>OY755253.1:17535022-17891718 GCA_963576725.1 Azorinus chamasolen
AATCACCTGTTCTTATCCCCCCCCCCCCTCTTCCAATGTTTTTATGCCCTTGTTGACAATAATCAGGGGGCATTATGTTTTGCACCTGTCTGTCCGTCCGTCTGTATGTCCGTCCATCACAGTTTTACGTGCAGTTGGTACATGCAGTTGGTTGTCAGTTTTTCATGGTCTTATATCTCAGTAACCACTATAGCTATTGGCATGGAATTGCATATACACATTAAACACCATCCATACTTTCATTGCGCACCCACTCCATGCTGCCCGCAAGCCCAAGGTCAAGGTCAAATGACTTAGGAATTTTATGTGCAGCTAGGCAAGCATCACCACGGGGCATCACTGTGTCTTACAGAAATTTTCTAAATTGAAATTTTCTAGTTTCATTATATTTTCGCCATAGACTGGTTCTGCTGTGTACTTAGTTATTCTTGCAGACCCGATACTTATAACTAGAGTGACAACTGTATAGGGACAAGGTAATTGGTCAAACGTAACTGTCTCCTGACATGTGGGCACGCTGAAGACCGTGACGACCTAGCTGACATTTTATTGAGCAGTTTTATCGTCACCAGTGTCATTTAGCGCGGTTTTATTGTTGTTGTTACAACTTATACATCACACCGTAGATGTTTTGAAATCAGCCATCTTCATCCATCCTACTTGATAAATATACTCTTGGTATATCATTAGTGAATTTGAGGATAGTTTTTATGAAACGTTTTGTTGACACATCAAGTGACTAGGTTATGGAAATTGAAACTGGAAAAAGAAAAAAATGGTAATAATTAAGTTGGGAAAAAAGGTATTAAAGAAACAGACTAAAATTATTAACTTTTATAATGCGGTACCTGAGTCATTGATAGTGTCCTTTGCAGAGAGTGTAGACCCAGATGAGAGGGCTCCTCTAGGAGCCCTCTCATCAGGGTCTGCACTGTTTGTCATGTTACACTTTTCTTTAGAAAAATCCCTAAGTATTCACCATAATTTTAGCTTGACCTGTTTGAATTTTGGAAGAGCCCATAAAATTTTGAAAATTCAGCATTGAAAGGTTTAAGATTTGCTAGGCATCAAAAGGTAAAATTAAAAAAAAAGTTGATTGTAAAGGGTAACTTTACTGGTTTTGCAAATGGTGTAGAGTCAGATTAGAAGAGCCCACTAATCAGGATCTACACTGTTTGTCATTCAAAATCTTCCTACAAATTTAATGCTTTTTCTACTGAATAGAATCTATCCTTTGACAGTGATACAGACAATTTTGAATGGGGGATTTTCAGTGAGGGGGATTTTGTCCATCAAAACAGCTTTAAACAGAATGGGGAATTTATGCTTGAGGTGAAGGGGAATTGACCTACACTTATATGAATTACTTTCAGTGACACTTTGCACAGTATTTCAGTTGAGATGAAGATTTGCTCCTTTGCTTCATTACATATTTTGCAAACAGCATAGACCCAGATCAGACAGCTCTTGTAGGAGCTGTCTTATCAGGGTCTGCTCTGTTTACTGAAATAATACTATAGATCTGAAATGATACTTTAATTTCTGATTCTACACTATCTTCCATGGAAACGTATCCTTGTCTTATGTGTCATAACAAACTTGCACCTAATTAATATTCATAAAGTCATAGATTCCTACATGAATATTCATCAAGGAAAAGAGTAATTTTTATTTGCAAGTAAAATGACTGGTTTCTGCTATTTAACCCTTAACCCGTTCCTCCATAGGCTATTTATAATATAGACCCAACCTCTTTGAATGAATCTACCCAAAAGGAGGATTAACTAGAGAAAAGGATTTTTTTTTAGAATTTTGTAGTTGAAACCATTGTGATAAATAGAGCATTTGCTCCTTAGTAACAGCAAATGCTCTATTTATCACAATGGTTTTATAAAGTGACTTTTATAGAGGCGTAGAAAGGAGTATTTATGGAGGAAAGGGTTAATGTAGTACAGTACAGAAACTGAGTAATATAAGACATTTGCAAACAGTGTAGACCTGGTAGACCAAAGGGCTCCCTTTGATCAGGGTCTGCACTGTTGGGTTATACAATCATTTTCTTCAGTGATAATATTATTATTGATACTTGTTTCTTAATATTTAATTATTCAGCAGATTAAGGGTTAAGGATAAAATTTCCTTTTAAACTAAAACCTATAAACATATATGGTAGGATTCAGCTCTCAAGGTAAATGTAGAAATATGAGTTTTGTTTTACAAAGCTATCGATACATCTCGCACATTCTGTGGTATGATAATTACCTGCCATACATAATGGTATCGGAAAATCTTGCAAGAAATTGCAAATATCCTTTACACTTTCAGCACTATGAACAAATTTGTAACCGTTTCAAATAGTGCAGATCCAGATGAGATTTGAAGTTACTCCATGTCTCATCAGGATCCACGCTGTTTGCCACTTAGACTTTGAAGCCAAAAGGAGGAAAGAATTAACTTTTTGCACGCTAAGTAATTTTTCGTTTGCAACAATTGTCGTCTGCTTCAATTCTAGAAATAAAATTTCTCTCATTTCTTTGTAAAAATATGGTCAAAGTGAAAACAGTTTGGATCCTGATGGGACGCCGCATTATGCGGCGTCTCATCTGGATCCAAACTGTTTGCTTAGGTAATCACAGTTTCGCCACTAGCGTGCAAAGTGATAACTCTTCTCTTCATATAAATGCCTATTCATGCATTTGCAAACAGAGAAGACCCAGATCAGATGGCTCCTGCAGGAGACGTCTGATCAGTGTCTGCTCTGTTTGCTAATGGAATTTGATAGATCTTGACAATGTTCCACCTTCCATATTTCATTATAATTATTTGATAATAGAAATTCAGGTATTGCAATTTAGTCTAAATAGTCTAAATATAGATCAGGGAAAGGGTGAAAATTTGGATAGTGTAATAGATGACAATTTTAACAGAAAAAATGGCAGTTACTTTGTACTCAGAGAGCAGTTTGAATCTGGCCAATAGCGAATCTTAAAAAGAACCAATGCATGACATAATTTTATGTAATTATAATCGTAGATCTGCATGACTGATTCACTCCATGTGTATCTGCATCATTTGTTGGCATTTTTAAGGGTTATGTGATAAAAAGAATCTAACATTTGTATTCAATACAAATTGTTTTTATGAAACTAGTTTACTATAATGAATATGACATTCACTAAAGTATTATAGTAAACTTGTTTCATATAAAGCATCTTGTAAGGAACACTCATGTAAGATCCTCTATATATTGAGATTCCTCTGCTCCTCTGCATGTCCTGACCCATTCCCTCATAGGCTATTTTTAGATTCAACCTCTTTGAATAAATCTACCCAAAAGGAGCATTTACTAGAGAAATGTAAAATTTTAGAATTTTGTAGTTTGAAACCATTGTGATAAATAGAACATTTGCTCCTATAGGAGCAAATGCTCTATTTATCACAATGGTTTCAACAGGTGATTTTTACAGTGGCGTAGAAAGGTGTATGTATGGAGGAAAGGGTTAATCAAAGCCCATTTACTCAGATGATTTGTACCTAGTGTAGTAAGAACAAGGCTTTGCACTCGGTGTGAAGTGAGGACAGCTCGGAAGATCAAACGAAGTGGGAGTGATGGGGTGAACATGTCACATAGGGACATTTATAACTGTCGACAACAGGTGTACAAACACAAAAATAATCAGGAAGCAGAATTTTCTGTTCTTTATTAGCCCTTAGCTGTTACAGTTATGTCTGTAACTCTTTACTCATACACCTTTCTATGCCTTTGCAAACAGAGTAGACCCAGATCAGATGGCTCCTGTAGGAGTTATCTGATCAGAGACTGCTCTGTTTGCTTATGAGATTATAATAGATCTGACTCTACAGTTTCAATCAATACCAAACATTCCTGTGTATTTATAAATGACATTATAAAAATCAACTAATAAATATTCATGATGTCATTACTTCATACATGAATATGGAACAGGTTAAACTCCAATATGTAACACCTATTTCTGATTTTTTTTATGCTTTTAAGAAACTAATGACAGAGAGTTATGAATATTAATTAGCTAAGTATGTTTGGTTAAATCTGTAGAATCAGAGCTATAATATTCCATAAGCAAACCGAGCAGTGTACGTACCCTCTTTGCAAAGGTGTTAAAAGGCATATATATGGAGTAACGGCTTAAACTTTGATTTTCACGTATTTCCAATTATTCAAGCTTTTGTAAACAGCTTGGATACTGATCAAACCCAGAGGAACTTGACATCTTATCAGGATTCAAACTGTTTGACACACTGACTGCATCTTTGAAGAGAAATAAAAGAATAATTAACCCATTCCCTCATAGTCTATTTTTAGGCCAACCTCTTTGAATAAATCTAACAAAAAGGAGCATTTACTAGAGAAAAGGGAACTTTTAGAATTATGTAGTTTTGAAACAATGGTTTCAAGAACTGACTTTTACAGAGGCGTCAAATGGTGTCAGTATGTGGGAATGGGTTACCTTTAACCATACAGATTTGTATCTTCAGGGCTGATGAGTACTTTACATTGTAAAGCCCCAATATATTATTAGTACAGTGCTCCCTCTCTACAACGACACCCTTTGGGATACGAATATTGTATGTGTTGTTCAGAGGGAGTTGTTATAGGGAGGGAAAATCAAACATAGTTAGCTTGTTTGCAGATCCCCAGATATGGTGTATTTCGAGAACTAAAACTGTTATGCCTCAATCAAACCCTATGTTGTGACCACTTTTTAGAATCGTCACAAAGTGACGATTTTAAAAAGTGGTCACAACATAGGGTTTGATGGAGGCATAAAGAAAATACGATGGAAAAAGGTTGTTTCTGGAGCCTTGTTGTTTCGGAAACAGTGACATGCGTTGTTGTAAGGAGGGAATCGTTATTGAGAGTGCCGTTGTATGGAGGGAGCACTGTACCTGACTTTGTGTACTTTTCAAACCAGGTCATGATCTTTGTTCAGCACTGCTTTGATTGTGAATAGAAAAAATACTGCAGTAGGCAGCCATAAAAAAAGTCTAATTATGGGGCTGTAAGGCAGGTAGTAACTTAATTCATGTCATAAGAACTGCAAAAAGCTCCTGTATTATTTTTACCTGAATGTACACTTAGGACAGGTTTTACTGTATTTCTTTACCTGCATAATTGCATTCAGATCTGAGTCTACTCAGTTTACAAAGGCATATCTATGGAGTAAAGGGTTAACCCATTCCCTGTTCTATATTTAGGCCAAATTTCAATACCTTCTGAATATTCATTAACAAAATAGTTAATAGAAATATGGAAGGTGGTACATTGTAGACCTTTTAGAAAGTAAAATAACAGATCTATCAAATTTATTAGCAAACAGAGCAGACCCTGATCAGACGGCTCCTCTAGGAGCCGTCTGATCTGGATCTACTCTGTTTGCAATTGCGTGAAAACACGCTTATATGAGGGAAAGGGTTAAGCAACAATATTGCAGCAATCTATATTTTCTGGGTTAGGTCTAAGTTATGTGTCTTTGATTAGAACAAACTGACATTTACATTAATAATTCAAACCTGTATTACTTTATTAGTGCTGCCGCCATTCATCGTGTATCACTTGGTCGGTTTGTATAGATACTAGATAGTACTAGCCCATTGCCGTATACGCTATTTTTAGATCCTACCTCTTTGAATAAATCTACCGAAAAGGAGCATTAACTAGAGGAAATGAAAATTTCAGAATTGTGTAGTTTTGAAAACATTGCGATAAATAGAGCAAATGCTCTCGTCTATCAAAACGGTTTCAGAAAGTGACTTTTACAGAGGCGTCAAAAGACATCAATATAAGGGAGTGGGCTTGAGCTCCCGGGCTAGATATGGCTTGCAATGCAGTAGAAAACTGTTAGTGTTGGCTTCCTCAGATTGCAAGCTAAGTATTGTCATAGTCTGCAGTTAGTATCTAGATGAGACGTTTGTTTATTGGGTTGCTTTGAAAGAGCTGCAAGCGTAAAAGGTCGGTAAATGATTTGACATTTATTGATTTTCCCTGATCAATATTCATGTAAGAAATACTGACATAATGAATATTTATTAGCTTAATTTTTATAATGGCATACGGTATATATATATGAATTTATTGTATTGGTAGAAACTGTTGAATGAGATATATTATAATTTCATAAGCAAGCAGCGCAGACCTTAATTAGATGGCTCTTATAGGAACCATCTGATCTGGGTCTACTTTGTTTGCAATACCATGAAACAGCTATACCACTTGCCTTAAGCCTTTACATCATGTAAACATTTGCAAACAGAGTAGACTCAGATCATACGGCTCCTTTAGGAGCCATTTGATCAAGGTCTGCTCTGTTCGCTAATTTAATTTGATAGATCTGTTTCTTTACTTTCTAAAATAGCTACAATGAATATTAAGTAGATATTGAAATTTGTAATAAACATAGAACAGTGAAAGGGTTAACCCTTTACTTGAGAGTGATTTTTTTGCTGCTCTGTTTGCTTATGAAATAATTTTACATTTAATTTTACATTTTGACAAGTCCAGAAATTGTCGTCATATATGCCATATTTTAAAACTTAGCTGAGTAATATTCATGATGTCATTAGTTCTTACATGAATATTCATTGTGTAAAGGATTATAGATCCAGATCTTGTCTTCCTTTTAGTGGCCATTGTAGGATTGTGTCACTTATAAACATAAGTATGTGAAAAGGGACATTTCCTGAGAAAATGCAGTATTTTCGAACCATTTCCTCATTGGGACAACAAAACAGTGCGCCCCTGGTTATATGGATGACAGATTGTATTCTCAATCAACATAGTAATTACCTGTAATAGAAGATGACATAACCTGTGTCGATTTGATAATTATAGTCCGGAACTGAGACTCAACCTGTCACATGATCCACCCGGGTGGGATACCTATTATATGCTTCGGCAGAATTGACCCAGTCATTGTATATCTAGGTCAGATATTGAACAATGTTATGTTTTAACCTGTTCAAAGCTGAATCTTCAGAGTTAGTTGTATAGTCAGTTAGTATTTAACTGTAGTACAATTAGTATGTAAGGCTTAAACTTGCTTGATGACTTTGGATAAGTGACAAACAGTGTAGACCTCATCTAGGAGCCCTCTGATCTGTGTCTACACTGTTTGCAAATGACTGTGCATGCCCGTCCCAGATTCAAAGGACTAATCGAGATCAATGTTACTGTATTACAAATGTCTTTGAAAGTATATACATTATGACATTGTGGGTATTGTTTTGCAGTTCCTATACAGTAAAGTCTGGCTAATACGACCACTTAATGAATTAACATGGGTGTCTTTATAAGCAGGTGGTTGCTTAATGCAGGACAAAAGTAATGCAGAAAGCTCCTAGGAGCTTTCTGCATTACTTTTTTTCCTGCATTAAGCTACCACCTGCATCTAGCGCCCATAATTCTACATAATTATGTGGTCGCATTAGCGGGGTTTTACTGTATAATTCCATAAGCAAACTGTGTAGACCCTGAATCAGAAGACTGCTCTTTCAGGAGGAATTTTATCTTGGTCTGCATTATATTCTGAAGTTGTCTGTCTGAAAACTTAAATCAATGAGGACACAGATATAAGGTGACTTGAAGTATGATGTTTCTAAATTTTGCATCTGTAAACATCAGTAAAGTTTACCCTGAAGCTATCAGGAAATGATTGTAATTCAAATGGTTTAACCCATTCCCTCATATTGAAGCCTGTTGACGCTTCTGCAAAAGTCACCTGTTAAAACAACTGTGATAAATAGAGCATTTGCTCCTATAGGAGCAAATGCTCTATTTATCACAGTTCTTTCAAACTACAAAATTCTGATATTTTCCTTTGCTCTAGTTAATGCTCCTTTTCGGTAGATTTACTCAAATAGGTTGGATCTAAAAATAGCCTATGAGAGAATGGTTTAAATGGCCAATGTGAAATGAGGTTTAAAGCTAAAACATTTAACTTATGAATATTTATATAATGAATAAATGAATATCAATTTTTAGAATTGTATTATATGAACAATGGAATTTTTACCTTAGTAGAATCTTTTATTCCATAAGCAAATCGAGTAGACCAAGATTAGATGGCTCCTTACAGGAGCCATCTAATATGAGTTTTCTCTCCAAAGGCATGTCATGAAAAGCAATACATGAGGTTATAAAAATGATATTTGCTCTGAGAGCCATATATGGGATGCAATGTGATTAGTAAATAAACAGACTCCACTTTGGATGTGAGCCAGTATATGACACAGCAGTCTGAACCAGTAGTGTGATGTACCACTTTGGATGTGAGCCAGTATATGACACAGCAGTCTGAACCAGTATTTTGATGTACCATTTGTGCCATGGTACTTATATTTTTAACATTTTTGATACGGGGATTTAACTAAATCTACTGGAAAAAATAACCTCTATATACACGTCATAGCTTTAGTTGTGTCAATATAACAACCTTTAGAGTGCCTGTGTGTTTGACCCTTTTCCTCGTATAAACATTCTTTAGTACCTTTGCAAACAGAGTAGACCCAGATCAGACAGCTCCTGTTGGAGCCGTCTGATCTGGATCTACTCTGTTTGCTTATGATAAAATTATGATAGATCTGACATCACAGTCTCTACCAATACCAAACACTACAGCTGTTTAGTGTTTACATAATTATGCTTTTATAAAAAATCAGCTAATAAATATTCATGGTGTCATTAAATCTTAAATGAATATTCAACTAGAAAAAAGGGTTACATGTATAAAGCCCATTCATTTAAAAGAGTATTAATTTGAAAATTGAATGACAAACAGTGCAGACTCTGATCGGAGGACTTTTATAGGCCTGCACTATTTCTAAATACAGTTGAACTTCGATAACACGAACTTCAAGGGACCTTACAAATTAGTTCGAGATAATAGAAGTTCGAGTTAACCGATTTCTAACCCTTTCCCTGTTCTATGTTTATTTCAAATTTCAATACCTACTGAATATTCATGATCAAAATAGTTATATGGAAGGTGGAACATTCAGTTGTCATTTTAGAAACCAGAGTAAGAGATCTATCAAATTCAGCTGGCAAACGGAGCAGACCCTGATCAGACGGCTCCTGTAGGATCATCATCCATCTGATCTGGGTCTACTCTGTTTGCAAATGTGTGAAAACACGTTTATATGAGGCAAAGGGTTAAGTGGTCATCACAAAGTTGTCTCATTAAGCATGTGTAAGGCAGGTGGTAGCTTAATGCAGGTCAAAAGTAATGCAGAAAGCTCCTTTCTGCATTACTTTTGCCCTGCATTAAGCAACCACCTGCTTTTTAAGACTCCTGTGTTCAATTAATGTGTGGCTGCATAAAACAGGTTCTACTGTATCTTTATAGTAGAAGCTGCTGACATTTATTGCAGTCAAACAATGGGTTAGTGTGCTAAGAGTGTGCTATACTAGAGCTAATCTTTATTCTGGAGAGGTTAATCTGACTCTAATGACTCTCAAAGATCAAATCGTTCAAAGGTCTTTACAATGGTGTTGTCCCGTAACAAATGATTATCATTTTAGTCAAGAGGTCAGTAGATTAGGAGCCGTAAATGTCAAAGGATTAACTCTTTGCATACGAGCTAATTTATGTCTCAAGAGACCAATAGATTGGACATCTCAACTTGCATTACTCCTGGCTTATGCCTTTACACCTTAGATACACCTTTAATGCCTTTGCAAACAGAGAAGACCCAGATCAGACGGCTCCTTTTGGAGCCGTCTGATCAGGGTCTGCTCTGTTTGGTTATGGAATTTGATAAATCTGTTTCTTTACTCTCTGAAATGGCTATGTTCCACCTTCCATATTTCATTAGAACAATAATTGTCCATGAATATTCAGTAGGTACATGACATATACTGTCATGCTTAGTGAAATAAAATCATAAGGTGTATGGCTTACTATGAAAGAGTCATAAACTTAGTACTCACATCACTTTTAGGGTCATTAATTCCACAGCTTCATTGCAATTGTAAATATATTAAATTTAAACCCTTTGTGTGCAAAAAGCGTATTTACTAGCACTGGCAAACAGTTAAGATCCAAATCAGAGGACTCATAAAGAAGCCCGATCAGGGTCTACACTATTTGTCATTCAATATCCACTAGCGTTCTTAGAACCTTTAGACTGAATGCACTCTTCCATTGAAGAATGATGCACTATTCCGCTACGGTTGACTTTTTTTTTTAATTCAAAGGGTTGAACTTTTTTAATTCTTCGCTCGATAGGGGCAAAATCATGATGACCTATGCAAACAATTTGGATCCAGATGAGACGCTGCATAATGCCGCGTCTCATCAGGATCCAAACTGTTTGTCATCTTGACCATATTTTTGCAAAGAAATAAAGGAAATCTTATTGTTAGAATTGAAGCAGACGACAATTGTGGCAAACGACAAATTACTTTGTGTGCAAAGAGTTAATTCACTGCTCCATGCAATTATAAATATATTAATTCTTTGCTTGATTTTTCATTGCAGGTTAAGGGTTAAATTATATTGCAGGTTTATTGCTAATTAAAAATGGTTTAATCTTTGAATTATTTGAAATTGGAGGCTGCCGCAGGTCATTTAAATGGAAATTAAGAAAAAAAATGTACGAAGACACGCAAGTTCATAACACAGACATTTCATTGATTTTTAACCCTTTAACCCGTAACTTGATAGGGATGCTTTTTCACACCTTTGTGAACTTAGAAGATCCAGATCAGATATTTCACACAGGAGCCATCTGATCAGAGTCTGCTCTGTTTGCCGATGAAATAATGTAAATCCAATTTATACAGTTTCTGCCATGGCTAAAAAATCCTATGTTCATATCCCATTTTAGAAATACATTTAATAAACCCTTAATTACTTTTTAGTAACGCCTCTGCAAACAGAGTAGACCCAGATCAGATGGCTCCTATAGGAGCCGTCTGATCAGGGTCTGCTCTGTTTGTTTATGATATAATATAGATACGATTCTACAATTTCTTCCATAGCTAAACATTCCTGCCCATGTGCTATTTTAACAAATTGATTTAATTTATTTTCATGATGTCATTATTTCTTACATGAATATTCATGGAGGAAATATTTTATGTTCATGTCTTTTAGTTCTGTATGAAAGGATCTGGATAGACAAATTGTGCAGACCCTCATCTGAATATTTGACAACTCGAGCCCTCTGGTTTGGGTGTAACACAAATTGCAAATGATAGTTCACTTATTTTCAGCATTAATTGTTTCCAACGTATTACCCCTTACCTGATGAATGTTCATGTAAGAAATAATGACATCATGAATATTTATAAGGAATCAAAAAGGCATCTCTCTAAGCTGATGGTTTAGATGAAAAGGAAGTTAAATCATCAGTGATAAAACATGTTATTATAGAAAAAGTATGGCTGACCAAATTCAATTTGGTCAATATACATTGTACAAGCGCCACTCTTTAAGCCTGTCGAAAATATCGCTCTATTTAATTTACATGATACTGAAATTAATGATATATTAGACAGATGTAAAATGTGTGCGGAGGCAGATATTTCATATTTTGAAGGGTTCAAATAAATAACGTTTCAATATTTCAAACTATTGGAAGAACCCCCCTACTCTATGAACTTAAAAACATGGCTCTCGTATATGTTTTGCATAAATTTTCTCACTGAAATGAATGCTCATATTTATGTAAATTTAATAATTCAAGGTGAAATATATACACTCATACTGATGTCTAGCTGCCTCTGTAAAAGTCACTTTCTGAAACCATTGTGATAAATAGAGCATTAAATTTTGCTCCTATGGGAGCAAATGCTCTATTTATCACAATGGTTTCAAAACTACACAATTCTAAAATTTTCCTTTTCTCTAGTAAATGCTCCTTTTCGGTAGATTTATTCAATGACTTAGGATCTAAAAATAGCTTATATAGGAATGGAAACCATTGTGATAATTGTGAGCAAATGCTCTATTTATCACAATTGACTTTTAAAGTGTCACCAAAAGGCATTCATTTGAAGGAATGGGTAAAAAGGCATCAATATGATGGAATGGGTTAATATTTAAGGGGAAAGGGTTAACTGTAAGGTTGAACCTTAAATAAAGACATACAGTGTTACATTTCCCAACTTTGGAAACAATAATTAAAAGTAATCAGTAACTTGTGGCTCAGGATGACTGCTCAAGTGTCCTTTGATCTTACAAAACATCTTACAACTTAACGAATGTCAGGGTGTTGAGGTTACGAGTGTTTGTCGAAAGTAAATGTCACATGCATCGGTGCCCATTTGCCAATTAAGGCCCAATATCATGGCAATATGTTGGATTTTTTAACTGACAAAAAACAAAGTCCTGTAAAAATCCACATTTTTATACTTTGAGATCAGACAGCTTCTATTGGAGCTCCTATTAATGTTGGTCTGCTCTATTTGCTTATAACCATTTACTCCATAAATATACCGTCTACGCCTTAGCAAACAGAGTAGACCCAGATCAGATGACATCATGAATATTTATTACATGTAGCTGAATTTTTAAAATAACTTTTCAAGAGAAGTTTTTGTTGTAGCAAAAATTGTGAAATCAGATCTATATCATATAAGTAAACGGAGCAGACCCTCTCAGACGGCTCCTATTGGATCTGGGTCTACTCAGTGTTTGAAATTGCGTGAAAAGGCGTTCATATGAAGGAAGGGGTTAAGACAATATTCATGATATCATTCATGATATGATTATTTTATGAGAGTTAAAACTTACTTTCATGACTCCTTGATAACATTTATTAACCCTTTCCTCCATAAATATGGCTTTCTATGCCTCTGTAATAGTCACTTCTTGAAATCATTGTGATAAACAGAGCATTTCTCTATTTATCACAATGGTTTCAAACTACAAAATTCTAAAATTTTACTTTTCTCTAGTAAATGCTCCTTTTGGGTAGATTCATTCTTTTAAAGAGGTTTGGTCTAAAATAGCCTATGGAGGAAAGGGTTAACATTTTCTCTGTTCTATGTTTATTCCAAATTTCAATACATGTATCTGCTGAATATTCATGGACAAAATAGTTACAATGAAAATTAATATGGAAGGTGAAACATTGTAACCATTTTAGAAAGTAAAGAAACAGATCTTTCAAATTCCATTAGCTCCTATAGGAGCCATCTGATCTAGGTCTACTGTTGGCAAAGGCGTAGAATTAAAGGCGTATTTATGGAGGAAAGGGTTAAGACAAGCAATTATAGTCTTTAATTGATTTTCTTGTGTTTTGATGTATCGCCATAACACACTAATTAGCAGATGATAAAGTTACGCCCATAAATCAAGTGCCATTTGTTACTAAGGTCAAAAAGGTATGTTTCGATAGCGGCAACGCAACAAAATTAATAACCATACTGCCGCAAATTACGCTGGCCCTGTGTAACTTCGGACATAAGACATGACAACTGACGTGGACCATGTGTAGGACAGCTGTATAAACCCTTTACCAGATAGACATCTTTTGACACTTTTGCAAACAGAGTAGACCCAGATCATATGGCTCCTACAGGAGCCATATGATCAGGGTCTGCTCTGTTTGCTTATGAAGTTATACCAATCAGATTTTACAATTTCTACCATGGTCAAAAATTGCCGTGTTTATGTGCCCGTTATAAAAGTTCATCTATAAATATTCATGATGTCATGGTTTCTTACATGAATATTCACCAGCTCAAGGGTTAATTACAACCAAACACTAATTAGTTTATGTAGAAGTGTCACTAGGTCAGTTTGTAGTAGTCTTGACAGCAGCGACCATAGTGACAAATGTATTTGAAAACTAGATGGTTTGTTAGACTTTGTTAACCCTTTATATACTTCATAGATATATCTCGTAACTCCTTTTCAGACAGAACAGACTCAGATCAGATGGCTCTTGTAGGAGGCATATATGATCAGCAATTGCTTTTGTTTGATTATGCCATAATATAGTGCCTACTAAGGCCAGACATTATATACAGTAAAACCCCTTTGCAGGACAAAATTTTAATTCTTCCAAACTGAATGGACACTATTAATTATTAAACATAGATGAATCACTCTTGTGGAAATTCGGTATTTAAATTGTCAATTTAACCCTTTGCTTCTTATAAACCCTTTTCATGCCTTTGCAAACAGAGTAGATCCAGATCAGATTGTAAGTCACTCAGGAGCCATCTGATCAAGGTCTGCTCTTTTAGCTTATAGAAATATTTAGATCTGATTTTCATGTTTCTGTTCTGGCCTATATTTTCAGTATTCATAATTATACGGTCGTTATATAAACTACAACCAATTAATATCCACGATGTCATTCTATCTAATATGAGCATTCAGCAGGGAAAGGGTTACAGGTCAAACAGTTCTATTTGTTAGCTTGTCTCAACATTTAGGATAATTACTGTTAATACAGTAAAACCCCTCTAAAACGGACGTGAAAATCAAACCCAGTCTTCAGACAGGTGGCTGCTTAATGCAGGTTGAAAGTCATGCAGAAAGCTCCCAAAGGAGCTTTCTGCATAACATTCACCCTGCATTAAGCAGCCACCTGCCTAAAAAGACTTAATTACAAATTGTGATTTAATAAAATTCCGGTTAAGAGGCGTTCTACCATACATAGATTTTCACATTCTCAATTTCCCCTGCCCTTCACATTTGAAACTTGAACTGGACAAAATACCTGTCATCATTAGGTCTCACATTACTATTAAGTTTCTACATAAAGGATCTAAATTGAGAAATAAGTTCATTGAGCTGAGATATTGAAAGTGACACCAGTTGTGGCTTGAAATAGGTATTATTCACTATCTATTCTAATAGAAACACACATGACAAAGCTGGGTTAAATTTTGGCGTTTAGATTTTAAAGAAATAATAACATCATGAATATCAATTAGACGAATTTTTAAAATGGCACATCAGGAGTGTGACAAGCCAATGCCCGACCTGGCCGACTTAACAAGTAAAATTTGAAGTGGTATTACTTTGCATAACATAGATAACATCTTATAAACTTAAGATTGAAATATATTGTTGGTGTGTTCAATGACCTCATCTTAATTATAAGTATCATGTAGTAAGTGTTTTTGTGCGATTTCAGATTTAATTAGATACACATGTACTATCAAACATCAATAATTTTAACCAAGGCTTCCAACTCATCATTGCTAATTACGTTAACCTTTACTGTGTGGGACACGAGTCACTAATTATATAATGTCCTTTGCAAACAGTGTAGACCCAGATGAGAGGGCTCCTAGAGGAGCCCTCTCATCTGGGTCTGCACTGTTTGTCATGTTACACTTTTCTTTAGAAAAATCCCTATATATTCACTATAAAATTGAGCCGTTTGAATTTTGGAAGAGTCCATTTGAAATCTCTGTGTTGTATTTAGGGTTAATTGTAATATTTTGATTTTTTTAGTGGACAAGTGCTCTTAATGAGCGGACAAGTAGAACTTTTCTTCTGACTTATCTATGGACAAGTTGAAAATGTGTGGACTTCCAAACCCTTGGAAATATGAACATAGGAAATTTTTGCCAAGACATAAACTGTAGAATCATATCTTAATTATATTATATAAGCATACAGAGCAGACCCTGATCAGACGGCTCCTATAGCAGCCGTCTAATCTGGGTCTACTCTGTTTGCAAAGGCCTTAGAAGGTGTATCTGATGGAGTAAAAGGGTTAAAAGCATTTTCTTACTCATAATTGAGTACACAATTTCTGTATTAATTTGACATTTATCTTAGTTTTAAAAGGGTAATATGTTTTTAACAGAGCAGTGACCCAAAATTGGGGTGGTAGTGGTAATGTAACACTGCATATGGGATTTAAATGTGTGATTTGTTTGAATTAAAACTTTAAAAGTACATTTCCATTGTTATAGGGAGGTCAAAGTGAAATGGCTTGAGCGTCATGACGAAAATAGGCATTCTGATATGTTGTTAACTCATTACAAAATTGTAGATGCCCATTTGCAAACTGAGTAGACCCAGATCAAACGGCTCCTGCAGGAACTGTCTGATTAGGGTCTGCTCTCTTTGTTTATGGAATAATGATAGACCTTATTAAGGTTATTATGAAATATGGAAGATGGAGCATTGTAGCCATTTTAGAAAGAAAAGACACAGATCTTTAAAATTCTATTAGCAAACAGAGTAGACCCTGATCAGACGGCTCCTGTAGGAGCCGTCTGATCTGGGTCTACTCTGTTTGCAGATGCGTGAAAACATGTTTATATGACGGAAAGGGTTAAATAATAATATTAACATAAGATTATACAGTTTCGACTATGGACTAAACTTCCTGTGCTCATATACCATTTTGTACATTAAGCCAATTAATATTCATAAATCAGTTATATATATCTTAACTAAATGTTCATGTAAAAACTGCAGATTTGCATAATATGCATTTTTATCATGTAGGGTAAATGTTTAAACTTGCAGAACTAGTTCAGCAGCATTGCAATTGTTTGAAACCAAACAAAACCAAGGGATATGTTATTATCCTTTACCTCATTAATATGTATACAAAAAATTATGACATTATGAATATTTATTAGCTGATTTGTTATAATGGCTTTTGAACACAGGATTTTGTGGCCATGGCAGAAACTGTAGAATCGGATCTAGATTCCATCAGACCCTGATCAGACAGCTGCCATAGACGCCATCTGATCTTGGTCTACACTGTTTGCAAAGGCATGGCTCTCTTAGTTAATGGGTTGAGTACACGGCATTCCAAAAACACACCAAGGAATGGCAACATTTTTATATCTCAGCAACTTATACTTTTTTCCCCAACTAAGGATATACAATAGAACCAGTGTCTTAACCCATTTCTCCACTAAGGTTATTTTTAGACCCAACCTCTTTGAATGAATCTACCCAAATGGAGCATTTACTAGAGAAAGGGAAAAGTTTAGAATTGTGTAGTTTTGAAACCTACGGAGCAAATGCTCTATTTTATCACAATGGTTTCATTAAGTGACTTTTAATGGTTCATTAAGTGACTTTTACAGAGGCGTAGAAAGGCATATTTATGGAGGAAAGGGTTAAGCAGCCATCAAAAAGGGGTCTAATTATGGGTCTTTAAGGCAGGTAGTAGCTTAATGCAGATCTTATAGGAGCTTTCTGCATTACTTGTACCCTGCAATTAAGCAACCACCTGCTGTTTAAGACTCTTATATTGAATAAATGAATGGCTGCTTAGGACAGACTCTACTGTAGATGAGAAACTGAATGGCAATATTTATATATCTGAGCAACTTATTCCTTTGTAGCTCCCAAATATGGATATAGATGAAAAACTGACCCCTGTGGTTTGCGGGGTAGTAAGAAATTAATGTCATTCCTCAGGCGTAGAGTTGTTGCAATCTGGCAAATCTTTGTCAACCCGCCCACCCTAACCACCAAGCTATACACACCTTAGTGGGGGCATGTTCTACTAAACAGTTTAACCCTTTAACTTTAATTCATGTCAGAAATAATGACATCATGAATATTTATTAGATGATTTCTTTTATAATTTTAACTTTTCAAGGGGATTTTTTTATTAGGCAAAAACTAGAATTGGATCTATATATATCATGTCAAAAGCAAACAGAGCAGACCCTGATCAGACGGCTCCTATAGAAACCATCTCATCTGGGTCTGCTCTGTTCACAAATGCATGAAAAGGCCTTTATATGAGCGAAAGGGTTAATACTTTAACTGTTGAATATTTATATCAGAAATGATGACATCATAAACATTTATTAACAAAGGTTTTATAATCATATATAGAGACATGGTTTTTAGCCATGGCAGAAGCAAGAATCAGATTTAGATCATTTTGATAAACAAACAAAGCAGACCCTGATAACACAGCTCAACAGGAACTGTCTGATCTGAGTTTACTCTGTTTGCAACAGGATCAAAAGGTATCTCTTTCAGGTAAAGGGTTAATTAATGCAATGTAAACAGTTTATGCATTAGCAAAATAAATTGCATAGTTTTGATTGATGATGAGCCCAATGTGGTTTATGGGCTTGACACAAATTGCACAAAAATACAGCTGCCCACTCTTTGCAAGAATGCAACGGGTGGAGGAAGAGTTAGATGGTTTTCTGCACATCCAATTTTCAAGCAGATGTTTACCCTTTACTCCATAAATATGCCTTTCTATGACTTAGCAAACAGAGTAGACCCAGATCAGATAAATCCTATAGTAGCTCTCTGATCAGGGTCTGCTCTGTTTGCTAATGATATCCAATCTCAACCATTAATTCAATTTGGCACCATTCTAGTTACTTTAAATTAGAGATGGTAGAAAATCGTGTAGATTCAGACCAAAAAGCTCCTGAAGAAACTGTTTAATCTTGGTCTACACTCTTCGCCTATGTGTGTCTGTCTGAATATGTCTGGTTATTAAGGTAATTGGCAGACAGTATTCAGGGATATCTCTAAATACTTGTGGTTATTAGGATAGATTATCACCAATCAGTACACTTTGACAAGCTGGGAGAAATTCCCTAAAACCTTGTCCATCAGGTCTTGCCAAGATACATTTTATCAAGGAGTTGGTGACAGGGCCTCCCCTGGCTTTTTTTTTCTTTGCGCCATCACTTTCGCCAAATGAGAAAAACTTGCGCCAAATAAGAATTTTGTTGCGCCAATTTGGATCTGTTGGAGCCAAAGTTTTTCTTCAGATTCTACGTCATGAAATCTTTGTTTATGCTTGAAATGTGTAACCAACATAACCAACTTGTGTATGTTTACATTTCCTTTATTAATTTTGATAATAGTAACAGTTTATGTCAACATAAGACTGTGTTGACCCCTATGGGTCTGATCAGGCTGGTGGCAGTCTTGAATCAACTTCAATATGTAGCTGTGGTCTGTCTTGCTGGCGCTCCTCATTACATTTGATGCTTTAGCTGCGGTGGTCATTTTAGGGTCACTTCTTATTGATGGAGTAGAATCTGGAGCCTCGGATTTCTCTTCCCCACTTGAAGAGCTGAAATTAAACAAACAAATGAAACAAATAAAAATTTTTTATCTGTAAACAATATTAACTGTCTCTTGGTACTATTAAAAACTCATGGTAAGCCAGAGAAAAAAATAATAAGTGTACAATTAAGTATTGAATTTGTCAATAATTTCAGAGACATATACATACATGTACATGTATGTATATGTCTCTGCTAATTTCCATTCAGTTTTACATTGATTTCAGATTATTTTGCTTTATAAGATAAATAACTTGAAATTTCAAAACTGTTTTTACTTTCACTGCGAACAAATAATTTCAGAACAAATATATATTCTATATTAAAAATAACTTAGAGGATTAAAAAAATGGTCAATTCATTTTCTCTACAGTTGAAAGTTATGCAAAGAAATGTGTAATGTTTTTGTAATATATGCATAAATTTCCTTTAGTGGTTTCATGACAGTACGGTAGTCAGTGTGCCATGTAAAGTTGATGAAACTGTGTATTCACAGACTGAAAGCATAAAATATATCTTTAATATATAATAGGACACACGATACACATTAGATTTATTTACTCCCAATTATGAAACTGAGAACTAACACAGTAGCCTGAATAGTGGTGTAATTGCTCTTACCGTGGATCTACAAAGTCCGATCTGTCCCAAATTGCCCGAGATAATCGCAGGCCAAATCCAATTAATTGCCTTGTTAGTCGTTCTTTAATCTCTTTGTCGCATAATCTTAGGTGTCAGTTCCATGGTTTGAGTCATTAACGTGCCGCAAGAAGAAATCAAATTGCCCACGGCTGAACTTGTAAACAACGTCGCCATCTTTGACATGACTGGTTTCCCACATAATCTGTTTGCTTAACAAAATACTAGGATACAAATTGGGAACCAGCCTAACAAAATAGTAGGAAGATAATTGGGAACCAGCTAGAATCACATCTTTCACGCATGATTTCCGGTGCCTGCAAGGGAAATCCCCAGATAAAAACTCTTGTGTAAACAACCGACACGCTTTGCACACAAACAGACGAAGCAGCGATAATTGACCGAGAGGGTTAAAATGGGTCTGTATTTCTCGGCAAAATCTGCAAAATTGTCTTTCGCCACAACATTCGCCAGATTTAATTCTTTATCGCCAAATTATTAATATTTTCGCCAATGGCGATTTTGGCGACCGCCAGCGGAGGCCCTGGGTGATGATGATGAAATTGTGCTCCAGTTTTATATTTTTCTAATTTTTTATGTACTACAAAGTAAACAAAACCAGTCATTCATGTACTATGCATTGATCTTGACCTCCTCTCCACCCCCATATTTCCCAGCCGTAACAAAATAGAAGTAGGATCAACAGCTGTGGCACAGTGACATCAAGTAGCCATACCCCCTTTTCTGTTCTAATAATCTGATGTGATTTTACCTTCATTGAGAAGAGCAGTCATGAATGGAAGATAATTACAGGTTGAGCCAGCGCTTCCTGTAAGGTCAGCCATTAACAAGAGATAGGAACTCCTTATTTGAATCTATGCAATTCTGTTGATGAATAAAAAGCGATAATATGTCAATATCAAACGCCCATTATTGGTAGTTTTTAAACCTGTTCCGGTTCTGTTTATTTCAAATTTCAATTCCTTCTGAATATATTCATGGACAAAAAAGCTTATTATTGAAATGTGGAAGATGGAATATGGTAGCAATTTAGAAAGTAAAGAAACAGATCTATCAAATTCCATTCGCAAATAAAGCAGACCCTGATCAGACGGCTCCTGTAAGAACCAACTGCTCAGGATCTGCTCTTTTTGGCATCATGAATATAAATTTATTAGCAGTATTTTTAGAATGGCATTTGGGTGTTTTGGTATTGGAATATTAAGTACAGATACTTTCATAAGCAAACAAAGTTTACCTTGATCAAACCGCTCCTACAAGAGCCCTCTGATCACGGTCTGCCGTGTTTGAAAAGGCATGAAAAGCATTCCTATGAGGGAAAAGGGTTGAGATGTCACTATAAAGTCTATATACTGTACTCTTATGACCTTTGATCTTCTTACCATGGGGGCCAAGTGGTTATAGTCTTCCACTGACAATCGTTTAGCCACTCACAGCTGTGGTTATAGTCTTCCACTGACAATCCTTTAGCCACTCACAGCTGTGGTTATAGTCTTCCACTGACAATCGTTTAGCCACTCACAGCTGTGGTTATAGTCTTCCACTGACAATCGTTTAGCCACTCACAGCTGTGGTTATAGTCTTACACTGACAATCATTTAGCCACTCACAGTTGTGGTTCGAATCCCAGTCGGGCATTTGATTTTTGATTCTTCTGTGCAAGAAACAATGAAATTTGTTCCATGCACAGAAGAACCCCTGGGGTCTTCCTCCACCTGTAATAAGCTGGACATCGTAATATGACTGAAATACTGTTAAAGCAACGTAAAACCCAATAGAAACCAAACCATTCAACGTCTTACAATGACCTGGACCCTACATACTTTTTAGCCAATTTTAAGTTCATTAACTCTTTGCACGCTAAGTAAATTTTAGTCTGCAACAATTGTCGTCTGCTTCAATTCTTGAAATAAAATTTCTCATTTATTTTTGCAAAAATATGGTCAAGATGACAAATAGTTTGGATCCTGATGAGACGCCGCATTATGCGGCGTCTCATCTGGATCCAAGCTGTTTGCATAGGTAATCGCAGTTTCGCCGCTAGCGTGCAAAGAGTTAAAGTTTCATGTCCTTTCCATGACAGACAGGAAAATATTTTTGCAACAGGGCTCTTTATAACTTGAATTTTACTATCTCTAATTTGGCAATGAACAATCTACCTTCAGCGCTGAAGAGTTAATTAGGCATTCTGTCTCGTTTTATGCGTTGTTTACTGCTGGACGCTGGTCAGACATATTGTTTTATGACCGTTCGGCTGTGATAATTATGATAGTGACCCATATAGCTTGAGGCCGGAAAGCCACGGACAACAGTGGACAGGTTAGGAAATCATGAAAACAAGACGTTTATGGCCACTGGGAAATTAAACTTAACGACATTACAGTTTTAACACCCTTTGTTTGGTGAATCAGCCACAGCCAGATGCTGACATGGTGGTCCATATTTGTAGCCATGATAATCTAGCGATGGCCTTGAATACTGTACATTCATTGGATTAAAAAATAACAAAGATGTTTATAAAAGGTATGTTTAGGTTTCGGACCTATGCATGAACTGTACATTTGTGATGAAATCTAATTTTCAAGGAAAACATTTGTTTGGTAGAACATAACTTTTGAACTATGGGAGATAGTGAGTTTATATTGAGCATGTGAACTTATGTCATATTACTGAAATTTTTGATTGGTGCAAGGTCAAGGTCACACCCCAAGGACAGAGGCCAAAACATATCTTGGTTTATATGAAATTGTGTAAGAATTAAGTTGAATTATTTTGAATGATAATTAGCAATGCATATCCTGTACGGAGGCTACCCCATTGTTTTAACCCTTTCCCTCATGTAAACGTGTTTTTACGCATCTACAAAAAAAGTAGACCCAGATCAGACGGCTGCTAGAGGAGCCGTCTGATCAGGGTCTGCTCTGTTTGCTAATAGAATTTGATAGATCTGTCTTTTTGCTTTCTAAAATGTCTACAGTGTTCCTTCCACCTTGCATATTTCTTTATAACTACTTTGTTCATGAATATTCAGTCGGTATTGAAATTTGTGATAAATACACAATAGGGAAAGGGTTTAGCAGCTGATAAAAAGAAAAAAATCGTGTTGGCCCTTTGAATGTGGGACACACAGTCATGTACTAGCATTTACAAACAGTGTAGACCCAGATCAGAGGGCTCCTATAGGGGCTGTCTGATCAGGGTCAGCGCTGTTTGTCATTCAAAATCTAAGTCCAGGCTTAAGCCTTTCATACCCTTTACTCCATGAATATTCATGTAAGAAATAATGACATCACGAATATCAATTGGCTGTATTTTTATAGTAACGTATTAACACAAAATTATTCAACCAAAGTAGAGATTGTAGAATCAGATCATAAGCAAACAGAGTGGACCCTGATCAGACAGCTCCTACAGGAGTTGTCTGACCTGGGTTTACTCTGTTTGCAAAGGCGTAGAAAGGCGTACCTATGAAGTAAAGAGTTAAACACTGATTGGCAATTTCACTGTTAAAAACTCAGTTTTGAAAGAGTTAAATAGTTTGCCAGTGTTATACTGTATTATTTATATTTTCGTATGCCGTACAGAAATAAATATAATGTCTGATGACCTCTTGATGTGGCGGCAGTGTCAGTGTAACATACATTGACAGTTGAACAGAACTTTACACCCTGTTTCCATAAATAACCATGATTGTCTGATCTCAATCAGAACATACATATTCATGCTTGAAAAAGCACATAGTATGATATAATTATGCATGACAGAAATTATCTGTGACATGCTCGTTATCTTATGTAAATGAATACACATACTTTGATTTGCAAACAGTTTCAGATTCAGTTCAGAATCGATTGATATTTATTTTGAGATGAAATTCGGACAATTTGGCGCTCTCCAAAATCAGTGTTAGAACATACATGCAAACGACTGATGTCGGCATCGAATCAGGAAACATGTTTGCCTACAGAAAAAAAAATAATATTTTCTTGACCTTGTAAGGGTAAAGTACAAGAGATTGACATACACACAATGACTGCGGCCTTTTCCGTATAGGTGCAATTGTCAATCATGTTATTGTTTTAAATCGTTGCACTATATAAGCTAGCAGGGAATTTGCGATTGATCATGCTAACAGTTTGGATCTAGATGAGATGCTGAGTAACTTGTCATCTCATCAGGATCCACACTGTTTGACATTGTATGTTTGAGGAAAGAAAATGGAAGAATTAGCTGTACAAGTTGTTGCAGATGACAGACAAATCAATTCTTGGCATGCGAAGAGTTAAATGTAAGGTCAGAAGCCCGGGGCTCTTCACAGATAAATTTGGGCTCACCCATTGACGGATATCTTTCCATTCTGTTTGTACAGAAGAATCCCTCTTAACCGGACGTTAAATTTAGTATAAATATTGGTCTTGGAGACAGGTGACAGCTTAATACAGGGTGAAAGTCATGCAGAAAGCTCCTTCCTGCTCCTAGGAGTTTTCTGCATTGCAGCCACCTGCCTAAAATTATCTAATTTCTTCTCTATTAGAATTCCTGTTTAGAGAGGTTTTACTGTATGCTATTAGTTTTGCAAATGGTTTGTATCCAGATCAGGTGATGAGTAACTCAGTATTTGAAGAGGATCCAAACAGTTTGAAATGTTTCAGTATGAAAAGATTAACTTGTGCAGACCTTGATCAGAGCAGACCTTGGTCAGTTTGTTTCCCTGCATTCATTCAAATGTTTAACCCTTTACCCCATAACTATTCATGTAAGAAATAATGACATCATGGGTAGTGACTAGACTACTTAAATGGCTTATGAACACATGAAATTTTTGCTATGGCAGACACTGTAGAATCGCTTCTATATTAATTTAACAGACTCTCATCAGACTGCTCTTACTCCTACAGGAGCTATCTAGTCTGGGTCTACTCTGTTTGCGAATGCGTAAAAAAGCATATTTATGAAGTAAAGTGTTGATATTTTCTCTTTCATTTCTGGGAAATGAATAATTATCTTACATTGAGCATCATTTTCAAACAAACATAAAGTTTATGGGACTATAACCCTTACAGTGTGGGGCATGAGTCACTAATGTCATTTGTAAATAGTGTAGATCCAGCTGAGATGGCTCCTGGTAGAGGAGCCCTGCACTGTTTGTGATGTTGAACTTTTCTTTAGAAAAATTGCTAAATTTTCACCATAAGCTTGGCCTGTTTGAATTTTGGAATACCAGTAGTCCATTTGAAAATTCAGCATTGAAAGGGTTAAGCCTTCGCTTGCTTTTCAGGTCAATATACATACCTGTAAATAGTGAAGACCCAGATGAGACAGCTCCTGCAGGATCTGTCTCATCAGGGTCTGCACTATTTACAAGTTGATTGTGCAACCAGTGCACTCCAGAGCAGGGATTGCACAGCGAAATGCTTGTACACAGAGAAGATGTAATTATACAACAGGACATGGGTAAAGAAGGAGAAATGAATTTTAAAATTCAGCAAGAGAAGGGTTAATAATGGCATATGTAAACAGGACCTTTTTGTGTTTTAAAATTCAGCAAGAGAAGGGTTAACATCTTTATTAGGTCAACCATGTAAACTAATTACTTCAAGCTAGATACACAGATGCCATGGCCATCTGATATTTAAATGCATGTTTTATAAGTTTCATAATGCAACAACATTATTTTGATGGAGAGATAAGTATTTGTATCACTTCAAAATGCATTTATGTCGCAATTAATATCTACTTTTGCATGGCAGTATTTTCATTTTAGTCCTAAACTGTTACATGTGTGTCTCAACCCTTTTCCTGTGATACCAAAATTCCCTGTTTATTGTTTAATCCAAATTTCAATACCTACCGAATATTCATGAAGAAAATTATTACAATGAAAAATGGTAGGTGGAAAATTGTTACAATGAAAAATGGTAGGTGGAAAATTGTAGCCCTTTTAGGTAAATAAAGAAACGGATCTTTCACATTCCATCAGCAAACAGAGCAGGCCCTGATCAGATGGCTCCTATAGGAGCCTTCTGATCTTGGTCTACTCTGTTTGCAAATGTGTGAAAGCATTAATGGTTTAGCAGGACCTGACTAGCAACTATAAATAGCTTGTATCCAGATGATTGTTTCATAGGATCCAAATTATTTGCCACTTAGTCAAAAAAGCTTGAATGAAACCGAAGACAGTAGAAATTGCAACACATCAAATTTTAACCCTTAATTTGCTGAATAATTAAAGCCTGCTCCGCTTTTCTGAATATTAAGTAAACAAAAAGTTGTATCAAAATTTATCCCTGAAGTAAATGACTTGTTTGACAAACAGTGCAGACCCTGATCAAAGGGCTTCCTCAGGAGCCCTTTGATCTGGGTCTACACTATTTGCAAAAGACCTATGTACTCATTTCCTATATATTAAGGCTTAAGCAAACATTTTTACTGCAGGAGAATTTTCAAGTGCTAACAAAGTAGTTATATTCAATGAATTGCCCCAAAAAAACAGGTTGGCCTGTGGTAATATGCAATATACCTTTTAGGTTTAAGTTTATGTTTTAATGTTAACCCTTTCCCTCATATAAACGTGTTTTCACGCATTTGCAAACAGAGTAGACCCAGATCAGACGGTTCCTAGAGGAGCCGTTTTATCAGGGTCTACTCCGTTTGCTAATAGAATTTGATAGAACTGTTTCTTTACTTTCTAAAATGTCTACAATGTTCCACCTTCCATATTTCTTTGAAGTATTTTTGTTAATGAATATTCAGTAGGTATTGAAATTTGGAATAAACATAGAACAGGGAAAGGGTTAAATGGTGCTTTGAGTTTTGTATCTATTAAGATACAAGCATGAACGAACAAGGTCAAATGAAGAAAGTATAGTTAATAAAATCTACATGTTGAATATGTCCGCCTTTGATGAGGAGGTTGCTTATTGTATTCAAACTGGAAGACTCTATCATTGTTTGACCATAACCCACTACTTCAAAACAGCCATCTGATCAGGATTTGTTCATAGAATTATTTAGATTTGATTTTATTGTTCTTTTCATGGCCAAAACATTTCTTGCATGTATGCCATTAAGCTAATTTAATTTAATTGAACCAATAGCTGACTAGGGATTTCCACGAGAGAACGGAAGTGATAGGTCAAGGTCATTACAAAAAGTTCTTTAGGTTTGGGAAGTTCATAGGCGCAGCCCAATGATCAATACATATTACAATGTGTTAATGAGAACATTACTTTGATAACTATATTTATCATATCTACAACACGTCCGAGATATCGGCGGATTCTATTTTCGTTCAGCTAATTAATATCTATACATGTACATACAAGTTGCATTTCTTACATGAATATTCATAGAGCATTTCGAGGGCTTGGTGCAAAACTATTCTAACTCCTTCACTTTAGTGAAGGAGTTAGAATAGTTTTGCACCAAGCCCTCGATTTAGATTTGCCAGAGTATCTAAAATAATCAGAGGGCTATTTATAGATCTTTAGTTCTTATAGATGCTACTTGCGTCCCACAGTCAAAGAGTTAAAACTGTAATAATAAACTTTTGATTGGCGCTCGGCATTATGAAGATAGTTCTAGGACTGATATATAAACACTTGGTGTATTATTTGATACTTTGATACTGTTTTTGAATTGAAAAAAAAAAAAAAAAAAAAAGGACAAAGAATTTATAGGCAAGCAGACTCAGTAATTATTTGCTGGCAAATGTTACTTAATGTTGAAAGAGTACAGAACCTGGCATCGGATACAAAAAAAAAATGCATAGTCAAATTACCGGAATAGGAATTCCCCCATACGTCATGTATGCATTAATTTCACAAAAGACGTACTATACCCTTACGTATTTTCCCAAAGAATTCAGATACCTAGCCTCCCTTACAGCTTCTCTACAGCAGACAATTACTGTCAGCAGTGCTTGAATTCTAAAAATAAAATTTCTCTCATTTCTTTGCAAAATTATGGTAAAAGTGACAAACAGTTTGGATCCTGATGAGACGCCGCATTATGCGGCGTCTCATCTGGATCCAAACTGTTTGCATAGGTAATCATGGTTTCACAGCTAGCGTGCAAGGAGTTTAAATAAGGGTACATTTAGTTATGTCAGCATAGCATTTGTAATTGTTATAGTATATTTGTATTTAAAATCTTATATTTACTTGTTTTAACAAATGTGGTTTGTTTAGAGGATCAATATCTGAATAAGTCACAGCAATGACAGAAGTTTATCTGCGTTGGTCTTTTTTCCTTCTTAAAATTGTCTGTGTCTTTGTTGTTTACGTTCCTGCTGATAATATTGAGATTACAAGATATCAATGTCAGTACCATGTCATTGATATGATCTATATCAATCAACCACCTTGAATTGGTCGCCCGCTGACATTTTGTTTGGTTATGTACCATTATTGCCCAAAATATTTTGCTGGAAAAAAATAATGAAGACCCAGATCAAACTGTTCCTGAAGGAGTGGTGTGATCAGGGTCTACACTGTTTGTTACTGTAGTTTTGTTTAACCCTTTCCATCATACAAACACCTTTTTCATGCCTTGGCAAACAGAGAAAACCTAGATCAGATGGCTCTTGCTTGCTTATGACATAATATAGATCTAAATCAATGCAAATAATTCCCTTGAACACATTCAGCTGATAGATATTAATAATGTCATTATTTCTTACATTACTAATATGGAACAGAAAAAAGGTTAATATTATTCAAATTATCCTGCTTGTCAATAGCGGTTGAGACGAGAGGGAGATTTTCTGTCTGAATAATTTGGGTAAATTCAGTTTGTTCATTTCAATGATATCCGGTCTTGTGCTCATATCTTTATATCCCCTTAAACACTCAGTGACGGCCGTCTGCAAAAATTGGGGTTGAATTTAATGCTCAAAGGACATTTTTTCTAATATTTCTTGCTAAAAATTCAATAAAGTGTCATACAATTAAGATCCTAATGACAAATTACCAGTCTTAATGAAAACTGTAAGCAATGGTTTACACATGCTTCAGGTAGTTATGAAACAGATATTATAATTTATAGGTGTTGAACCCTTATGCAACAATCCCTATAAATTGATTGTATAGAAAAAATGAAGATATTTATATGGTCAAAATGGCTTTGTTGGGTATCTGCTTGTGCTGTGGGGCATTTTTATTCCTTATTCTGCACATCATTCTCGACTTGATTAACATTTACAGAGTTTTCATCCACACCAAGTATACTCTGATTTTGCTTTAACCCTTTCCTCCATAGGTTATTTTTAGATCCAACCACTTTAAATAAATCTACCTAAAAGGAGAAAAGAAATATTTTAGAATTTTGTAGTTTGAAACCATTGTGATAAATAGAGCATTTGCTCCTATAGCATATAGGCGTAAAAAGGCGTATTTATGGAGGAAAGGGTTAAGAAGTAAAATTTACTTTAAGAATTGAAGCAGACGTCTTGAAATTACATGAGGACTTGAAATGAAGTACAATTATACAATTTCCATTATAGATATTCAGCTAATTATATTCATACATACATTATTTTTTACATGAATAATTTTTTTGAATACAGGGTTAAGAATGGGGAAATGTATTCACAGGCGACAACATGTTTTTCTCCCCCTCGTTTACAAAATCATTGGCTTTTGAGTCCAGCCTTCAATCTCATAGTTGAACTTTGCGACCTGGCTTGTATGTTACCATAACTACCATAAATATTAACCCCATCTCCACGATCCAGAGATTTGTAAAACTGAATACGAATTACTCATTACCTTATTGGCTATTTTTAGACACAGCCTCTATGAATAAATCTATCGAAAAGGAGCATTTACTAGAAGAAAGGAAAATTTCAGAATTGTATAGTTATTGAACCATTGTGATAAATAGAGCATGTGCTCCGTTGGAGCAAGTGCTCTATTTATCACATAGTTTAAAAAAAAAAAGAAGAAGACTTTTACAGAAGCGTCAGAAGCCATCAGTATGAAGGAATGGGTTAAGTCACTTTGGAAGCATGGTGATAACTTTAACCCATTCCCGCATAATGACGCCTTTTGACGCTTGTGTAAAAGTCACTTTAAGAAACCATTGTGATAAATAGAGCATTTGCTCCTATAGGAGCAAATGCTCTATTTACCACAATGGTTTCAAACTACAAAATTCTAAAACTTTCCTTTTCTCTAGTTATTTCTCCTTTTCGGTAGATTTATTCAAAGAGGTTGGATCTAAAAATAGCCTATGCCGGAATGGGTTAAATAAGATTGACCTAGTCAGAGGTCCAGATAAGATATGTAAATTGAAACATTTTCTTTATTTCCACCCTATGTTGTGACCATTCTTCAGAATCGTCATTTCGAGACGATTTTAAAGAGTGGTCACAACATGAAAGGTTTGGTGGAGAAATAACGATTTTTGTATTTGAGTATGCATCTTTATCTGTAGCTCTGCATAGTAACAAATAGGAGTAGTTTGATCTGGGTCTGCACTATTTGCCTAACTTAGAATTGTCTCTTCACTATTTGCCTGAACTTGTCTGTCCAAATTCTTAGGGCAGCTAGGGCATCACCCCAATGCATTTATAATACATCGATCATTCTCCTCAGGTCGTAGTCATAATTTTCCAATTATTCATCCAAGTAAATAACTCACAGTACTCAAAATAATTGTTGTCCGCCTGAAAAAAAAAGGTCATATGCTCCAATTCCCACCTTTTTTATCCACTTTTAACCTTTCATCTGCTTAGCCTAACATAGCTGGCATTTGAAAACAGCTTGGATCCAGATGAGACACCAGGTAACACAGTTGACAAGTCTCGTCAGGATCAAAGCTGTCTGGCATTCGGTCAATTATTTTTCTAAAATCTTGACAAGTAAGTCCAAATTGTTGCAGACCAGAGTTTGACAAGATGCCATTTTGTTTTTCAACAGGTTAAATATACAGTAAAACCCCTCTAAACCAGAATTCTAGTAGGGAAGAATTTAGATACTTTTAGGCAGGTAGCTGCTTAATGCAGGGTGAAAATTATGGAGAAAGCTCATAGAGGAGCTTTCTGCACAACTTTTACCCTGCATTAAGCTGCTACCTGTCTCCAAGACTGATATTTATACTAAATTTAACCCCTTCCCTCATATAAACGTGTTTTCACGCATCTGCAAACAGAGTAGACCCAGATCAGACGGCTCCTAGAGGAGCCATCTGATCAGGGTCTAGCTGCTCTGTTTGCTAATAGAATTTGATAAATTTGTTTCCTTGCTTTCTAAAATGTCTACATAATAGTCCACCTTCCATATTTCTTTATAACTGTTTTGTTAATGAATATTGAGTAGGTATTGAAATTTGGAATAAACATAGAACAGGGAAAGGGTTAATGTCCAGTTTGGAGGGGTTCAACTGTATACAGAGTCATTTTATAACACAGTTTGGATACTGATGAAACACCAAGTTTACTTACTAACTTTGAGACTCATCTGGGTTCAAACTGTCTGCAGTAAGTTACCCCTAGTTCACTACTCTTTTTTCCCCCGAAGTGCACTGGAGGACATGGGTTGACATAAGTACAATGATTTTGTTGAAATGATTTTTGTGATTTTTTGTTGAATCGCCGACAGTGGATCATCTTTTTTAACAGATTTTTTTATGCTCAGCTATTCAAAGAATGATGGCTTTATATCTACCCTCATTAACCCTTTCCTTCATATTAATGCGTTTTAACACATTTGCAAACAGAGTAGACCCAGATCAGACGGCTCCTATAGGAGGTCTGCTCTCTTTGCTAATGGAATTGGAAAGCTCTGTTTATTTACATTTGAAAGATCTGTTTATTTATTTACATTTGAAAGATCTGTTTGTTTATTTACTATCTAAAATGACTACAATTTTCCACCTTCCATTTCTCGTTTTGAATATTTTGTCCATGAATATTCAGTAAGTATTGAAATTTGTAATAAACATAGAACAGGGAAAGGGTATGTTAACCCTTAACCCATTCCCTCATACTGACAACTTTTGACAACACTGATCTAGAAGACAGGACTGGTGGCAGCTAAACTCTTTGCATTTTAAGTAATTTCTCGTCTGCAGCAATTGTCATCTGCTTCAATTCTTAAAATAACATTTCTCTCATATCTTTGCAGAAAAATGATCAAAGTGTTAAACAGTTTGGATCCTGATGAGACTTAACACTTTACACTTAAACACTTTACACTAAACACTTTACACTAAACACTTTACACTAAACACCAAACCTTATGTTGTGACCACTGTTTAGAATCGTCTTGAAGAGATGATTCTAAAGAGTGGTCACAACATAGGATTTGGTGGAGAAATAAAATAGATAATCTGGACTTCTGGAAATAGTGTAGAGTTAAATGTATCATATGATATAATGTTCATAAATAAGCAGTGTTATCATATAAATATTTGCACGAGTTCTCTTTCATTTTGTTTCAATATCTACAATTGGCAATTAGGGTGAACAAATCTCATGGTGTTCTACTGTACATGTACTATCACTTTATATGTTCCATAGTCAAGGACTACGAGTCTATGTTTTGCAAATACAAGTTCAAGACAGAACTGTGACATGGCAGTATTGCACAGTCTTGTACCTTGACACCTAAATAACTCCCAAATCTTACGATAAAACAAATTTTTTGGTCCAGTTTTGTACGATTTCACCCAGTGCATTGTTCGGTAGCAATTTGTTGATACATTATTGACAGTCGTGACTCAGAAGGGTTGACTCCGATTCCAAAGACAAACATAATAATTTTACAACATATTATGATATTTGCTTTGCTCAAATATTTGTCAGCAATTGTTGTAACATAATAGACCTTTACTCCTAAACCCTTGACCTGCTGAATAATTAAAACTTACTCCTCCCATTTTGAATATCAATTAAGCAAAAAATTACCAAAATGTATCACCGAAGAAAATAATTTTTATGACAAACAGGGCAGACCCTGATCAAAGGGCTCCCTCAAGAGCCCCTCAAGAGCCCTTTGATCTGGGTCTACACTGTTTACAAAGGTCTTATACTCGATTCATACAGAAACTCCGTTTTAGCTCATCTATACTTTTCTTTGTGTGGCCGTATGATTTCACTGTTCTCACCGTGTCAATTCTTTGCAAAATATCTGCAAAACTGGTCGACAAACCATGTTATTTATATTTAATTGTCAGACCCTATTACCGTAAACATCAGACATACAATAATTCTGGGTTATTTTAAAGCTCAGAGTAAGTCAATTTTGCACCATTTTAAAACTTCAAATAGCAAATAGTGTAGACCCAGATCAAACTGCTCCTGAAGGAACAGTTTGATCTGGGTCTGCACTATTTGCCCAAGTTTGTCTAAATACATGGGGAATTAGGATAATAGAATATCAAATAGAGAACAATCTTAATAACTCATTATGCAGCTCCTTCAGAATTAATTTGATCTGGGTCTGCACTGTTTGCCTAGACTTGTCTGTCAAAATACTGATGGGGCAATAAGGGTATCCTGAACAAATTTAACTCTTCCCCTATAGGAGCTGTCTGATCTGGGTCTGCTATATTTGCAAATTCGTGAAAAGCCTGTATATGAGGGAAAGGGTTATATATCATGATAGAATGGTGTCATTACCAAGCCACCAAATTCTTCCGCCCACCACAGTAGTAATAACTCAGAATACCACCCGGTGAAAAACAAACTATTAAAATAAAGCACACATAAGCCTTCAACAAATATTTGCTGTAGGCTGGATTTTCAAATATTGTCCATTTGCCTGATAATTTCTCGGTCCTATAGAATGGTTGGTATGCTATTTTTGACTCTTTGTCGTCTGCAAAATGTGTTGTCGGCTGCAGTTCTAAAAGTACATTTATCTTTCATTTCTTGTAAAAACAATATATCAAATTGTCAAACACACAGAAGTCCTGGTAAAGAAATGTCAATTAAAAAAATTTGAATAACTTCTTTAACCCTTTCCTCCATAAATACGCCTTTCTACACCTCTGTAATAACCACTTCTGGAAACCATTGTGATAAATGCTCTATTTATCACAATGGTTGCAAATTACAAAATTTTAAAATTTTCCTTTTCTCTAGTCAATGCTCCTTTTGGGTAGATTCATTCAAAGAGGTTGGGTCTAAAAATAGTCTGTAAGGGAATGGTTTAATTCTCCACCAAACCCTTTGTTATGACCACTCTTTAGAATCCTCCCTTTGAGACGATTTTAAAGAGTGGTCACAAAATAGGGTTTGGTGGAGAAATAACGATTTTAGCACTTGAGTATGCATATTTATCTGTTGCTCTAGTCAAACAGTTGGATCCGTGGATGAGATGCCAAGTCTACTCATCTCATCTGGATCCAAACTGTTTGCAAAGGTAACTCCAGATTTGTCTATTGGTTCTTTCCATTTTCTGGCAGTTAACTTGAACATGAATGGTAGAAAAAAATATTTTGGGAATGGAAGCTGCAAAGTCTTGCAGATGAAATTAATTAGCCCATTCCCTCATAGGCTGTTTTTAGACCCAACCCTCTTTGAATACATCTACCAAAAAGAAACATTTACGTAGAGACAAGGAACATTTTTAGAATTGTATAGTTTTTAAACCATTGTGATAAATAAAGCATTTGCTCCTATGTATCAAATGCTCTATCACAATGGTTTCATTAAGTGACTTTTACAGAGGCATATTTATGGAGGAAAGGGTTAAGAGCCCAAAAATATTCTGTATCTGTGTTCATTATCAAGAAACACCTGAACAAATACCTTTCAGTTTATCTGCGATAAACTGAAATATCTGCGATCTGCGTTTTGTACAATGGAAATGGTTGATGTTCAGCTGCCAGTCTTAAACCATGACCATATAATAGCATCGATATTTTAAGATATCGCATTTTTGTTTGAAGGGTCATACCAGAGGTGCAGATATGATGCATAAATTAAAACATTTGTCAAGAATAGCTCCAATGTTTTGCCATTAATCTGTATGTTCTCGAAGAGTGGCCACAACAGAAATAACCCTTTCCTTCATATAAACACCTTTTCACGCATTTGCAAACAGAGTAGACCCAGATCAGACGGCTCCTGTAGGCGCCGTCTGATCCGGGTCTGCTCTGTTTCATAATACAGTAGAGCCTGCCTTAAGCGACTTTTTATTGATTGAGTGCAGAAATCATAAAAAGCAGGTGGTTGCTTAATGCAGGGCAAAAGTAATGCAGAAAGCTCATACAGGAGCTTTCTGCATTACTTTTGACCTGCATTAAGCTATTACCTGCCCTATAGACCCATAATTAGACCTCTTTGTGATGGTCGCTTCAGACAGGTTCTACTTATGTTATGATATAGATCTTATTCTACAGTTTTTGTCAAAACAAAAAATTGCTTTGAAAATTAATTTTGATGTTGTAAGAATTTAGCTGAGAAATATTCATATTGTCGTTTTTTTTTCATACATGAACATTGGATAGTGAAAAGGTTAAGTGACAGATTTGTTGAACTTTTGTCAAAATTGAATAAGAGGATAAATGTTGTTTGAGGGGATACGTCTTTGGGCTACTTTTTTTGGTTGTCAATAATCTGGACAAAATTGACCATAAATCAGATATAGCTGGGCGCATAAGTGGCTTGATCAAACACACCTGATCTGTCTGGTCAATACATACATTTAACCCTTCGCTTGCTATTCAATATACCTACCTGTAAATAGTGAAGACCCAGATGAGACAGCTCCTGCAGGAGCTGTCTCATCAAGGTCTACACTATTTACAAGTTGATTGTGCAACCAGTGCACTCCATAGCAGTGATTGCACAGCGAAATATGTGTACACAGTGAATATATATGTAATTATACAACAGGGCATGGGTAAAGAAGGAGAAATGTATTTTAAAATTCAGCAAGAGAAGGATTAACCCTTTATATGCTGTAATGGATGGCCCAGCAGTTTTTAAACCTTTCCTTGTTCTTTATTTATTTCAAATTTCAATACCTACTGAATATTCATGGACAAAATAGTTATAATGAAATAAGGAAGGTGGAACATTGTAGCCATTTTAGAACGTAAAGAATCAGATCATTCAAATTCCACAAACAAACAGAGCAGACCCTGATCAGACAGCTTGTATAGGAGCCATCTGATTTTGGTCTACTCTGTTTGCAAATGCATTAATGTTTATATGAAGGAAAGGGTTAACCCGTTACTTCTGAATATTCATCATACATGTAAGAAATAATATTATGAATATAATGGCATTATAAACACAGGTATTTTCTGCCATTGCAGAAATTTTAGAATCATATCTATATTATATTATAAGAAAACAGAGCAGACCCTGATCATACAGCTCCTACAGGAGCTGTTTATTCTGAGTCTTCTCTGTTTTCAAAGGCATATGCATTTATGGAATAAAGGTGTATTTGTAGAATAAAGGTGTCATTATTTCTTGTATGATTATTCATGGAGTAAAGGGTTAAAGTGTAAGTGTCTGACCTAGATTGGATTCGCTGGCTGATGCTACTTGATTAAAACGTGATGAAAGGTTGAAGATTTCGCTGTCATCTACGATGAGCACAGTGGCATTTTAATGGTTCTGGTATCTTGTCCCGAGGATTATAAGGGATTATACGAATTGGGGAGGAGCCAATCTAGGACGGCTTTGATGTGGCGAAGATAGGTCAGGCGTTCACAAGTGAAAGTGATATGTGGAAGGGATTTGTGAAATAATTAGGTCACACTTGGTGACCTGAGTGACCCCATTATGTGATAATTTTAAAACCCGTCTTGTCCTTATTCAGTAAATGGTTGTTCTCTTTAGAGTTCTACCTTTTTATGTATTGCGAACATGCAGTAGACCCAGATCTGTATGCTCTGTATGGCTTTATCCTATTACCTCATAGGCTGTTTTTAGATACAACCTCTTTGAATAAATCTACCGAAAAGGAGCATTAACTAGAGAAAAGGATTTTTTTTTTAGAATTTTGTAGTGTGAAACCATTGTGATAAATATTTATAAATATTCACAATAGTTTCACAAAGTGATTTTTACAGCCGTCAAAAGTCGTCAATATGAGGGAATGGGTTAATGTTGCACATTGTCTACCATTTACCATGGCAATCAATTTCATATTTTTATAAACCGCAAATGAAGTTTGAGAGGGGGTATATATATAGGAGTCTGTATGGTAGTCGGTCAGTTGGTCTGTCTGTCTGTCCGTGACCCAACCTGGCACAAATCTTGTTTTTCAGGGCCACAACATAGGGTTTGGTGGAGAAATAAAGGAGTTATTCTTGAAAATATTTTAATTTACACCCCTTATCTGAACATCTGCAGTACCGGTATGTTGTCCAGATTGTCAGGATTTGGAATTTTCCAAGATCAGACATTACTTAGTATGCAGTTGGAATGTATAACTCAACAAAGCACATAACTATACAATTCATTTTCTTTTTACAGGGTATGACTTTTTGATTTCTTTCAGGGATCTATTGCAAGCATCATATTGATTATTTAATCACTTTGTCCATTACAGAGCTTGACAATGGGTTGATCCCTCCGCCTTTGATTGCACCACTGTCACCCGTCAACAACAACAACTCATTTGAGTCGCCCAACACCTCCCTGGAGAACATACAGATGTCACCAAGAACTCCACCTACGCCTGCCCCACGAATGTTGACCACACCCACACAGACAGGGAATGATCTGGACAACACAAACCTTGATAAGACAGGTATTGACTCGTAACATATTTCGAGGGCTTGGTGCTAAACTATTGTAACTCCTTCACTTTGTGAAGGAGTTACAATAGTTTTGTACCAAGCCCTTGATTAATAACCTCCACAAACTTCATTTTTCGGGGTCTGTATATAGTTTTATTCACCATGTAGATCAACTAAATTTTGATTAAAAGATTAAAAAATTAATCTTTTACCTGTTCAATATTAACCCTTCTCTTGCTGAATTTTAAAATACATTTCTCCTTCTTTACCCATGTCCTGTTGTATAATTACATATATCTTCACTGTGTACAAGTATTTCGCTGTGCAATCACTGTTGTGGAGTGCACTCGTTGCACAATCAACTTGTAAATAGTGCAGACCCTGATGAGACAGCTCCTGCAGGAGCTGTCTCATCTGGGTCTTCACTATTTACAAGTAGGTATATTGACGTGAATAACAAGCGAATGGTTAATGTAAGACAGTATGACATCAGAAATATTCATTAACTGATTTTTATGCCCCCTGAGATCTGTGATCGGGGTAGCATATTGTTTTTGCTCTGTCTGTTGGTTTGTCTCTTTGGCCCATACTTTACCATTGGTGATAATTTTGTCACCATTGCGCATATATACTTTAAACTTGGCATGCATGTGCAACTTTTGGAGGCAAACATTTTTAGGGATGACTTATTAAGGTCAAGGTCATATAATATAAAGATCAAAGGTCATATCGCTGCATAGTGTTTTACAAACACATCTTGTTTAGGTTAGAGCTTATAAACTGCAGTCTTCGAAAATAAGACGGCCGATAATGCGAGGGAAGCGAAGCGTTTTAGGCTGTCTTATTTTCGAAGACTGCAGTTATAAGCTCTAACCGATTTAGTGATTGCCCTACTTTTCAACAAGCTGAGTTTATAAGCCCTGCCCACCGAGCAATGACAAACTTGTATATAGTCACGTGATTATGGTCCACCTAAAAGCCACACTCGTTTATGCAAAATACTCACAAAACCCACCAGTCAAACAAACATCGTCTTTGTTAAAATTCTCACATGTTTATGTTTTGAAAATCCTACACAGTGAAACTGGTTTTGTGCCTTTTTCTTGTAAATATTGCCTAAATTTGACTTTGTCACGTAGTCAAATATTCCCCATCTGTGGGTAAAACATTTTTTACACAAATTTATGTAGTCTAAATAATAATGGCCGACAGCAATTTATACTGAAAAAAATAATTATTGTGAAAGACGGACGCAAAATCGCAATGGACATTTAAATGATAACCCTCTACCTTGTAGTAAGTGACGCCTTTTGACCACTTTGCAAGCCGAGAAGACCCAGATCAGACAGCTCATATGCTGACTGATCAGGGTCTACTCAGTTTGCACAAATTTCAATCTTCACTGCTACCGAAACCCCATATAGAAATACAGCTTATTAATATTAAACATCCATTATGGGCATAATATTGGAATAAGAATAAACAAGTAAAGGCTTAAAAAGATTACAGGTTTGATTGTTTACGTTTTGTTGAACGGATTACGGTTTTAAATACAGGATTGTTCTTATTTCCTGATTTATTTGCTTATTTACATTAGTCCTTTTTCAATAATCCTGCTTCAACAGGTGGGGTGTTTCGTGATTTATTTGTCCATTTTAGTCCACGACAGCCCAATTCTGCCTCTCAGTTGTTTACATAGTCTTCCTCCCCATGTTTTATACACGTGAACACTCTTGTGTACACTTGTTCGCGTGTCGATAACGTCATAACATTACTCGTTCGTTTTTTCTAGTTGTGGGCGGAGCTTTGTTGCGCATGCGCACTTTCCAGTTCGTCTTCGAAAGTTAGAGTCGATTTTACAAAATTTATGAGAATTAGAGTCTGAAAAATATCAAGAATGCAGCTCGTTGATTGGATGGAAAAGTAGGGCAATCACTAAGTTGTAATAGTACATGAACTCAGGATGTTTCCACCTTGGCAGAAACTGTAAATTTATATTATATAAATCTCTAAACAAACAGATCAGACACTGATCAGATAGCTCCTATAGGAGCCATCTGATCTGGGTCTACTCTGTTTGCAAAGGTGCCAAAAGGTGTCGCTATGGAGTAAAGGGTTTACATGGTGGAAAATCTGTGGTTCGAATTTAACATTTTGTTCAACTGTCTCTTTAATTTTTGCCTCACAAAAAACAATGGGTGTGAAAGTAATTAAAATGTTTGTTTTAGATGTTTTGCATAATGAAGATGTTCAGGACAGCCAGTTGTCTTTTTGTGTATGCGTGTTGCCCTTGGCTATTACTTAACTCTTTGTACGCTAGCGGCGAAATGTGATTACCTATGCAAACAGTTTGGATCCATATGAGATGCAGAATAAGATGTCATCTTGATTACATTTTTGCAAAAAAATAAGAGAAACTTTATCTTAAGAATTGAAGCAGACGACAATTGTTGCAGATGAAAAATTACTTAGCGTGCAAAGAGTTAAACTCTTTGCAGGTTAGCTCTGAATTCACTACAACCAATGTAGACAGTGTAGATCCCGATGAGATACCAAGTATCAGAATCCAATCTGTTTGATACTGACTAAACTGAAGTAGAAGAAAGAATGAATGTGTGCATTGTAGCAGATTTCAATATTGGCAGTTAAAATTTACATAACGTACAAGTGGTTAACCCGTTCCCTCATATAAACGTGTTTTCATGCATCTGCAAACAGAGTAGACCCATATCAGATGGCTCCTAGAGGAGCCTTCTGATCAGGGTCTGCTCTGTTTGCTTATAGAATTTGATAGATCTGTTTCTTTGCTTTCTAAAATGTCTATAATGTAGTACCTTCCATCATATTTCTTTTTAACTATTTTGTGAATAAATATTCAGTAGGTATTGAAATTTGGAATAAACATGGTTAACCCTTTCAATACTAAATTACTTTCACCCGGCCGCGTGGCTCAATGGTAGAGCGTCCGTCTGCGGTACGGAAGGTCGTGGGTTCGATCCCCGGCCGCGACAGACCAAAAGTTGTTAAAAGTTGGTACTAGTAGCTCCCTTGTCTACGCTCGACATTAAAGGTGTAGTTCTAGGACTGGTCGGCCCGGTGTCAGGATAATGTGACTGGGTGGGGTGCCCTTGCCATGTACCTGCGGCAGGGGTATTCCAGTGAGGCAGCACTATAACTTGTCTCATGCGGGTGCCGTCTGCAAATAACTGAAATACTGTTGGTCGGACGTAAAACCCAACTCACTCACTCAAGTGTTCATCGGTGATATATGTTGTCTGCTTCATTTCTAAAATCTATCTTGTTCAATAAGCTTTCAAATTAATTATCAAGCCTGGTGCCTATAAAACGTTTTTAATATTTGTGCAGAATTATGCTCAAGCTCCAGATTTGTCAAGCTACATGAAAGTTTGTAAGCTTTAGTCAAAATACGACTTGGAAAATGCATACTTGGAGTCTCAGATATTGATAGGCACTAGGACATAGTATCAAACAGTTAACATACTGTTGAGAAGCTAACTAGAAATTACGTTTGAATCAAAACATGCATTATGGCTAATTATTCATTTGTATCGAAAGTTAAACATTGATTGCATGAAAAAAACAAACTTGCATTTGCAAACAGTGTAGATCCAGATCAGAGGGCTCAAAGAGGAGTTGCCTCTAAAGTAATGGTGGAACATTCCACTTTTAACCTTTAACCATAGGAGCAAAAAAAAAACCACAATTCTGAAATTTTCCTTTTCTCTGGTTAATGCTGAGCTTTTCAGTAGATTTATTCAAAGAGGTAGGATCTAAAAATAGCCTATGTGGGAATGGGTTAATTCTAAAACGAATATTCAACAAGGAAAGGGTCATTTAATAGCTAAAGGTTTAACAGTACAATGAATTCATTTAACTTCAGGTTGTGTGAATGTATTATTTAATTTATTGTTGTAATTAAGTGCTTATAAATAAGACACACAAGACAGATTGAGGTTAAGCTGTTGTTTTGAATTTTTTATGCTTTAATTGTGAGGAATTTCACTGGCATTCCGTAATTCCTCAACACAAATATTCGGCCAGTCAGACTTAGGCAACTAGTGTAGACCCGGACCAGACTGCTCTAAAAGAGTCCATGGGATCAGGTTCTACACTATTTGCTATTCCAATAGTTTTATAACTGTGGAGAGGGGAGTTGATTAACCCTTTCCTCCATAAATACGCCTTTCTACGCCTCTGTAATAACCACTTCTTGAAACCATTGTGATAAATGGATATATTTATCTCAATGGTTTCAAACTACGAAATTCTAAAAAAATCCTTTTCTCTAGTAAATGCTCCTTTTGGGTAGATTCATTCAAAGAGGTTGGGTCTAAAAATAGCCTATGGAGTAATCAATGGGTTAAAGGTTATTTTGGTACTCAGCGCACATTTTCAGACTTAGAATATTTCGCCTCATTGCAGACAGAGTAGACTAAGATCAGACTGTTACTGTAGGGGCCATCTGATCAGGGTCTGATTGATTTACCGATCTGATTCTACAGTTTTCTGCTATGACCAAATATTTCCTTGTTCATATACCATTATTAAAATTCATTTAACTCTTCGTTTGCTATTTAAGTCAATATACGTACCTGTAAATAGTGAAGACCCAGATGAGACAGCTCCTGCAGGAGCTTTCTCATCAGGGTCTGCACTATTTACAAGTTGATTGTGCAACCAGTGACCTCCACAGCAGTGATTGCACAGCGAAATACGTGTACACAGTGAAGATATATGTAATTATACAACAGGGCATGGGTAAAGAAGGAGAAATCTATTTTAAAATTCAGCAAGCGAAGGGTTAATGCTCCTTTTTGGTAGATACATGTATATTCAAAGAGGTTGGATCTAAAAATAGCCTATGAGGGAAATGGTTAATGATTTAATTATTTCTAACATGAAGTACATGTAGTAGAGAATTAACCCTTTTAGTGCAGGAAGCGGGTCACTACTATCCGTTGCAAACAGTGTAGACACAAATTAGAAGGTTCCTGGAGGAGCTCTCTCATCAGGGTCTGCACTGTTTGTTATGTAACCATTTTCTTTCACTCTTTGCACGCTAAGTAATTTTTCGTCTGCAACAATTGTCGTCTGCTTCAATTCTTAAAAAAAAATTTTCCCATTTCTTTGCAAAAATATGGTCAAGGTGTCAAATAGTTTGGATCCAGATGAGACGCCGCATTATGATTTTACCACGTGTGCCACACAAACAAAGAGTTTAAAAAAAATCCCTGAATACTCACAATAAGCTTAACCTGTTTGAATTTCGGACTCGGCATTAAAATGGTTAGTGGTACACTAGCAGTCATGTTAGAGATTGTTACGGAGTCTCAAGCTTGAGAATGTGTTGGTGACTTTAAGTCCAGATGTTACAAAAACTGCATAAATGACTGAATAATTAATTTCTCGTATGTTAGGATATTGACATGAACATATCTGTGAGGTAAACCAGATTTTTCTCTTGCCGAAGGGGCCGGCTGTGTATTTCCAACTGACAGTCTTAGTGTTTGGAACCTGCAAAGTATTTTTTTTTCTCTAGGACAGGTTTTATCATGAGAAAAAGCTCAAGTTTAGATTGAGTTTTGTAGAGCTATATTACAAATACAAAAATTGTCATTTTTCCTCCATACCCTATGTTGTAACCACTCGTTAGAATCGTCCCGGAGAGACAGTTAACAATGTGTGGAGAAATAAATTAGTTTAATTAATGTATTTTATCTGTGCTCCTGTTTTTGGGTTGTTTGAATTTTCACACAAATGAAGACAGCATTCCTTGCATTGTACGGAAATCTACATAATACAGATGCACCTTCTTACTAGCCTCTAACAATCCAACTTGAATACTGTGACCCAATAAAAGCTGTAGTTTCATAGTGGAATATGTATTGCCCATTATTGTTTGACCCATTACTTCATGAATATTCATATATATATGAAATTAGATTTGGTTTTTTGCCCTGTCTATTTGTTTGTTTGTCACCAACTTTAACATTGGTCATAACTTTTGAGTCAGTACAGATAGAGACTTGATATTTGGCATGCATATGTATCTCATAAAGGTGCACATTTTGAAGTATGACATGTCATGGTCAAGGTCATCCTTCAAGGTAAGAGGTCAGATATATAGGTCAAAGTCATCCTTCAGGGTCAAAGGTCATACTGGGCTCATAGTGTTTCACAAACGCATCTTGTTATAATTGCAAATAAATGCAAGAATTTTTTACTGTGATAAAAACTGTAAAGTCAGATCTATATCATTTCATAAGCAAGCGGAGTAGATCCTGATGCTACAGGAACCATCTGATCTGGATCTTCTTTGTTTGCTAAGGCATTAAAAGGCATATCTATGGAGAAAAGGGTTTTCATTGAGTATGAAAGGATAAAATTTGTGAGATGACTTCTTTTGGACTTTAACACTTTATCGCATGAATATTCAGGTAAGAAATAATGACATCCTCTGGACCTATTCTGTTTGCAAAGGCATGGAAATGTGTATCTGTGGAATAATGGTTAACCCTTTCCCTCATATAAACGTGTTTTCACGCATTTGCAAACAGTGAAGACCCAGATTAGACGGCTCCTAGAGGAGCCGTCTTATCAGGGTCTGCTCTGTTTGCTAATAGAATTTGATAGATCTGTTTCTTTGCTTTCTAAAATGTCTACAATGCTCCACCTTCCATATTTCATTACAGCTTTTTTGCTAATGAATTTTCAGTAGTTAGTGAAATTTGGCCAATAGGGAAATGGTTAATCAAACCACAATATGTAAGTGTATCATCTAACAAATGAAATGAAATCATGGTTTTGGATGCATAACCAATCTTGACACATAAATGTACTTCACAATTCATCAAAAATGCAAGCATGCATGTTTGTCCTGTTGTCATGACATCTTTATAGGGTCAGACAGTGCGAAAGGTTATTTTGCTAATGAGTTCAGGGGTCATAGGTTAGGTGTGATGGGCAGGTCAAATGACAGGTCATGTGTCAAATGTAGAATAATAAAGCACTGTACATCTCCACCTTAAAACAATTAACCCTTTGAAGGGGGGGGGGGGGTGTTATCATTTGCAAACAGTGTAGACACAGATCAGAGGGCTCCTAGAGGAGCCCTCTGATCTGGGTCTGCACCATTTGTCATTCAAAATAATCTCGTCAAGTATACCCTTTCATACAGAGTGTACTCCATCTTTAAACATTGATTGACATTCCACTTTGAAAATTTATCATTCCAAGGGTTTATTGCAAACATGCAAAAGATTTGCCATGAGTGCATAACTTAGTGTAAGTCCAAAGTCATGTTAAGGTCAGCAAATTTTCTAATTCTAAAATTTTTACTAAAGAAAAGGAAACTTTTAGAATTGTGTAGTTTTAAAACCATTGTGATAAATAGAGCATTTGCTCCTGAGGAGCAAATGCTCTATTTATCACAATGGTTTCAAAACGTGACATTTACAGAGGCATCAAATGGCGTCAATATGAGGGAATGGGTTAAAAGTATATATTATAAAAATTGAGCTAATAAATATTCATGTTATCATTATTTCGTACATGAATATTGATTGAGTAAAGGGTTAAACATACCAAGGTACAATATGTTTTTATTTTTCAGACATCTACAAGCAGGCCTTTGAGAACTCCAAGAGGACAGAGGAGGCCAAATTTAAAGTTCGCTTTGACAATCTTGTCACAGAGATGCAGCAGTCATTTGAGAATATTTCTCCAAGAGACAACCAGGTGCCCTCTGGATATGGCACAACATCATGTAAGAATTTAGTCAACACTGACCTAAGAATTAACTTTATAATCTCTAAACTCTTATCCCTTTCCCTCATATAAACGCATTTTCACACATCTGCAAACAGAGTAGACCCAGATTAGATGGCTCCTATAGGAGCTGTCTGATCAGGGTCTGCTCTGTTTGCTAATGGAATTTGATAGATCGGTTTATTTACTTTCTAAAATGGTTACAATGTCCCGTCTTCCATATTTCATTATAACTATTTTGTTCATGAATGTTCAATAGATATTGAAATTTGAAATAAATATAGAATTGGACCCAAGATTATAAAGCTTCTGAGTCTGAGTCTGAGATCATTCTCAAGTATCTGATTGGACAGATTCTGAGCAAGCTCAGAATCTGACCAATCAGATGCTTGAGAATGATCTCAGACTCCGACAAAAAGTTTTATAACCTTGGGGCTAGGTTATTTAGTATAAAAAATAAAAATAAACAACAGCCCGGATAACTATTTTTTGAGTACAAATACCATTATAAGAAATCAGCTAAAATATATTCCAAGATCTCATTATATCTTAACCCTTTGCCATCTAAGTAATTTCTCGTCTGCAACAATTGTCGTCTGCTTCTATTCTTAAAATAAACTTTCTCTCATTTTTTTGCAAAAATATGGTCAAGATGACAAACAGTTTGGATCCTGATGAGACGCCGCATTATGCGTCGTCTCATCTGGATCCAAACTGTTTGCATAGGTAATCACAGTTTCGTGGCTAGTGTGCAAAGTGTTAACCCTTTCCTCCATGCTGTCTTTGGTTATGGGATGATATAGATCAGATTCAATAGTTTTAACAAGGGCCAAATGTCTTCTTGTTCATTTGCCAATTGATAAAAAGTAAGTAATCCTTTCCCTGTTCTATGTTTATTCCAAATTTCAATACCTTATGAATATTCATGGACAAAATAGCTATCATAAAATATACAAGGTTGAACATTGTGGCCATTTTAGAAGGTAAATAAACAGATATTTCAAATTCAATTAGCAAACAGAGCAGGAGCCGTCTGATCTGGGTCTACTCTGTTTGCAAATGTGTGAAAAGGTGTTTATATAAAGGAAAGGGTTTATAGGATAATGTTCATACATACATTAATTCTTACATGAATATTCATTAAATAAAGGGTTAAGGCATTTTTGAAAAATAAATGACAGAAATATCTATTTTCACTTTTATATTTTGAAATTGAGATGAAATGAAAGGAGAGAAATATACTATAAACTTCAAAAAGACATTAGATAGTTGTACTCTGTCATTGCACTGAAAGCTTGACACTATGAATGCAGGAAGTTAAGGTTGCCCTCATGTAACCTTGCATAACTTAAACATTATGTCACCATGTGTTTTTGAAATTATTTTTTTCGAAACAAATTACAGCTTTATGACATGGGCGAGACAGGATATAAACATGATGGATTGTCTGCCTCAAATTGTATTGCTTAGTTTTCTTCCGTAAATATGTATTTAAATGTCTTTGCAAACAGAGTAGACCCAGATCAGACGGCTCCTATAGGAGCCGTCTGATCAGTGTCTGCTCTGTTTGCTTATGAAATAATATAGAAGTGATGCTTATGAAATAATACATGCTCATGATATGATACCATTGTAATACATGCTCATGATATGATACCATTTTAAAAAGTAGGCTACTTAATATTCGTACTTTCATTACTTCATGGAGTAAAGGGTCAATGATTCATTTAATTAATTAATTGAAGATATTTGATAAATTTAGGCGATATTCATGAAGTATTGTTTTAATTTCTTACATGAATGTTCATTATGTAAATGGTTAACCCTTTCCTTCATATAAATGCTCTTTCATGCATTTGCAAACAGAGTTGACCCAGAGTAGACTCCTGTAGGAGCTGTCTGATCAGGATCGGCTCTGTTTGCTAATGGAATTTGATAGATCTGTTTTTTTACTACAGGTATCTAAAATGGCTACAATGTTCCACCTTCCATATTTCATTATACCCATTTAGTCCATGATAATATAGTAGATATTGAAAATTGGAATTAACATAGAATAGGGAAAGGGTCGAAGAGATAAGACTTAGATTTCTTTTGAGTAGCCACGGTAGATAAGTACACTAAAACCTTGATTATCCACACACTCTGGGAGCTTTCTGAATGACTTCCATCCTGCATGAAGCATCCACCTGCTGAAAAGGTATTTATAATTCTTCTATACAAAAAAACTTGAATTATGGAAGCTTTACTGCATTACTTAACATGTAATGTGAATGGTGTTTTGTCTTCTGTTTCAGATGGTGACCTCATGACCACATATCGACAGAGAGTCAGGGACATGCTTGTTAGTTTGTCACAGCGTCTTGAACTAGCTGTAGAAAGTAAGTTGACAGTAAAGTTGTATGGACGGAGATATTCTATATCATTTGAGAAATTGAGGGAATTTAATCTAATTGAGGACCTTTATCCTTTTGACACTAAGTACTACAATAACGCTTTACCTCATGAATATTCAAGCAAGAAATCATGAAAATCGTGCATATTTATAAGCTCAATTTTTATTGAGGTTTTAGCCAAGGCAAAATCTCAAAAGCAAACGGAGCAGACTCTGATCAGACGGCTCCTACAGGAGCCGTCTGATCTGGGTCTCCTCTGTTTGCAAAAGCATGAAAAGGCATTTATATGAGAGAAAGGGTTAACTCTAGATGTACACCAAACCTCCACTGGTTTCTATAGCAGAAAAAATCAATTTGGCACACTTTGGTTACATTTAACCCTTTACTCCATGAATATTCATGTAAGAAAATAATGACAGCATGAATATTAATTAGATTAATTAATTATTATAATAGAGCATGGACACAGGAATTTTTGGTCATTGCAGAAACTGTAGAATCATGTTTATATTATATCGTTAGCAAACAGAGCAGACCCTGATCAGACAGCCCCCCCTCCCCCCATACACACACACACATACACTCTTTCTCTCACACACGCTCAGCAATCTCAAAGCTATACAAACCATTATATCAAGTTCAATCTATTTTTTTTTTTTAACTTTATTGGAAATGTCAAAGGTGAAACGGAAAATTATTCATAATTTGACACTTCGTAAGACAGCCCTAGTTGTGAACATCTTTATTTGAAGTTACAGTATCAAGTTACATGAATGAAATTAACCCTTTAAATGCAGAACACAAGTGTATCAACCTTTGCAAACAGTGTAGACCCAGATCATAGGGCTCGAGGAGCCCTCTGATCAGGGTCTTTGAAATTAAGGATTATTCAAGTGACTAAAACATCAATTAACTTCTTTTCTCTATATTTATTTCTGTTTACAGGCTTTGATGAGACATGTGCCCACTCACCGTCCTTGACCTCTCAGAAGGTTAGACAGATAATCAACAAGCTGGTGGAGGACAGACTTGGGGAATCTCTAGATCTGGTCAGTACTAGAAGGCAACTCAAAACGAATGTAGAACTGATGTAGCTTAAAACAGGATTAGTGTACAGTAAAACCTCTCTATAACGACCACTAAATTACAGAAAATATTTTGTGTTAAAGGCAAGTGCTTGCTTAAAGCAAGGTGAAAGTAAAACAGAACGCTCCAATAGGGGCTTTCTGTTTTACTTTCACCTTGCTTTAAACAGCCACCTGCCTTAAATACCATCTAATTTACACAATTTAATGGCCGTTATAGAGAGGTTTTACGGTTTACTGTAATACAGAAATCTCTCATCGATAGGGGATTTCTGTATTACTTTTGCTCTGCATTAAGATGCCACCTGCTTTTAAAGAAACCTCCACCTATATTAATTCATTACACAATCAACCCTTTCCCTCATATAAACATGTTTTCACGCATTTGCAAACAGAGTAGACCCAGATCAGACGGCTCCTAGAGGAGCCGTCTGATCAGGGTATGCTCTGTTTGTCAATAGAATTCGAAAGATCTGTTTCTTTGGTTTCTAAAATGGCTACAATGTTTGACTTGTCATATTTCATTGTAACAATTTTCCCCATGAATATTCAGTAGGTATTAAAATCTGGAATAAATATAAAACAGGGAAAGTGTTATGTACTTACTTACATGTAGGATAAATAAAATATGGAATTGTATTTGTAGACATCAGACGAGGCTGTGTCTGACCTCTCTTCCCTGTCGGACGACTCATGTGAACAAAAATCTTATGAGGAACAAATAGCGCAAGCTGTGATAGCAAGGGTAAGATATACACTGCTTTGTTATACGAAAATAACTTGTTAACCCTTTAACCCTTACTTTGCGGGACACAAGTCACAAATATCCTTTGCAAACAGTGTAGATCCAGATGAGAGGGCTCCTAGAGGAGCCCTGTCATCAGAGTCTGCACTGTTTGTCATGTTACTCTTTTCTTCAGAAAACCCACTAAATACGAATTCACCATAAGCTTGACCTGTTTGAATTTTGGAAGAGAAAATTTGAAAACTCAGTGTAGTAAGGGTTAATAAACAACTCTGTTCAAGTTACTTTGTGAAACCATCGTGATAAATAGAGCATTTGCTCCTATAGGAGCAAATGCTCTATTTATCAAAATGGTTTCAAGCTATTAAATTCTAAAATTTTCATTTTCTCTGATTTATTCAAAGAGGTTGGATCTAAAAATAGCCTATGAGGCAATGGGTTAATGCATTTGCAGACCGAGTAGACCCAGATCAGCCATCTGATCAGGGTTGACTGTGTTTACCTATGGTTTAACCCTTTCCCTTATAGAAACATGTTTTCACCCCTTTGCAAACAGAGTAGACCCAGATCAGACGGCTCCTGATCAGGGTCTGCTCTGTTTGCTAATGGACTTTGATAGATCGGCTTATTTAGTTTCTGAAATAGCTATAATATTCCACCTTCCATATTTCATTTTACCTATTTTGTCCATGGATATTCAGTAGGTATTGAAATTTGGAATAAACATAGAACAGGGAAAGGGTTAACATAATTATATAGGATTCTGCATCTAGGGTAATTTTCATAATTTTTAGCCAGGGTTATTTTCATGATTTTCATGCATGGATATATTCCAGTTTTTATCAGTAAAACAAGAAGCATGCAAAAGTATATGTAAACAATTTCAAAGATTTTTTAAATGAGACAATAGACTAGAAAAGTCTTACAAATATATCAGGAAGTTAACTAAAACAGGTAAATTGAATGAGCTATTGACAATCAGGAAATAAACAACAGATAAGAGCCGTCTAATCTGTGTCTACTCTATTTACAAAGCTGTGAAAAGGCATTTATATGAAGGAAGGGTTAACCCTTCGCTTGCTATTCAAGTCAATATACCTACATGTAAATAGTGGAGACCCAGATGAGACAGCTCCTGCAGGAGCTGTCTCATCAGAGTCTGCACTATTTACAAATTGATTGTGCAACCAGTGCACTCCACAGCAGTGATTGCACAGTGAAATATGTGTACACAGTGAAGATATATGTAATTATACAACAGGGCATGGGTAAAGAAGGAGAAATGTATTTTAAAATTCAGCAAGCGAAGGGTTAACATATGCCTTGTTTGATTTTATCACACAATAAAACTTTATTCAAGTTTTTATATATGGCTCCTCACTGAGATCAATTTTTGTTTCCTAGTGTATTATCCTCCCAATTTGACCTGAGACTCGATTAATTTTCGGCGTGTTTATCGGGATTGTTCGTAATATTATGTGACAAATAATAGCAAACCGAAAGCCGGTAATAATCATGTTACACGAGGATTGTATTCTTATAGTGCATTCTTATACCTTCGGAAATTTATCCGAAGATTACCGACGATAATAAACGGAATATGCACGAGTCTCAGGTCAAATTGGGAGGATAATACATATTAGTACTTCAAGGGAAATAACTCTTATATTTTTAAGCACTATGGAAACAAAGGGAGATAATTGCGCTACTATTGATACATATTTTTGATTAGTTTCTCGATGCTTATGATGTTCAGTTGTTGATTATTTATTTCTGTACTTCAGGTTTTAGAACTTCACAGACACCACACTGGTGTCCACTTAAATCTGGATGAGCCAATGGACCAGAGACAGAGTGAGAGTTCAGGCTCGGATGAGAAAATAGCTGACAAAACTATGGACACATCAGTTGGCGAGGATAGTGCTGTGATAAATGTGGTAGATAAAGGTATAGAAACTGAGAATGGTGCTGATCTAGATAGAAGAGCTACAACAGACACTGGTGTTGGTACTGAAGATTTACCTGAACCAACAGAGAAACATAAGAGTAAAGAAAAGAAAAGTGCACAGAGTGGAACTAGACATAGAACTAGAAGTGAGGATGAAAGCAATGAAGATGAATTTGATGAGGTTGATACAGATGTTAGTGGTGAAAAAGTTGATACGGATGTAAGTGGTGAAAAAGTCAACTCTAAAAAATCTGGAAAATTAGGAAAGAAAAATATTGGCAAAGGCATTGGAAAGAAACTTGATAGGAACAGGAATGTGAAAACTAATGGTGAAATGGAAGAGGATGAAGTGGATGGTGTAAGTGATTTACCAGAAGATGAAATTGATGAAAACTTTGATGAAGAAATTGATGAAGACATGGAAGAGAACAGTGATGAAGATGTACCGAAACGCAAATCAAAAAACAAAGTTAGACGAAGATTGTCTTCTAATGAAGCTGAAAAGGTAAATGAGCCTGAATCAGTTGACGAGAAGCATTTGCTCAAACAAGAGTTTGAAAAGCTTAGAACTTTTGCAAGAGACCTTAATCCTCGACCTCTGTATGAAGAGGTCAACTTTGATGAAGATGTTGAGCCTGAACCAATTGAAGAAGAGATAGAGGCAGAAAATGTTGATCATGAAGAATCTCAACATGAATTTGCTTCGAAAGTGTTCACATTTGATAAAGTGTTATCTGAGAATAGGTTTATGCCAGACTTTAGTGATCTGGATTATGAATATCATGACTTTGGCATAGATGAGGTAGATCCTGATCTACTGTCAATGAACCTACATCCAATTCTGGAAGAGACTGAAGAAGAATTGGAGGAAGACAAACAGACTGTGACTGACTATGAGCAGGACTGGCGAGGCAACTGGATATTCCAAGGTAGATTTCAGAGCAACAGAGTGCATACTCAAATACTAAATACTAAAAATCGTCATTTCTCCATCAAACCCAGACCCTAAAGAGTGGTCACAACATAGGGTTTTGATTAGAGTTTATAAATGACATGAATACGGGACATTTAACCGATTACCTTATAGGCTAATTTTAGATACAACCTCTTTGAATAATAATTCTACCGAAAAGGAGCATTAACTAGAGAAAAGGAAAACTTTAGAATTTTGTAGTTTGAAACCATTGTGATAAATAGAGCATTTTCTGCTATAGGAGCAAATGCTCTATTTATCACAATGGTTTCACAAAGTGACTTTAACAGAGGCGTCAAAAGTCGTCAATATGAGGGAATGGGTTAAGCTCAAGCAGAAACTATAGATCTGTATTATACCTTATGCAAACAGAGCAGACCCTGATCTGACAGCTCCTATTGCAGCTATCTTATCTGAGTCAAAGGTGTGAAAAGACGTTTATATGAAGGGAAGGGTTAAAGAAGGTATACTAATCAAAGTTGAATTTAGTTATTCATCCATTTTTCATTGATCCCTGCAAAATAAATATATTGGTTAAAACCTTTGCCATCAATAAGTAGTATTGCAAGCAGTGTAGACATTAATCGGAGGGCAGCCCTCTATGGAGCCCTCTGATCTTGGGTTTCACTGTACATCCCATTTATTCCTTTATTCCGTATAATTATTTGCCTATTATCACCTTTACAAACAGAGTACTGCCAGATCAGGCAGATCCTGTAGGAGCTGTCTGATCAGGGTCTTCTATGTTTGCTTATTGAATAATAAATACCTGAAGACAAAGGCAAAGGGTTAACATAGCTATGACTGAACTTTTATAAATGATTTTACTTTTGACCTGCATTAAGCTACCACACCAATAATTAGACCTTTTTTGATGGCTACTTAACCCATTACCTCATAGGCTATTCTTAGATACAACCTCTTTGATTAAATCTACCGAAAAGGAGCATTAAGTAGAGAAAAGGAACATTTTTAGAATTTTGTGGTTTGAAACCATTGTAATAAATAGAGCATTTGCTCCTATAGGAGCAAATGTGCTATTTATCACAATGGTTTCACAAAGTGACTTTTACAGAGTCATCAAAAGTTTTCAATATGAGGGAATGGGTTAAGACAGGTTTTACTGTAGATAATAACCATCATTTGTTTGTAGGAGCGGGTGGAATCAATCCATACAGCAGTCTGACAAAGACCAAGATGACCGGCGGTGAGTTCAGTGATGTTAACATAATGGTTCCTGAGCCCAATGAAGACTGGGTACCACAGGTCGGAAACCAGTAAGTGGCTTAGTTTGTTTGTTGTTATAGATATCAAGACGAGTGATAAAAGACGATATCCAGTCATGCATATTAACCCTCTAACTCTTTGCAAGCTAAGTATTTTTTCTCATTTCTTAGCAAAAATATGATCAAGGTGGCAAACATTATGCAGTGTCTCATCTGGATCCAAACTGTTTGCATAGGTAATCACAGTTTCGCCGCTTAGTGTGTGCAAAGAGTTAGGTTCATTAGCATAAAGAGCAGACCCTGATCAGGTGGCTCCTACAGGTGCCGTCTGATTTTGGTTTACTCTGTTTGCAAAGATGTCAAAAGGCATTTGTATGAGGGAAAGGTGTTAAATAAGATCACAAACAACATAGACTGAGATCAGAGAACCGCTGAAGGATCCCTCTGTTTATTATTTGTTTCCTTTCAGTACTATTGACGATGTATCTGACATGTCAGAAAATGAAGACCGAGACAGCTTGGACGGTTTAAGTGATGAAGAGAACACATTCTACGCCAAAACTAGTGAAGAAATAGCACGCATCACTCGAAAATCATCAGGCTCTGATAGAACTTCCGGGTTGGCCAACACATCCATACAGACTGACGGGGAATCAGAGGCTGAGTCTGTGGCTTCTAGACCATATTCTTCCTCTTTCTCAGACTCAGGGATGAAGAACATTAGACTTGATCAGAGTAGTTTTGATAGTCGAGTGAGTGATAAACCTCAGATTAAACTGTCAGAAGATCTTGTGCCTTCAGAGACTGGTGATCCTAAATTTGAGATACCTCCTGTTAGTACTACCGTGCCAGAAGGGGAACCAGCCAAGTTCACATGTAGAGTAGCTGGTACCCAACCATTTGGTATGTACTTATTTACTAATATCAATTGAATAGAGGTATTCTGGGCATTGCAAACAATATAGAACTACCTTTCAGACTATGATCTATATTTCCTTTGATCTATACAGTGGAACTTTGAACTCGATTAACTCTAACTTCAAGATAACTCGACCTAAAAGTTGGACCTTATAAAATTTGCTGTACAGATGCACATAACTAGAAACGAATGTGACAGCTTAACCCTTTCCCTGTTCTATGTTAAGTCCAAATTTTAATACCCATTGAATATTCATGAACAAAACGCTTATAATCAAATCTGGAAGGTGGTAAATTGTAGCTATTTTAGAAAGTAAAGACACAGATCTATCAAATTCCATAAGCAAACAGAGCAGACCCTGATCAGACGGCTCCTCTGTTTGCTAATGCATGAAAACACATTTACATGAGGGAAAGGGTTAATGCAGGTCAAAAGTAATGTTGAAAGCTCCTACAGGAGCATTACTTTAGTCCTGGATCAAGCTGTAAACTTGAGAAATTGTTCAGGTTCTGTTATCTCGAAGTAATTTGTATGGTCCCTTCATATCAAAGTTCAACTGCATTTCCTTTTTTCGTATCCAGTAAAACCCCTCTAAACCAGAATTGTAGTAGAGGACAATTTCAATGCTTTTGTGAATAGTCTTGTAACTTAATTTTTTTAAGGGAATTTTTGGCCTCAACAATGATTGTATAATCTATATTATTCCATAAACAAAACTGTATTATCATATCTCTATTATTCGTGCAGACCCAGATCAGACAGCTCCTACAGGAGCCATCTGAACTGGGTCTGCTGTTTGTAAAGGCCTCAGAAGGCATCTATCATGGGAATGGGTTAACCCCTTCCCCCGCTCAATATTCATGTAAGAAATAATGACTTCATTAGTATTAACCCTTCGCTTGCTATTCACGTCAATATACCTACCTGTAAATAGTGAAGACCCAGATGAGACAGCTCCTGCAGGAGCTGTCTCATCAGGTTCTGCACTATTTACAAGTTGATTGCAGTGATTGCACAGTGAAATACTTGTACACAGTTAAGATATATGTAATGATACAACAAGGCATGGGTAAAGAAGGAGACATGTATTTTAAAATTCAGCAAGCAAAGGGTAATTAGCTGAATTTTTATATAAACTTTTCAAGGGAATGTTTGTAACTTTGGCAAACACTATACAATAAGATCTATATAATGTCAAAAGCAAACAGAGCAGACCCAGATCAGATGGCTTCTATAGGAGCTTTCTGATCTGGGTTTACTCTGTTTGCAAATGTGAGAAAAGGTGTTTATAATATAAGGAATGGATTAAAAGTCCAATATGTTTCATTATTTGCGTGCTCTTTACAGATGTGTTTTGGTACAGAGTGAGGGATGAGGTAGAAGAGTTGGAGAACTCAGAAAACTACGAAATTGTTAAAGATGGGAACCGGCACCATCTGACGATGTACAACATGACAAGTGAGCACACGGGGCAGTACATGTGTATGGTGATGAATGAGAAGGGCAGATGTTGTCAGTATTTTATACTGACAACAAAAAGTGAGTAGTAGAGTCTCTGCAAATGCTCTATTTGTCTTTATTACTGTATTATTAGAACATTTGCTGCATAGGAGCGAATGCTCTGTTGGTATCAAAATTACATAATTGTAAAATATTGCTTTTTTCTAATTAATGCTCCTTTTTATACGCCCGTTTGAAAAAACGGGACGTATTATGGAATGGCGCTGTCTGTCCGTCTGGTTGTCTGTACGTCTGTAACATCTCTAACTCAAGTTCTGCTTGGTGGATCCTTCTCAAATTTTAACACAATGTTTATCTAGACATTCTACAGTTGCCTGTCAAGTCCCGGTTTGTTTATCCAAGGTCAAGGTCACACAATTGGACTTAGAATTTTCGTTTAGCAAAAAATTTAACCGGTCTGTTTGTCTGTAACATCTCTAACTCAAGTTCCGCTTGATGGATCCTTCCCAAATTTAATCATAATGTTTATCTAGACATGCTACAGTAGCCTGCCAAGTCTCGGCTCGTTTATCCAAGGTCAAGGTTGCTTAATTGGACTTAGAATTTGCGTTTAGCATTTGCGTTAAGCAAAAATGTTAACCTCAATTTATGTGGAACAAGTCAACTTATCTACATAACACTTTGAGATAAAGCTTTGAAACTTGGAACACTTGTTCACCGTCACAACCTTCTCCTGTAGGCAAGAGTTTATAACTTTGTCAAGCATTTTGACCGAATTATGCCCCTTTTTAACTTATAATTTTTGGTTAAGGCTTTGTTAAAGTCCATTTATTTACATAACACTTTGAGATAAAGCTTTGAAACTTGGAACACTTGTTCACCGTCACAACCTTCACCTGTAGGCAAGAAAAATAACTCTGTCAAGCATTTTGACCGAATTATACCCCTTTTTAACTTAGAATTTTTTGTTATGGTTTTGGTTAAAGTCCACTTATTTACATAACCCTTTGAGATAAAGCTTTTAATCTTGGAGCACTTGTTCACCATCACAAGCTTCACCTGTAGGCAAGAGTACATAACTCTGTCTAACATTTTGACATGATTATGACGCTTTTTAGCTTTGAATTTTTGGTTAAGGTTTTGGTTAAAGTCCACTTATTAACATAACCCTTTCAGATAAAGCTTTTAAACTTGAAACATTTGTTCACCATCAGAAGCTTCATCTGTAGGCAAGAGTAAATACAATGCAACTCTGTCAAGCATTTAGACACAATTATGGCACTTTTCAATTAGAATTTTTGGTTAAGGTTTTTTGTTAAAGTATGCCTATTTACAACCTTGAAACTTGGTCGCAAAATTGGGCTTAGAATTTGAGTTCAGCAAATACGTTAACCCCGGTTAATGTTGAACAAGACCCCGACGGGCGTATATTGTGTCCACTGGCACTCTTGTTGGTAATGGAATCTGGTTCAGTGTATGGAAGAGTCAGAATTAATTAAGTGTAATAGGTGTATTGACATTTGTACACATTGTAGACCTCTGATCAGGGTCTTCAAGACTTCACCATAAGTCATCCAAAATCAAATTTTACGCTTGTCATACCACATTGACTATTGTTAACCCCTCAATTTGTGACAACCGTTGCAAATATTTTGGACCCAGATGAGATGCCATATAAGCTGGCATCTCATTGGGATCCAAATTGTTTGCAAAATTTTACTCAAATTCGATGTTAGCATTATAAAAAAAATATTTCAATCAATATTCATGAGGTGACCAATTCATGTATAAATAGAGTTCACCCTTTCCTCCATGAATATTCATGTAAGAAATAATAAGATCATGAATATTAATTAGATTGATTGTTATTATGACTCATGGATACAGGAAATTTTGGTCACAGCAGAAACTGTAAAATCATATCTATATCATATCATTAGCAAACATACTCGTAGCAGACCCTGATCAGATGGCTTCTACAGGAGCCATCTGATCTGGGTCTACTCTGTGTGCAAAGGCGTAGAAAGACGTATTTATGGAGTAAAGGGTTAAGCTTGTCAATAACCTGCAATACTAACACAACATGAAACTGCTTCACTTGTAGAAAACACACAGGAACTCAAGGCACCAGAGTTTCTGAAGACACTGGAAGATGTAGAGGTCATTGAAAGTCAAAGTGTAAAGTTCAGGTGCAAGGTGAAAGGTTATCCACAGCCGAGGGTCATCTGGTATAAAGACGGCCAAATTCTGCTGAATGAACTGAATTACAAACTTGGTGTGTATACTATCTGTTTTTATAAAAACTGAAAACTCTCTGTAACAACCAATTAATCCTTTAATACTTTATATACTCTCTGAACCCATTCCCTCATTTTGACGCCTTTCTACGCCTCTGTAAAAGTCACTTCTTGAAACCATTGTGATAAATAGAGCATAAATTTTGCTCCATGGGAGCAAATGCTCTATTTATCACAGTGGTTTTAAAACTACACAATTCTATAATTTTCAGTAAATGCTCCTTTTCTGTAGATTTATTCAAAGAGGTAGGATCTAAAACTAGCCATGATGGAATGGGTTGATACTCAAGTAAGAATTAGATGAATTTTATAACCCTTCACTCCATGAATATTCATGTAAGAAACAATGACATCATGAATATTTATCAGGTTGTTATAACAGCCCATGATACAGGAAGTTTTGGTCATGGCAGAAATGTAGAATCATATCTATAATATCGTCGACGTTCTTCTAAAATGTCGTATATCGATTATGGCGAGAAAACGTTTTTCGTTTCATCTGAAAGAGCGGGAAATTCTGCATCATCCAGTGAGTCTCTAGTTTTTGTAGCCAATCAGGCGGCAAAGTTATGTCATGTGATTTTATATCGTATAATTATTGGTTAATATTTTTGTTCTTCTAAAATGTCGTATGTAGAGGAGAGCTGCTGCGAATTCAGGTGGTGTTGTCATTCAGACTAATATTTTCCCAATTAAATGTAGGAATTGAAGGTACATATGCCTTCTGTGATAAAGCAGCGTAATTAATGTACGATAATCATCTTTTATTTTTAAGAATTCGAAAGAAACATTGACATTCCAAGCTGTCGTATAACAAAGTGCATGTCAGGTTTCAAATTCGTAAATGTTGTATCCGTCGTATAATACCTCTAAACAACAATATTCAAGTTATTAAAGGTCGTATATTGCCGCATAAAAAATCTAAGGACCTCAGACACAGAAACATAAGGGACACAGACACATAAGTGACGTGCATAAACAGGTGAAAATGTCTCCTTATGATGTGTGCCGATTTTGAGAACCGTAACTTAACAAACACAGAAAGGAATATGTTTTTTTTCAAGCAAAATTGACATACGACATTGTAGAAGAACGTCGACGATATATAGTATTTATCGAGCAAAGGGTTGATCACATTCAGTGACAATTCTAGTGTTGACCAGTCACATTAACTCTTTCATTCATATAAACTTTTCACGCATTTGCAATTAAAGAAGACCCAGATCAGATGGCTCCTAGAGGAGCCGTCTGATCAGGGTCTGCTCTGTTTGCTAGTGGAATTTGAAAGATATGTTTCTTTACTTTCTGAAACAGCTACAATGTTCCACCTTCCATATTTTGTCGTAACTGTTTTCCAATGCATATTCAATTATTCAATAGGTATTGAACTTTGTAAAAAAACACATAGAACAGGGAAAGGGTAAAGAGATGGCCATAGTTGAAATAACTCTCACTGGATTACATGTACTGTAAATTCCAACAAATATACACCTGAACTTCGATATCTCGAATTTCAAAAGGACCATACAAATTACTTTGAGATAACAGAGGTTCGAGTCAATCGATTTCTAATCTGAACATTTTTTTTCAAGTTCACAGCTTAATACAGGTCGAAAGTAATGCTGAAAGCTCCTATAGGAGCTTTCAGCATTACTTTCTATCTGCATTAAGCTGTCACATGCGTTTCTAGACATACATAGTGATATATTTTAGAACAATTGTACGTACAATTTGGAAGGACCAAACTATTACTTCGAGTTATCCCGAAGTTCGAAGTTATCCGAGTTTGAGATATCGAAGTTCAACTGTATCTTTTTGTATTGCAGAGAGGTTTGGTAATCGGGACTACATACTGGCTATAGAGACGGCAACAATGGATGAAGACGCAGAATACTTGGTGCTTGCTAAAAACATAGCTGGTGAGGTCCGGTCATCCGCCCAGCTGATAGTGGAGCCCAAAAACAAACCAGGTTAGATAACAATTTAATCCTTTCTCTCATGAATATTCATACAAGAATTCATGAATATTCATTACCTGATTTCATGCATTTGCAAACAGAGTAGACCCAGAATCCTATAGGAGCCATCTGATCATGGTCTGCTCTGTTTGCAAATGGAATTCGATAGTTCTCTTTCTTTACTTTCTAAAATGACTACAAGCTTATGTTCCACCTTCCATAATTCATTATAACTACTTTGTCCATGAATATTCAGTAGGTCTTGAAATTTGGTCTAAACACGGAACATGGAAAGGGTTATTGCAAAAACAATTTCAGAATCTTCATATTCCGTAAGCAAACGGAGTAGGTTTATGTATGTTTTTTAGACTTCTGTAAAGTTCTGTACTCTAAAGATTTGTTATATTCTTCCATCTGACATGATGAATTGATGTTTCCTTTATAGACAGGCCTGATATTTATGTTGTGCATCTTTCAGCGGTTTTACAAAATAATACCATTGTGTTTTGTTCTATCTCCCTCAAACAGAAAGTGTTTCAAAACCTAAATCGAAAACCACTTCCAAGACAACTGAAGACAAAGAAGAGAAATCAGTTACGTCAGGCCTTCCTGATCTTTCCTATCTCCGTAGAGGGAGATCATCAGGCTATAGCACGCAAAACAAGCCACAGTCACCATCGGAAAAGAAAGAGGAGCAAAACCTAACAAACCTCGGCAAGAAAATGACGATGACGAAAGACAGTGTGACAGAGGTGGCTGCTGATATGTTGTCATCGTCCAAAGAGGTAATTGATGCATATCTGACAGTATCTATAGGCTAGGGGATCATGGTTACGGGTGTATAAGGTGATGTACAATAAAACCCACTATCATGCGACCACTAAAATAGGTCCAATACTAGGTTGTAAAGGCTGATGGTAGCTTAATGTAGGATGAAAGTTAAGCAGAAAGCTCCCGGAGCTTTCTGCATAACTTTCGTCCTCCATTAAGCAACCACCCGCTTTAAAATATGCTAAATAGAGGATCTGTTGCGAGTTGTCTTTTAAGATCGCATGTTCCTAAACGAGCCTTAGAAAATGTTATTAAGCGAGCCTGTGGCGAGCTTAATAACATTTTTTTGGTGAGTTTAGGAACATGTGATCTTAAAAGATAACGAGCATCAGATTCTTTTTCTCACATAACCAAAACAGTACATTTTCGCCGTTTTAATGACATGTAAATATCGGTTTCCATGGTTTGACATCATGTATGACGTCTTATATTTTCTAAAGTGTTCTTACATGTGTTACTGATCAGAGAATCTTAACCCGTTGTTCTAACCCGGAGAAGTTATGTGAGAATATCTATTTATTTGGTTGTCACTTTAGAGGGTTTTTTTACTGGGCATTTGCATTAACCCTTTACCTGATAAATATTCATTTAAGACATATTAACATCATGAATAATTATTAGCTAAATTTACATAATGGTATATGAATGCAAGATATTTTGGCTGTGGCGGAAACTGTAGAATCAGATCTATAAGATTCCATAAGCAAACAGAGCAGACCCTGATCAGACGGCTCCTATAGGAGCCATCTGATCTGGGTCTACTCTGTTTGCAAAACCTCTCCTCTATCAGCTGAAGGGTTAGCTGTGTGGATACATGTATATTTCACATAATATAATCTAGCTCAGTATGTCCGGAGATTTGGGTAACATGTTGTCTAAGTCTCAGGTGTGTTGAATATTGTTTGTGGTCCTAACCCATTTTAACCTGTGTTTCGTAGTGAACATGTCCCAAGTATGTATTTTGAATGAAATCCAATTTTCATTTTTTAGGCGTATTTATGCAAGAAGTATTGTTTTGCTAATATGGTCTTTGGAAAATAATATACCCTAATTATCCCAAGTGTTTGAATAAGTCAAATGGGCGCCACTTTGAACACATAAATGTAACCCTTTCAGTGTGTGAAACTAATGTAAATAATGTCCTTTGCAAACAGTCTTGTCTCAGGTGAGAGTGCTCCTAGAGGAGCCCTCTCATCAGGGTCTGTACTGTTTGTCATGTTACACTTTTCTTTGAGAAAATCTCTGAATACTAATATCAGTAAGCATTATCGGTTTGAATTATGGAATAGTCCATTTGAAAATTTAGTGTTAACCCATTACTCCATAAATATGCCTTTCTATGCCTTTGCAAACAGAGTAGACCCAGATCAGACGGCTCCTATAGGAGCCGTTTGATCAGGGTCTGCTCTGTTTGCTTATGATATAATATAGATCCGATTCAACAGTTTCTGCCATGGCCAAAAACCCATGTGTCCATGTGCTATTATAACAAATTAATCTAATTAAGATTCATGGTGTCATTATTTCTTACATTAATATTCATGGAGTAAAGGGTTAAATGAGACCGATATAGCAGCAAATAGATAAGACCCTAGTCAAACTACTCCTTTTTAACCCCTTCCCTCATATAAACGTGTTTTCACTCATTTGCAAACAGAGTAGACCCAGATCAGACGGCTCCTAGAGGAGCCGTCTGATCAGGGTCTGCTCTGTTTGCTAATAGAATTTGATAAATCTGTTTCTTTGCTTTCTAAAACGTCTGCGATGTTCCATATTTCTTTATAAACTATTTTGTTAATGAATATTCAGTAGGTATTGAAATTTGGACTAAACTTAGAACAGGGAAAGGGTTAAGAACAGTTTGATATGGGATTGGTCACCATTTGCCTAAGGTTGTCTGTCTAGATACTCTGGGGTAATTAGGGTATGGTGTAAAGAGTGGAGTCCCTGATCAGAGGGCTCCTATAGGAGTCATCTGATCTGGATCTACTCTGTTTGCAAAGGTGTATTTATGGAATAAATGTTAATTGAGCTACTTTGTAAATGAGTAGTTGAGCTACCTTGTAAATGAGCAGTTGAGCTACCTTGTAAATGAGTAGTTGAGCTACCTTGTAAATGAGCAGTTGAACTACCTTGTAAATGAGTAGTTGAGCTACCTTGTAAATGAGCAGTTGAACTGCCTTGTAAATGAGCAGTTGAGCTACCTTGTAAATGAGCAGTTGAGCTACCTTGTAAATGAGCAGTTGAGCTACCTTGTAAATGAGCAGTTGAGCTACCTTGTAAATGAGCAGTTGAGCTACCTTGTAAATGAGTAGTTGAGCTACCTTGTAAATGAGTAGTTGAGCTACTTTGTACTGTGTCTTTATTGTATTGTATCCCAATATATATATTAATGGTGAAGTGTTACTCGTAAAGCTTTGATATAATTCTAGAATCTGATTGGTCAGATTCTTGGACATGGTGTCATATTAACAATATATTTTGCTGAATTTTCAAATTGGAATGGCCCATCATCTTTGAATGATAGTGTCCATCCAATGTAAATGAGTATAATATGACTAACGGTGCAGTCCCTGATCAGAGAGCTCCTTGAGGAGCCTTCTGATCATGATCTACACTGTCATTAAAAATTCCGATTTTATTTTTTAATCCAATCATACTACTATGACTCTATCATTAAGCATTCCACTATGAATATTCAGCATTCAATGGGCTTTTTGGTTCTATATTCATCTGTGATTCCTTAACAATAACACTTCAATATTTCTCTTTAATGTTCCCTTCCAAGAACTAGTCCAGACTATTAAAAGAGCCATACACAAAGACTTGGTGACAAATTTCATCGGCTGTCTACTGTTTGGCATAGTTTCTGGTTTTTAACCCTTTACATAATTAACAGACTTCCAATTATACATATTGATATTTTAATTTTGTATTAAAATGAATTGATACAAGGAATTTATAGCCAAATAGTGTAGAACGGTGTAGAGTGTCTACTGTTTGCATAGACTGAGGAATTACCATGCAAAAGGGTCAACAGTGATAAAAATACATCATACAAGTATAGCACATTTACTCATCAAGTTCAAACTGACAATATCTGGACTAGTTCATTTAGTGTACAATGTGATTGTTGCTACCTTCACTGAGTAAATATTGATATGAAGATCGTTGATGTATCATCAAGAAATTGGGTAACCTACATGTAACAATCAGATACCCAGATTAGCACAGTAATTTGGACGGCATTGGAATAGCAGACTTTGCCTCTTACCAGGTTCCTGTTTGGATATTATTTTGTATAAACCCTTCACCTGATAGAGACATATTTTTTACACCTTTGACAACAGAGTAGACCCTGTTAAGACAGCCCCTATATGAGCTGTCTGATCAGGGTCTGCTCTGTTTGCTGATGAAATAATATACCATAGAATTCAGAGCTACAGATAAGGGTGCATACCCAAACACTAAAATCGACATTTCTCCACCAAACCCTATACTGTGACCACTCTTTAGAATCCTCGAGACGATTCTAAAGAGTGGTCACAGTATAGGGTTTGGTGGAGAAATAAAGAAGTTATTCTTGAAAATATTTTAATTTAGTACACATCTTATCTGGAGCTCTACCATAGATCTTATTCTACAGTTTCTGTCATGATAAAAAATTACCTTGTTCATGATGCCTTTGTAAATATTCAGCTAATTAATATTCATATATTTATTATTTTTAGATGAATATTCATCAGGTAATGGGTTACTCCGTTTTGTATTAGAATAATTATGTATATAATGGAAGGCAAAGTGCATACATAAATTATTATGTTCAAATCCCTACAATCTGTAGTTCTTGATGATATATCTACATCTTTATCAATGTATGGTATACGGTGTTATATTGATGTGCATGTTAAACCTGTCTTTGAAAATTTCAGTTACTAGAGAAAAGAAAACTTTTAGAATTGTGTAGTTTGGAAACCACTGTGATAAATAGAGCATTTGCTCCTATATGGAGCAAATGCTTGATTTATCACAATGGTTTAAAAAAAAACACATTTACAGAGGCATCAAAAGGCATCAGTATGAGGGAATGAGTTAAAGCTTCAGGTGACACATTCAAGTAAACAAGTAGTAAGGACAGGTTTCACTGTACATGGAAGGTCTAGTGCAAAACTATTAAACGCTGTAGTTAACTCTTTATGCTCTAAGTAATTGTCCTCTGCAAACTGCTGTATGCAACGGAATCTTGAAATCAAGTTTTTCTTAATTTTATTTTCAAAAACTTATTTTAGTTTCAGACAGTTTGGATCCTGATGAGACACCAAAACTACGTGCTATCTCATCTGGATCCTGCTATTTGCATAGGTAATCAGCAGCATGCAAGAAGCTAGCATTCTTACACAAGGAGCAGTTCTCTATTTCAATTTTTTTCAAAAAGACTTTCTTCTCTTCTTTAACCCTTTACTCCATGAATATTCATGTAAGAAATAATGACATCATGAATATTCATGTAAGAAATAAAATGACACCATGAATATTCATATCAGAAATAATGACATCATGAATACTAATTAATTTGTCTTTTATAATAGCACATGGATACATGAATGTTTGGCCATGACAGAAACTATAGAATCATATCTATATTATATCTTAAGCAAACAGAGCAGACCCTGATCAGACGGCTCCAACAGGAGCCATCTGATCTGGGTCTACTCTGTTTGCAAGGGCATAGAAAGACGTGTTTATGGAGTAAAGGGTTAAAAACTACAATCAGAATGATAAATGGTATTGAGCCAAATAACTGCTTGGTGTCTGATCTGGATCCAGATTGTCACAAAGTTGCTCTTTTTTACATGAAGTTACAATAGTTTTGCACTATATCCTCCACATATTACATAATGGTCCAAGGTTATAAAACTTCTGAGTCAGAATCTGACCAATCAGATGCTTAAAAATGATCTCAGACTCAAACAAAAAGTTTTTTAACCTCGTGGTCATGTCTTTTGCTAGATGTTCCTATATCTATACCTCACCCTGTATTAACCCTTTACCTGATGAATACCCATGTAAGAAATAATGACATCATGAATATTAATTAACCCTTTCCTTGATCAGCATTCATGTAATAAATAATGACATCATGAATATTTATTAGCTGAAGTTTTATAATCGCATAGGTACACAATATTTTCTGGTATTGGTAGAAACAGTAGTCAGATCTTTTATAATTTCATAAGCAAACAGGGCAGGTCCTGATCAGACAGTGCCTACAGGAGCTGTCTGATCTGGGTCTGCTCTGTTTGCAAAAGACTGAAAAGGCATTTGTATGAAAGAAAGGGTTAATGGATATTATCATGAGAATGCTAGCCATGGCTGAAACCGTAGTATAAGTTCTATAGTATTCCGTAAGCAAACAGAGCAGACCCTGATCAGATGGTTCCTACAGGGGTCAACTCTGGGTCAACTCTGTTTGCTAAAAGCATTAAAAGGTGTATCTATGAGGTAAAGGGTTAATATGTGTCAATCACTAACAGTTAACCGAGATCGACAAAAGTATAGCAGCCATGGACCAAATTCTGCAGGATTTAGAAACCGACATGTGTTCGGAAGTCAGCTCCGACGACCTTGACCCAAGCAATGACCTCACATGTCTTGCAACTCTTGATAACTATGTGGTGTTGGTGAGTGACATGGGGTTGTCAAAGAGTGTATGTGGGTGTGGTTTGGTGAAATGGGGTGTGGTTAGGGGAGTGTCAATTGTGTGCTTGCAGTGGTAATAGAAGAAATGTGCAAGATAAAGATCTGAAAATCACTGGCATACATTTTTGACCAGGCATTTATTAAGAATAAACAACAAGTAAACTTTTCCCTACTCATCATTTCAGATTGATATGCTCTTTAAGATATGGCCACCACCTTGGCGCTCTCGTATCTGTATTTGTTCAAAAACATTTTTTGTCTTTAATAGTCTAAGATCAATTCAGTGAAGTAATAATCTAATGTTACAATAGTAACTTTATATGGAAACTGAACTCACTATTTATATCATATATTAACCCTTTCCCTCATAAAAAAGTCATCTCTTGAAACATAGTAGACCCAGATCAGACAGCTCCCCTTTGGAGCAGTATGACTGGAGTCTTCTCTGTTTGCTTGTGAAATAATAATAGATCTGACTCTACAGTTTTTACCAATACCAAAAATTCCTTTTTATATAATTATGACATTATTGATATACATCTAATAAATATTAATGATGGCATTCTTTGTTACATGAGTATTCAAGAGGGAAAAGGTTAACATGCATAGGTTTTTTCAGTTAAAGAAACATTTCTTGAACCATAAGTCTTTCTGAACTAATGGCTGAATTTCAAGACTTTCACTAACCTTAACTCTTTACTCCATAAATATGCATTTCTACACCTTTGCAAACAGAGTAGACCCAGATCAGACAGCTCCTATAGGAGCTGTCTGATCCGGGTCTGCTCTGTTTGCTTATACATTAATATAGATATGATTCTTCAGTTTCTGCCATAGCCAACTATTCCTGTGTGCCACTATAAAAAATAATCTAATTAATATTCATGATGTAATTATTTCTTACACGATTATTCATGGAGTAAAGCACAGTTAACTAATGGTTTGGGTTTGCTTTCTGTAATGTCTTTCTTCAATCTGTGATTCCCGGCACTAACATGATTTTCAACTTTACTTTGACTGCGCTTATCAAACAGTTTGGATACTAATAGGAAATTCAGTTACAGGTTTTTCATCCCCCATTATGATAGAAATTTTTAAATAGAGTTTATTTGTTTGTCCACCCATTCATTGTGTCTAGATTTTCTCAAATTTGTAATTTGAGAAAATGTGTCTTTAAAGTTCTGCAAAAACATCATTCGATCAGGGTCTGCACTGTTTGAAATTGCATCATCTGAAAATAATCTTGCCTTTACAGCGTGCAACAAAAATTGTCTTGACCCTTACCCAAAATTGCAAAATTTTCAAGACACTTTTTCTCACAGTTCTGCTAAACCTAATCCGCATACTTTATGACATTGTTTGTTTGTTATGCAGCAGGACGCAGCAGAAAAGGTGAGAGTTGTGACATCATCAGCACTGGATTACTTAAACAAAACTGACATTCTAAGCAAACCTCCTAGTGATGAATTTGCAACTAGTACACCAAGATCATCAGAGTCAGAGAGAACTTTTAATCCTGGCATTGATAATTCTCATATACCCTGTGATAATGAGGTTACCATAGATACCACACAAACTGACGACCATCAAGATACTCACGATACTAGCGATGACTCCCATAAAAGTGAAGTTGTGTTTAGTATTAATCCATTGACAATAAATATGGATTCAAAGAAAGACAAGTCGCAAAATCAGACACCAGTAAGCTCAAGGTCAAGAAAGTTCTCAGATAACTCAGAATCTTTGGAAGATAAAAAGCAGACTGAGACAAGTGCTCCTAGTCAGCCAGAGGACTGGTTTGAAGTGTCTGAAATTAAGAATACATCACAGACTTCCACAGATAGTGTAAGCTCAAATACGTCAGAACCAATACGGGTGAACCTGGGACCGAAGCGTGAGAACAAGGAACGCTATGAGAGGGACTTCTACATCACCAACACACCACAGATGCAGAGACGAACCCCGCCAACTTCACCAAGAGAGGAACAGCAGAGAGCTCGCACAGAAGAAAAGGTCAGTTACAAACCCTTTACTCAATATGCATTATGTCTTTGCCAACAGAGTAGACCCAGATCAGATGACTCCTGTAGTGTCTGCTCTGTTTGTTTAACCCTTTCCCTTATATAAACATGTTTTCACGCATTTGCAAACAGAGGAGACCCAGATCAGATGGCTCCTTAAGGAGCCAACTGATCAGGGTCTGCTCTGTTTGCTATTTGACTTTGAAATATCTGTTTCTTTACTTTCTAAAATGGCTACAGTGTTCCATCTTCCATATTTCATTACAACTATTTTGTCCAGGAATATTCAGTACCGGTAGGTATTGAAATTTGGAATAAACACAGAACTGGGAAAGGGTTAACCCTTTCCTTGTTCCATATTCATACCAGAAATGACATTATGATTGTTTATTTGCTGAATTTGTTTTATAATGTGAACTTTTCAAGGGAATTTTTGGCTTTGACAAAAACTGTAGAATCAGATCTATATCATGTCACAAGCAAACAGAGCAGGATACTCAGAGCAGACTTCTGTTTGAAATTGTGAATCAGGTTGTGAGTAAAAAGGGTTTCCATTATGTGACTTTTACAGAGGCGTCAATATGAGTTAAAAGTGTATTTAACCTTTTCCTTCATAAATACGCCTTTCTATTCCTCTGTAAAAGTCACTTTATGAAACCATTGTGATAAATAGAGCATTTGCTCCTATAGGAGCAAATGCTCTACCGTATTTATCACAATGGTTTCAAAACTACACAATTCTAAACTTTTCTTTCTCTAGTGAATGCTCCTTTTTGGTAGATTGATTCAAAGGGTAGATTGATTCAAAGAGGTTGTATCTAAAAATAGCTTAGGGAGGAAAGGGTTAAAATACCAAAATTCCTATAGAAGCTTCTGATATGGGTTTACTCTGTTTGCCAATGGTATTTAACACATATTCCATCTTTGACCACCACCTCACAAGGTATAAAAATAAGATAAATAAATAAAAATAAGAAATATAAATGCTGTCCATATTTCACTATGTCAATAATTGTTCATACGGTCATGAAATCTTGAATAATGTTCAAATGGAATTAGGATAAGGATAATTTCTCCATCTGTCAAGCTATTTGCATCCTGCTTTTTTCGTCCCGCTTCTACCAGAGTGAGACACATATGTTCCTTAGACGACTCTTGTTTTACATGATAATGATCGATCCCCTCACTTTCAGATCTACTTGGCTGCCAGTAATGTCTCTGTCTTAGAAAACAAAGTTCAGAGCCTGCAAGACAAGATGAGAGCGGTTCAACATGTTCAGGATCAAGACAATATTGTCAAGCTGGAGAACCAGGTAGCCAGGACTGCTGCTCGGGTAGCCACAAGTGAATCTCAGGTAAAATCAATCATAGTCTTTGTACAGTAAACCTCTCTATAATGACCACTGAATTACATCAAATATTTTGTGTTAAAGGCAGGTGGTTGCTTAAAGCAATGTGAAAGTAAAACAGAACGCTCCTATAGGAGCGTACTGTTTTACTTTCACCTTGCTTTAAGCAGCCACCTGCCCTAAATACCAATTAATTACCACAATTTAGTGGCCGTTATAGAGAGGTTTTACTGTATATGGTAACAGCAAAATCATGATTACTTATACAAACAGATTGGACACATGAGTGTCCTGTGCATTTGAATCTTGATGAGAATATAAGTCATGCTGATCTAAACTGTTTGTGAATGTTTTTGCAAATTTGTTAACCATACGAAAAAATGGCAATGTTAGCCCATTCCCTCATAGTGACGACTTTTGACGACTCTTTAAAAGTCACTTTGTGGAACCATTGTGATAAATAGAGCATTTGCTCCTATAGGAGCAAATGCTCTATTTATGACAATTGTTTCAAACTACAAAATTCTAATATTTTCCTTTTCTCTAGTTAATGCTCCTTTTCGGTAGATTTATTCAAAGAGGTTGGATCTAAAAATAGCCTATGAGGGAATGGGTTAAAGATATAATATAAAACAAATGTTGGTTTTTAGTCAATGGTAGAACATATTCATTGGTTGAACACAGTTATGTTGTCATGCTGTAGATAGTTATATGTATATGTTAATAAGATGCAGTTACAAAGAGACTAGACCCAGATCAGAGAGCTCCTGTAGGAGCCATTTGATCAGGGTCTGCTCTGTTTGCTTATGGCATAATATAGATCTGTATCCATGCTTATAAAACTTTTTAGTTGAGTCTGAGTTTGTTCTCAAGTTTTTGATTGGTCAGATTTGAGCCTTTGGTTCAAATCTGACTAATCAAAAGCTTGAGAACAAATTCAGACTTAATTAAAAAGCTTTATGAGCATGGACCCTAATTCTGTAGTTTCTGCATTGGCTAAAATTTCCTGTATTTACATACCAATGTAAAGCATTATCTAATTAATATTCATGATGTGATTATTTCTTTATTTCTTTCATGAATATTGATGAAGTAGAGAGTTATACAATTGACTCTTGTTGTACAGGTAAAGGACATTGAGAAAACTGTCAACCAGTTGAAGAAATCACAAACGATTGAGGAACCAAAGAGAGCTGCTTCAACGAAAACCCGTCAGGCCCCTTCTGCCCCACAACCTGTGGCTCCACCAAAAGAGAAACCAGAACCTACTTTCTTAAAAGGTATTATTTACAGAGGACCAGATAAGATGCGTAAATTAAAACATTTTCAAGAATATGCTTACTTATTTCTCCACAAAACCCTATGTTTTGACCACTCTTTAGAATCGTCTCTTCTTGACAATTCTAAAGAGTGGTCACAACAGAGAGGTTGGTGGAGAAAGGACGATTTTAGTATCTGAGTATGCACATTTATCTGTTGCTCTGATTTAGTTGAATAAAAACATCCTTATCTTCCTTTAGTTGATAATCACGCCTGCTTTTTTAGGCCTTTGAAAATAGAGTAGACCCAAATCAGACAGACCCTGTAGATGCTGTGTTATCAGGGTCTGCCCTATCTTATAGAATTCACTCTATAGTTTCTTTCTTGTCCAAAAATGCCCATATGTGATATTACAATAACTCCGTTAATGATTATGAAGTGATTCATTTCATAAATATTCATGATGGGAAAGGGTTGATTGTGATCTGCTAAGATTGCTGTCTGTAGTACAGTAAAACCTCTCTATGACAGCCACTAAATTACACCAATTATGTTGTGTTAGAGGCAGGTGGCTGCTTAAAGCAAGGTGAAAGTAAAACAGAATGCTCCTGTAGGAGTGTTCTGTTTTACTTTCACCTTGCTTTAAGCAGAAGCTGCAACCTGCCCTAAATACCAACTAATTAACACAATTTAGTGGCCGTTATAGAGAGGTTTGACTGTAATTCTCAATTTTCCTTTACATAAGGACCAGTCAGAGTGTGGATACTGATGAGAACATCTGAAGTGTTTGCAAAGGTTCATAAGAAATTAAATGCTTGTGTACAAAAGAGTAAAAGTTATTTTTATAAAAAGAAATTCAATGTAGGTGAAATTTATTGGCCTTAATTGTCTTTAATACGTTCACCTTCACTCACTTATTCAAGCATTCAAACTTTGCTGTTTCAGGAAGCACAAGCGAGCAGGACTTGCCTGAGAGTAGGACGGAGTACAATGATGAATACGGTGCTATAGAACTTCCAAGTGTGCTAAGACTGAAGGCCATGTTTGGGGGTGGAAATTCAGACAACTCTGTCAAAAGGGTGGGTATTATCTCTCTGAAGTAAATTGGCTTAACCCATAAATTCCCTCATATTGACGCCTCTGTAAAAGTCACATTTTTAAAGCATTGTGATAAATAGAGCATTTGCTCCATTGGAGCAAATTCTCTATTTATCACAATGGTTTCAAAACTACACAATTCCAAAATGTTCCTTTTCTCTGGTAAATGCTCCTTTTTTGTCAAAGAGGTTAGGTCTAAAAATAGCCTATGAGGAAATGGGATAACCCTTTGAATGCTGGACTTTCAAAAGTAGAATGTACCATCAATGTACAAGCCTCTACTCAATGACTACTTATATAAGTATTAATTACACCATGAATATTAATTAGGTAAAGTTTTAGAATGGCCTATGAACACAAGAAATCTTAGTCCATGGCAGAAATTGTAGAAACATCTCTAAAGTATTTCATAAGCAAACAGAGCAGATCCTGATCAGATGGCTCCTACAGGAACCATCTGATCAGGGTTTACTTAGTTTTGAAAGGCATGTCTATGTTTTAAAGGGTTTAAAATGGAATCTGCTCAGTATGGAAATGTACAGTTTGCTAGATGATTTGAATGGTAAATGGTGCAGACCATGATTAGAGGGCTCCACACTGTTTCCAAGTTATAGTTAGCTTGTTCCCTGCATTCAAAGGGGGAATGTCTTGTGAGGAGGTTCATGTATTTTATTCACATTTGACACCAAAATAAATACCCCGTAGTACAGTGCTACTGCAGTATTACAATAAGTCCAAGGTCAGAGAGGTACAGCTCTTGTACATTTTTAGCTCCACTTTTTCAAAAAGAGGAGCTATTGTCATGACCCTCTCGTCGGCGTCGGCGTCGGCGTCGGCGTCGGCGTTGGTTAACCTTTTTGTTAAGGTCCTTTTCTCAGAAACCATCAAAGATATTTGGTTCATATTTGGTATGTATGTTTACTATCACAAGGGGAACCCATTTCACAAGGGTAGGTAACTCTAAAATTAATTTTGCCATAGTTATGCCCCTTTTTCGACTTAGAATTTTCATTGTTGGTTAAGTTTTATGTTCAGGTCCTTGTCTCAGAAACTGTTTAAGATATTTGGTTCATCTTTGGTATACATATTAACTATCACAAGGGGAACCCATTTCACAAGGGTAGGTAACCCTAAAATTAATTTTGCCATAGTTATGCCCCTTTTTCGACTTAGAATTTTCATTGTTGGTTAAGTATGTTCAGGTCCATATCTCAGAAACTGTCCAATATATTTGGTTCATCTTTGGTATACATATTAACTAAAACAAGGGGGACCCACTTCACAAGGGTAGGTAATCCTAAAATTAATTTTGTTGTTGTTATCTCCCCTTTCTGACTTAGACTTCCATTACACTATCCAGCACTAAAGAAAGTGGAGCGCGCTGTCTGCGGACAGCTCTTGTTATTTCTATGAGTTCTTATCATGTTCTTAACCCTTCGCTTGCTGAATTTTAAAATACATTTCTCCTTCTTTACCCATGCCCTGTTGTATAATTATATATATCTTCACTGTGTACAAGTATTTCACTGTGCAATCACTGCTGTGGAGTGCACTGGTTGCACAATCTACTTGTAAAGAGTGCAGACCCTGATGAGACAGCTCCTGCAGGAGCTGTCTCATCTGGGTCTTCACTATTTACAGGTAGGTATATTGACGTGAATAGCCAGCGAAGGGTTAATAACAGATAACTGACTCCATATTTTAGCATTTATATGCAAACACGGCAGACCCAGATTAGACAGTCTCTGAAGGAGATTTTTTATCAGGGTCTACTCTGTGCTTATGCCATGGTAAAAAATATGTTAACCCATTCCCTCATATTGATACCTTTTTACACCACTGTAAAAGCCATTTTTGAAACTATTGTGATTGAGCATATGTTCCATAGGAGTAAATGCTCTATTTATCACATTCGTTTCAAAACTAAATAAATGTAAAATTTTCCTTTTTGCTAGTAAATGCTCCTTTTCAGTAGATTTATTCAAAGAGGTTTGGTCTAAAATAGGCTATGAGAAAATGGGTTGATTAATATTTATAAAGGCATTGTGTTTTTCTTCATGAATTTTCATGAATTTTCATGAAGTAAAGGGTTAAGATAAGTATCTAATGAATTTTAAATAGTTTACTATGAATTAAGCATAATAAAGTATATACAGTTTTATTCGAACACATCCCAATGTCTTATTCAGGGTACTTCATATTCGGTAAGTTGTTGTGTGACACCTAGTGAGACTTAGTAGTAGTTGTGTGAACCCTTCTGTGTCTGTGGTTTATTTTGTATGGTGGTCAAATTGTGCCATTTAACTTTTGTGCTATCAGGGAAATGGACTTAAACAATGTCACAGTAGCCAAAGTTTATGCTTTGATTTCACGCATCACACTGCCTTGTTTACCCTAAATATTTTAGCCAAACAAACATACTAGGGAAATAGTGTATACCCACATCAAAATATTCTTGAAAGAACTGTTTGATCATAGTATGTGCTATTTACTACTCCTTATACGCCTAAAGCTTGCTTTGGTGGCATATGGTATTACTAATCAAACTTTCCATGTGTGCATCAGTGTACAAAAATCCCTGTCCGAAGCAGATCTCCTATATTATTTGAGGTTGGAATGCCAAATTTGGTGTGTGAGTACATCTTGGAATGATGGAGTGTTACATACTGTTTTCAGGTCACCTTGACCTCTAACCTAAAATATAAAAACAACATGCTTGAAGCATATCCTGTATTTTCAGGTGACCTTGACATCTGGCCTCTGTTATAGAAAAAACCTTATCTTGAGCATATGTTCTATATTACTTGAGTTAGGAATGCCAAATTCTGTATTTGAGTGCATATTGCGATGGCAGAGTGTCACATACTGTTTTCAAGGTCACTGTGACCTTGACCTGAACTCAGTTTTAGAAAAATGTCTTCTATATTTCTTGAGATTGGAGTGGCAGAGTAGTATGTACATCTTTGGAGAGTGGAGTGTTGCATACCATTTTCTGGTCACTGTGACCTTGACATTTGTCCTCAATAATAGGAAAACCTTCACACTTACAGTTAAAAATGAGTATTTTACTTTATGTCAACAGTGCATTTAGCAATAGCATATACAGGTCTGCCTACAAAACATATTTCAATATCAGTGCTTTGGGGGTATTTGTCTGTCACCTACTGTTGTTCATTACTTGTTTAACAAACCAGTTCAGAGGAGATATTGGATGTCATAATATTTAGGGTAAATAGGGCATTTGCACTTAACCCTTTCCTTCATATAAATGCATTTACACGCATTTGCAAACAAAGTAGACCCAGATCAGATGGCTCCTATCCGATCAGGGTCCGCTCTGTTTGCTAGTAGTATGTGAAAAAATTGTTTTTTTACTATCTAAAATGGCTACAGTATTCTACCTTCCATATTTCATTATAACTGTTCTGTCCATGAATATTCAGTAGGTATTGACATTTGGAATGAATATAGAACAGGGAAAGGGTTAATTAAAGAAAGAACAGATACCACAAATGTGAAATGCTTTATTGCATTGTTAAACTTTGCTGCAGTTTAACCCATTACCTCATAGGCTATTTTTAGATGCAACCTCTTTAAATAAATCTACCGAAAAGGAGCATTAACTAGAGAAAAGGAAACTTTTAGAACTTTGTAGTTTGAAACCATTGTGATAAATAGAGCATTTGCTCCTGTAGGAGCAAATGCTCTATTTATCACAATGATTTCACAAAGTGGCTTTTACAGAGTCGCCAAAAGTCGTCAATATGAGGGAATGGGTTAAAGACACAGTTATTCTGCCATATTTATATGTATCGGTTCAAATAGCTTATTGCAATTAGATTGTCAATTAGATACAATATACAACTAGATGAATCCTGCTAAAAATAAATTCACCTGTGTATCAAGATGTGTAGATATCGGTTACAGGCCTTCTTATTTATATACAGTAAAACCTTGCTAATCGAAACATTCAAATAAGTATCATTATTGGTCTTTAAGACAGGTGATAGCTTAATACAGATTGTCAGGTCATGCAGAAAACTCCTCTGGGAGCATAAAAATCACTTTTTGATACCATTGTGATAGATAAAGCATTTGCTCCATAGAAGCATATGCTGTTTTTATCACAAAGGTTTCAAAACTTCACAATTCTAAATTTTCTCTTTTTCAAGGAAATACATGTTATCCATTCTACTGGTTCAAGTTCAGAAAAATTTAGATACTTTTAGGCAGGTAGTTCCTTAATGCAGGTTGAAAGTCATGCAGAAAGCTCCTCTGGGAGCTTTTGGCATGACTTTCACCCTGCATTAAGCTGCCACCTGTCTCTAAGACCGATATTTATACTAAATTGAATGTCCAGTTTAGAAAGGTTTTACTTAGTTCTATTGCTGTCAATTATTTGTAGTGAACTTTGAACTGTTGTGTATAACTCTTTACCTTTGCCCTTTAACCCCTTTGCAAACAGGGTAGACCCAGATCAGACTACTCTTGAAGAAACCATCAGATTAGGGTCTGCTCTGTTTGCTAATAGAATAATGTAGATCTGATTCTACAATTTCTGCCATGGCCATATTAAACATCAGCTGATTAATATTCATGAAGTCATTATTTCATGAATATTCATCAGATAAAGGGGATAAATGCATGACGTTAACATCGTTGCATGTTCCTTTTTAGACATTTTCCTCTGCATGGAAACCTCTTATAGGTTACATTAATGTTGTTAAATTGTTGGCCCTTTAACCCTTAAAATGCAGGAACCAAATATATAAGACCCTTAAAACCAAGTATGTAAGACCTTTGCAAACAGAGAAGATCCAGATCAAAGGGATTCTGAGGAATCCCTTTGATCAGGATCTGTACTGTTTGCTATAAACCTACCCATAATTTTCTTCGATAAATATTAATACAATGTTTTGATTAATCAATATTCTGAAAGGACTGATCCACATTTAATAATTTAGCAAGTTAAGGGTTAAAAAGTCTTTATTTACATAATTATAGTGAGTAATGAAACTTGCTGTTTTACTATCTGCATGAAGTACAAACTTCCTTATACTCGATATCCTCATTAGATTAATGAACTTGTTTTTCAGAGCTGAACAGTATATTTTCCATATTTTCAATTTGGTTTACATTGTGTATCATTCCAATTGTTACAGAGGTACACTAGTTTTTGCCGGAAATTATAGTATAAATAATTATCAGTCTTGGAGACAGGTGGCAGCTTAATGCAGGTTGAAAGTCATGCAGAAAGCTTTTCTAGGAGCTTTCTAAATGACTTTCACCCTGCATTAAGCAGCAACCTAGCTCCACTAGGAGCTTCCTGTATGTCTTTCACCCTACATTATGCAGCAACCTGCCTAAAACTATCCAAATTCTTCTGTACTAGAATTCCAATTTAGAGAGGTTTTACTGTATTCATGTAAAATAAATAACTATATGAAATATTACATTTAACCCATTCCCTCATATTGACGACTTTTGATGACTGTAAAAGTCACTTTGTGAAACCATTGTGATAAATAGAGCATTAAATAGGAAATGCTCTATTTATCACAATGGTTTCAAACTACACAATTCTAAAAAATTTCCTTTTCTCTAATTAATGCTCCTTTTCGGTAGATTAATTCAAAGAGGTTGTATCTAAAAATAGCCTATGAGGTAATTGGTTAACAAGATGATTTGTTTGTAATAGCATATGAATACGGAATATTTTGGCTATCGCAGAACCGTAGAATCAGACCTACATCATTTCATAAAAAGACATAGTTAACCCTGATCAGGGTCCATGCTTATAAAACGTTTAGTTGAGTCTGAGTTCGTTCTCAAGTTTTTGATTGGTCAGATTTGAGCCTTTGGCTCAAATCTGACCAATCAAAAGCTTGAGAACGAACTCAGACTCAACTAAAAAGCTTTATAAGTATGGACCCAGATGGCTCTAAGAGGAGTTGTTTTATCTAGGTCCACTCAGTTCGCGAATTCGCTGCATATGCTATTTTTAGACCCAACCTGTTTGAAAAAATCTAAAGCATTTACCAGAGAAAAGGAAAATTTTAGATTTCTGTGGTCTTGAAACCATTGTGAAAAATAGAGTATTTGCTCCTATGAGGCAATGTTCTATTTATTACAATGGTTTCAGTAAGTGAATTTTACAGAGGCATAGAAAGGCGTATTTATGGAGGAATGGGTTAAACACAGAAGTTGTACACATGGAGGCAGTTGTGTAATACATGGCAAAAGTAATGTAGAAATCCATATTGTAAAGAATTGTACATTAAGATTAATGCTGCCATACTGTCAAGATTGCCAATCAGATTGAAAGTTTCAAAATTGTAAATAGCCAATCAATTGGTAGGTTACAGCATTTTAGCCATTCACACAAGAGAATGTTTGTTATCTGATGTAGAAATCATTTGCAGGATTGCCCCGAGCTGTCAGATGAACCAGTATGTATGCTTGCTGTAGCGTAGTGTTTTTCTATTTTTAGACGTGTTTTAGCTATATTTGCAGTGTTTGGCTACAATAATCATAGTGTATTTACTATCTAAGTAGACAGGTGAAGTTGGAACATGTACAAACGATAACGGTCTCCAGGGAAACAAAATGTTATACATATTTAAAACTCTAATCTGTTACAACTTTCAGTGCATGAGTTTTGCAAAGGAAAAAGTTTAGGTATTACCATTGCTTTGTTGTCATCATCGCTGTAGGCATTGTGCAAAAACTTTAACATGTTATCATAGTTTCAACATCAATACAGCTATTCGTGTCGAGCTTCATCCTTTTTTTTCACCATCGAATTAGCCACAGTCTGGTAAGGGACCATTACTCAGTTGTGCATTTGGCCTGAGTAACCCAATTCCCTCATATTGACACCTTTTGATTTCTCTGTGAAGGTCACTTTTTCAAACCATTGTGATAAATAAAGCATTTATCCATAGGAGCAAATTTTTATCTGTCACAATGGTTTCTAAACTACATACAAATGTAATTATTAATATTTCCCTTTCTTCTAGTAATTGCTATTCGGTAGATTTATTCAGTGACTGGGTCTAAAAATAGCCTGTCAGGGAATGGGTTAAAAGACAACATACGCGGACAAATGAGCATTAGCATCTGCATGCAGTGCTCTTGTTTCTTATATCCAGTTTATACAAGCACTTAGAAATTAGTGAACCAGTATAAAATAATTCGGATCCTGATGAATTGCGGATCTGAGCTATGCCCACTGATTCATTATGTATAAAAGAATAAATTTTCAATTTGCCTGATTATGTTGGTTTTGTCAGTTCTTATGCTTTCAACTGAACAGTTATGTTCCATCATTATGTTCCATGTTTTTCCAACTAGGAGTCAACTAATCTAGTGTAGCCCTCTTTTTAGCTCACCAGCTAGAGCACAAAGTGCTCAGGGTGAGCTTTTGTGATCGCCTGATGTCCGTCATCCGTCGTTGAGCATCGTCCGTTGTTCGTCGTCCGTTGTCAACAATTTGAACCTTTAAAAATCTTCTCCTCTGAATCTACAGGGTTCTCAGCTTTCATCTTTGGCACTTAGCATCATGTTCAGGTCCTCTGCAAAAGTTATATAAATTATGCCCCTGGGGTCAAAATTGGCCCTGCCCCAGGGTGGCAAGTTTTCAATAGAAACATATAGTAAAAACTTTGAAAATGTTCTTCTCTGAAACTGGAAGGTTCTAAGCTTTCATTTTTGGCACATAGCATTATGTTCAGGTCCTCTACAAAAGTTATATAAATTATACCCCTTAAGTCAAAATTGGCCCCGTCCCAAAAGTGGTCATTTTTCAATAGAAACATATAGAGAAAACTTGGAAAATCTTCTCCTGAAACTGGAAGGTTCTCGGCTTTCATATTTGGCACATAGCATTATGTTCAGGTCCTCTACAACAGTTGTATAAATTATCCTCCTGGGGTTAAAATTGGCCCGCCCCAAGGGTGTCCAGTTTTCTATAGAAACATATAGTGATAACTTTGTAAATCTTCTCCTCTGATTATCTGGTGAGCGATATCAGGGCCATCATTGCCCTCTTGTTTGTAGACACATTGAGGGTCTACTAGAAAACTGTTGTAACTCTTAATAGACATTTTCTAAGTAATTGTGCTCTTAAAGTTCTCCTTTAACCCTTTCCCTGTTCTATGTTTATTCCAAATTTCAATACCTACTGAATATTCTTTAACAAAAATACTTAAAAGAAATATGGAAGATGGAACATTGTAGACATTTTAGAAAGCAAAGAAACGGATCTTTCAAATTCTAGTAGCAAACAGAGTAGACCCTGATCAGACGGCTTCTCTAGGAGCCGTCTGATCTGGGTCTAATCTGTTTGCAAATGCGTGAAAACACGTTTCTATGAGGGAAAGGGTTAAACCTTTCCCTGTTGCATATTCATGTAAGAAATAATGACAGCATGAATATTTATTAGCCTAACTTTTAACAGATTTATTGACAAAGGAATATTTGAACATGGCAGAAGTTGTAGAATCTGATCTATTTTCTTTCATAAACAAACAGGGCAGACCCTGATCAGATGGCTTCTATAGGTGTCATCTGACCCGGTTATACTTTGTTTGCAAATTGCAAAGGTGTGAAAAAGCATTTATGTGAGGGAATGGGTTCTATTTTAACCCTTTCCTTTATATAAATGCATTTTTACACCTTTGCAAATAGAGTAGGCCCAGATCAGATGGCTTCTACAGGAGCTGTCTGATCAGGGTCTGCTCTGTTTGCTTAAGCAATTATAAATAGATCTGATTCTCACAGTTTCTAGTAGAAACGTTCTACCAATATCAAATATACTTGTGTACATTATGCCATATGCCATTTTAAAAATTCATAATGTCATTATTTCTTACATGAATGTTCAACCAGCAAAGAGTTAATTCAAGATGAGTGTCAATCAAATTGGACCCTGATAAAACTTGGTGTGATATCTAGATCCAAACTGATTGTAAAAATAGATTATCTCTTTACCCAATGACTTTTAGTTACAACAGTGTTTTCTTTTTCTCTGATTGACTTTGTCAACAACTTAGTTTTAGCAGCCTGGAATTATATGTAATATTTTCTTTTCTTGTTGCCATGACAATACCAACAATTTGCTATTTATTCTATTTTCCAGTCTTTCGGAATGTATATATAAACTCTATGATTGCCAGGCAGTTAATGAAATCTCTATATGATAAAATGATTTAATTCCAGTAAACCATTATCATCTATTAATGTGAGTGACCAGATTAAAACCCCTGTATACAGTAACAGAACAGAACTGAACTGTAACCATTTACTCCATGAATATTCATGTAAAAAATAATAACATTATGAATATGACAAACTGTAGAATCAGATCAATATTATTCCATGAGCAAACAGAACAGACCCTGATCAGACGGCTCCTGTAGGAGCCGTCTGATCTGGGTCTACTCTGTTTGCATTGGTTTATAAAGAAGTATATATGGAGTAAAGGGTGAAGTTCTATTCCTGTGGGAGTTAGTACGATATTTTAGATTATATATTACGAAAGTAAACAGCATATAGACTATAGTCAAACCCTGCGGTTTTTCATTACGGTGTGTTCGTTTTAATATTACTCCCATTTTATAAGTCAGTGTTTTACTCGTCCTTTAATGTCCTTAAATGCGATGGTAAATTACTAACATGTAGATAGTATCATATTCAATACAAACATATTCGTTACGTAATTGTATTTGTAATACCTAGAGATATAGCATCATCAAACCCTTTACCTGATGGAGAATCCTGTGTGCAAACAGAGTAGACCCAGATCCGACGGCGCCTATAGGAGCCGTCGAATCAGGGTCTACTCTGTTTGCTTATGGAGTAATAAAGATACGATTCTGCAGTTCTGGTTTGACGTTACAAAGTTCTGTGTTCATATGCCATTATAAAACTTCATCTAATAAAAAATCATGATTTTCATCAGATAAAGGGTTAATATTCATACCGTATTATGATATATTTTTGTTTGGTCTCATAGGTCTTTTTGTAGTATTATTATACATACTGGTTGCCTGTGAAACAAGATTTGATGCTTCGATTTTAAAGTCACTTTTTTGAAACCAATGTGATAAATAGAGTATTACCCCGATTGCTCTATTTATCACAATGGTTTCAGAATTTAGATTACAATTCTAGAATGTTCCTTTCTTCTTGTAAATGCTCCTTTTTGGTGGATTTATCTAAAAGGTTGGTTCTAAAAATAGCCTATGAGGGAATGGATATAAAAATAGCCTATGAGGGAATGGGTTTATGTGATTATCATCTGAAGTGTAAATTTGTAGTCTTTCAACTATAAACAAGGAAGTTTTTTCATAACCATTGCTTACAATTTCAATAAATATGTTATTTCTAGTAAATTATGATTGCCTGACATTGATATAATGTCTTTAACAAGCAGTGGAAGAAAAAGTTAGTACTGTATAGTATACTAAAAAGTTAGTATTGTTTGCAAACAACAGATTAACCCTTTCCTCCATAAATACGCCTTTCTATGCCTCTGTAATAATCACTTGTTGAAACCATGGTGATAAATAGAGCATTTGCTCCTATAGGAGCAAATGCTCTATTTATCACAATGGTTTCAAATTACAAAATTCTAAAAATTTCCTTTTCTCTAGTTAATGCTCCTTTTCAGTAGATTTATTCAAAGAGGTTGGATCTAAAAATAGCATATGGAGGAATGGGTTAAAAAGGTTTCTAGAGTACTGGGAGTAACTAATTTTGGAGATAGCCTCAACTGTATAATTTATCATACAGTTGGTTGAGTAATAAGATATTTAGATAGATCAGTATGCATCTGATATTATATCGAGGGCTTGCTGCAAAGGAGTTACAATAGTTTTGCACCAAGCCCTTCGTATACAGGCCTGGAACATATTTAACCTTTTGCTCCATAAATACACTTTTCTATGCCTTTGCAAACAAAGTAGACCTGTATTAGCTGTCTGATCAAGGTCTACTCTGTTTGCTTATGACATAATGATAAGATTCTTCAATTTCTCCCATGGTTAAATATTCATGTGTTCATGTTATTATAAAAATACAGCTAATTAATATTCATGATATCATTATTTCTTACATGAATATTCATGGAGTAAAGGGTTAAAACTGTTGTTCAGTGTAAAAGGTTTTGCTTGTCCTTACTGCACTTTGCTCATGGCATCTATGGTTGCACAAATCTGGTGACTATGGTAGCAATAGATTAGTTACCATAGTAACAATACGACCTAGGAGCATATTCTATGCATAATGGTTATTAATTACCGGTAGGCATTTTCAAGTTTAATGCTTTCCTTCGTAGAGCTGACTTTTGCCTCCTTTGCAAACAGTGTAGACCCAGAAACTGCTCTGCTTGCTTTTGGGATAATATAGATCTGATTAACCCATTCCCTCATATTGACACCTTTTGACATCCCTGCAAAAATCACCTGTTGAAACCATTGTGATAAATAGAGCATTTGCTCCTATAGGAGCAAATGCTCTATTTAACACAATGGTTTCAAATTGCAAAATTCTCAATTGTTCCTTTTCTCTAGTTAATACTCCTTTTCTGTAGTTTTATTCAGAGAGGTTGGATCTAAAAATAGCCTATGAGGGTATGGGTTAAGAATTTTTTGTCACAGCCAAATATTTCATTGTTAATAATGTAATTACAAAAACAGTCCATGGATATTCATACAGTAATAAATTCTTAGATTAACCCTTTACCTCATAGGCTATTTTTTAGATACAACCTCCTTGAATAAATCTACCGAAAAGGATCATTAACTAGAGAAAAGGAAAATTTTAGAATTTTTAAGTTTGAAACCATTGTGATAAATAGAGCATTTGCTCCTATAGGAGCAAATGCTCTATTTATCACAATGGTTTCACAAAGTGACTTCTACAGAGTCGTCAAAAGTCATCAATATGAGGGAAAGGGTTAATGTTCATGGGAGAAAGGGTTAACCCTTTACCTTGTGAATCATGATGTAAGAAATAGATATTGTGATTATTAGCTTAGTTTTTAAAACCCAGATGAACACAGGATTTTTGGCCATGACAGAAACTATGGAATCAGATCTATATTATTCCATAAGCAAACAGAGCAGAACCCTGACCAGAGAGCTGCTACAGGAGCTGTCTTATCTAGGTCTACTCTGTTTGTGAAGGTGTAAAAAGACATTTTTAACATGTAAAGTATTACATGTGTAAGGCTCTGCTATTTTATTGTGTATATTTATGGTGCGGACCACCGGTACTTTTTACTTGATATCCCCTTGATAAGTTGTTTTGACAGTCATATCAGTCGAATGGTTATTGTTTTTTAACCCTTTCCCTCATTTAAATAAAATACTTGCGTTTTCTTGCCTTTGCAAACAGAGTAGACCCAGATCAGGTGGTTCCTATAGGAGCCGTCTGATCAAGGTCTGCTCCGTTTGCTTCTGAAATTATAATGGATTTTACCCTATGGTTTCTACAAACATTCTTGTGTACATAATTATGTCATAAAAATTCATGATGTCATTATTTCTTACATGAATATTAAAGAGGGAAAGGGTTAAATTTATTTTGATTTCAAACTAAGATCCATGTAATATTTCTGCCTAAATCTTATAATTGATTTTTCCTCACTTCTTGTCAAATCTGTGTAACAAGGAAATATCTAATTTATTTTGAAGCATTACATGTCTGGTGACTTTGATTCTGTTTATATGTCTAGGCAATTGTTCATACTAAGTATACACGCTATAGATTTAACATTTTAATCTTTGCACATAATTATATCGGGTCATTTTGAGATACTTATTTAACTCTTTGCATGCAATTGGCAAATGTGTGATTACCTACAGGCGAAGAGTTTAGATCCAGATGAGATGCACAGTTACAGCTTGATGCTCTGAAGTTTTAATAATACAGTAGAACCTGTCTTAAAAATTAAGCGACTTTGAATCAGTTGACCTCAGAAATCTTAAAAAGCAGGTGGTTGCTTAATGCAGGGCAAAAGTAATGCAGAAAGCTCCTATAGGAGCTTTCTGCATTACTTTTGACCTGCATTAAGCTACCACCTGCCCTACAGACCCATAATTAGACCTCTTTTGATGGTCACTCAAGACAGGTTCTTCTGTAACAATGACTTTTATTAATTTTATAGTTGATAATTAATCCTTTACTTGACAGAACCTTTTTCACACCCTTGCAAAAAAAGTAGATCCAGATCAGACAACTCCTGTAGGAACTATCTATCTAGATGGATCAAGATCTGCTCTGTTTGTTGATGGAATTACAATTATTATTGGCAAGCATTCTGTTTTTAATATAAAAGTTCAGCATATAAATATTCATGATATCATTTCTTACATGAATATATTAAAGAGTTAATGTGCAAAGAGTTAAGTAAACTTATTTTGACCCAAATACGAATTAAAGAGATTCTTTCTTTCAAATTTGCAAGAAAATTATGATAAAGAGATATCATCATGTTTTTCATAGTCAATATTGATCAATTTTCAGGTTCACAGCATCACAGCAAGGAGTGTCCCGAAAGGTCAGCTCGAAAAACTGAAGAAAACCGCAAGTGATGATCCTCACTCTAGAGTAGCCATGAAATCATCAACTGAGCCAGTAAAACCGGGTCGTGCAACAGCTTTAACAACTGGCCAGCAAATAAAACAGGTGCCAAACACTGCTAAACAAGTGTATGATTCATCATCTTCACGACATGAACAATCAGAAACCATCGCAAAGGCTCATCACCCTCCTACTCAGAGTATTCAGGTCTCATCGAAAGCTAAATCATCAGACAATAACAGCAAGGGGAAAAGTAAACAGACAATGCAAATTCAGCTCTCAACAGACAGTACAAACACACCACTCCGTGCTGGCCAATCAGAACCATCTTCACAAAATGTTAAACCAATCAAAAGTGTTGTTTCAAGTAAGCCATCAGCTGTTCCCAAAACTCCTGTTCAGTCAGATGCCTCAAGGTCAAGAACAGGGAATGACATAGACACTCCAGAAGAACGGAAATCGCCAAAAATTAAACAAGGTGCCATCTCAGCGATGTCAAAATTCTGGGAAAAAAGACTGAATGAAGGTGAATCCGAGACCCTGGCACCAGAAATTCTAGAATATGACTAAATTATATGTCATAAGCATTGTCTCACTATATAATTTAGTCAGCAAAAAAACTGATTCAAAAACAGTTTCAATGAGGAAAAGTCCAAATGGACGAACAGTGGAACCTGTCTTAAGTGACTATTCATTTATTGAACATAGGAGTCTTAAAAAGCAGGTGGTTGTTTAATGCAGGGCAAAAGTAATGCAGAAAGCTCCTGTAGGAGCTTTCTGCATTACTTTTAGCCTGCATTAACCTTTACAGTGCGGGACCCGAGTCACTAATGTCCTTTGCAAACAGTGTAAACCCAGATGAGAGGGCTCCTAGGGGAGCCCTCTCATCAGGGTCTGCACTGTTTGTCATGTTACACTTTTCTTTTGAAAACATCCCTATATATTCACCATAAGCTTGACCTATTTGAATTTTGGAATATTCCATTTGAAAATTCAGCATTGTAAGGGTTGCTCACTGTTTGTAACCCAAGGTCTCGAAATGAATCTTGATTAACCCTGTCTACACAATGGACCATGTTGATGACCCTTCCAAACTGTTTTGATCCTAAGGGAACACCAAGTTACTTAGTCTCATCAGGATCCAGACTGTTTGACTCTTGGACACTATTGTTTTAACCCATTACCTCATAGGCTATTTTTAGATCCAACTTCCTCGAAGAAATCTACTGAAAAGGAATGTTTACTAGAGGAAAGGAACATTTTAGAATTGTGTTGTTGAGAAACTATTGTGATATGGAACATCAACATGGTCCAACAACTGTTGACCCTTTGCCTGCTAAGTGCGGTTATAACTGACTTTTGCAAAAAACTTGGATCCAGACGAGACAATGAGTTTCTTGGCGTCTCATCAGTATCCAAGCTGTTTGGTACTTGGTCATTAGTTTCTCAAAAGCTTGCACAATTTGGATGTAAGTAAAAGATTGGAAATTAAGCAGACTTCATTTTTACAGCAGGCAAAGAGTTAACTTTAGCAGAATTTTATGATTGGGGCATAGACATTTTTTTTTCTCAAGATAACTCATAGATCTTTTAGTTCTCCATCAAAGTGACAATTCTAAAGAGTGGTCACAATATAGTGTTTGGGTGAGAAATGACAGTGTTTGAAATATGCCCCATTTTTCTATGGCTCTGGTCTTGAATATTATATTTTCTCCACACGGACTGAACTGGTATGAGATTATGTTACAGAATTGCATTTATATATTTTTTGCCCCTTCATTATGTGTTCCTTATGATTCTTCCAGTTTTGTTATTAAGCCAGTTGTCTCATGACTCGCGTAATAATTACTTGTTAACCCTTTACCTGATCGAGATGCCTTTAGCACCTTTGAAGACAGATTAGACCCAGTATAGATATCTGATATAGATCTGATTCGGCTTTTACAATAGTCATCTGATCTGGGTCCACTCTGTTTTCAAAGGTGTTAAAAGGCTTGTCTATGGAACAAAGTGTTGAGAATTAAAACGGATATCAGACCCTTCCCACACCTGACTATTGTCAGAAAGGTTACATACTGACCAAGGACTGTAACCTATTATGCATACTACATGAGTGATGTCCCTTTGAAAGCACATATATCATTAGCTTACCAGAGCTACAGATAAGAGTGCGTACCGAAATACTAAAGTTGTCATTTCTCCACCAGACCCTATACTATGACCACTCTTTAGAATCATCTCTTCGAGACGATTCTAAAGAGTGGTCATAGTATAGGGTTTGGTGGAGAAATAAAGGAGTTATTCTTGAAAGTGTTTTAATTTACGCATCTTATTTGGAGCTCTAAGCTTACTACATGTATCATTCATTCATTCCCTCCTATATACTCGTATATAAATTGGGCTGCCTCTGATATTATGGTTTGTCATTTATATTCAAGTTCAAAACTATATATTTATATTGCAATGAATATTTATTATTTGTTACGTGTTTACATATATGCCAGTTAACTTGTGTACATGTAAAAGCTCCCTAAACTGAACTTTCAAAATGAGTATCAATGCCTTTCCCTGTTTAATACTCATGAAAAAAATAACGATGTCATGAATATTAATGAGCCAAGCTATTTTAAAGCATTATTATCAAAGGAATTTTTGACAGTGGCAGAGAGTGTAGAATCCGGTCTACATACTTTCATAAGCAAATGGAGCAGACCCTGATCAGACAGCTCCTATAGGAGCCTTATGATCTGTGTCTACTCTGTTTGCAAATGTGTGAAAATGCGTTTATTTGAAGGAAAGGATTGTCAGCTTAAATGAAGGGTGGGTCATGCAAAAAGCTCCCAAAGGAGCTTTCTGCATGACTTTTGTCTTGCATGAACCCTTTCACATGTAGAGATGCCTTTTTTCGCCCTTTTGCAATCAGCGCAGACTCAGATCAGACAGCTCGGGTACAGTCTGCAAATAACTGAAATACTGTTGGTCGGACGTAAAACCCAACTCACTCACTCAGATCAGACAGCTCCTGTAGGAGTCTTCTCTGTTTGCTTATGTAATATAGAGAATAATAGGTTAGTGCCGTAGATGGGACGCTTTATCCGACGAGGGGAGAAAACGTTGAGGCGAGGCTTGCCGAGCCTCAACTGTTTTCTCTCCGAGTCGGATAAAGGCGTCCCATCTACGGCACTAACCTATTATTCGATTTATCCAGTCAATATAGTTAAATGCCTTTTTTATAGACTCATAACACTCTTGAAATAATTTACATTGAAAATGCAGTTTTTCGATCAACGGATCCCTCCCTTTTCACTTCCATTTAGACGTAAATAGATCTAATGAGCTACCGCAGAGGAATATAGTTTCGATACTTGTATTACTAGAAGGGGAACGTGGTTGAATTTGAAAAATAAGATGATTTGAATCGAGGGTCGATAAGTTATTTAGAACAGACATGATCTATATTCTTTGGTCAAATTCGAGTTACGTAGTCTCGGTTTCTATTTTTAGATTCTACCTAACGTCACTCAGAAATCGATGGAACTGAACAGGCTATATTTAGGTTTATGACTATCACCGCCCCTGTAAGAGTTTATCAATCAAATAATCATGAGAGTGAAAATAAAACATTTACTATTTATCTGTCAATCTTTGCTTCCAGGTTTGATTTTATCAAAATCGGGTTTTGCCAGCGGTGGATTAAATTAATAAAAGTGATAAATCAACGTCATTTTGTATGTGGCCTCAGTGGCGTAATAGGTAAGGGTGACGTCTCTAGAAAGATTAGAATTAGTTTTTGTAGGATCAGGCGCGGGTTCGAATCCAGCTGTAGCCAATTATTTTTATTTTTTCTCATTTGAATAATTCTTCTGGTGACCAAATAGATCTGTTAGATCTATTCCATCAACATGTTTATGAATATTTACAGAAAACTAAAATAGTTCCATGGTTATAGAGAATCATTACGCCTGTCTACTAACCTAATAAACCTTCCACTACCGGAAGTAACCTAATAAACCTAAGTTTATTTGCACCCCCTTTATTATGTCACTAGAGAAGCCTGGTGACTGGATAAAATAAAGACATTATACCAAAATAAAATACAATTACAGAAATTCTGCTATTGAATTTTCATGATACCATTAATTTTTTTATACAAGAATATTCGTGAAATAAAGGGTTAAGCAGCCTCTTCCCCTAAAACTATAAAAATTCTTCAATACAAAAAGTGCAGTTTAGAGAGAGTTTACCTGTAGTTTCATGTGTAGATAGACATGGGCATACCTCAACATTCAACATGTCAGATATTTCTAGCCATGTATAGCCATAATTATTTTGTGCTTTGAATTCAGCAATTAATTAAGCCAGTTGTTAATTTGTTCGCCACTTGGTAACTTTTGTTTGCTGCAATTGTCGTCTGCTTCAATCAGTCTCTGAGTGTTTTTGATCTTGATCAGTTGTAGAGTTACTCAACTGGATTTTCAAAGGTTATATTAACCCATTCCCTCATAGGCTATTTTTATATCCAACCACTTTGAATAAATCTACCAAAAAGGATCATTAACTAGAAAAAAAGGAAAAAATTTAGAATTTTGTAGTTTGAAACCATTGTGATAAATAGAGCATATGCTCCTATAGGAGCAAATGCTCTATTTATCACAATGGTTTCAAGACAATATTTGGACATTCTAAGCAGAAACTGCACAATCAGTTCTTTAATATCCCAAAGTAAACAGCATACCCTGATCAGATGGCTTTCACAGCAAAATAAAGGAAATTGAAGCAGACGACAATATGTGACAGCAAAAGAGTTAAGATTTACACTTGTTTATGTTACTGCACGGTTCTTATTAGCAGAATTGCTTGAATTGCTTGAACGCTAATTTTGTTTGATCTTATTTTATAATGATACACAAGAATATTTTAGAAAACTGAGTTTTCAATCTTAATCAGTGGAGTACAGTGTAATCTAGAGTCCACTTATTACTCTAATTATTCGGACAGACTACCTTAACCCATTCTCTCATAGGCTTTTTAGACCCAACCTCTTTGAATAAATCTAGTGAAAGGGAAAAATTACTAGAGAAAAAAGACAATTTAGTATTGTGTAGTTTTGAAACCATTGTGATAAATAAAGCATTAAATTTTGCTCCTATGGAGCAAATGCTCTATTTGTCACAATAGTTTCAAAAATTGTCTTTTACAGATGCATCAAAAGGCATCAGTATAAGGGAATGTGAGTTTAGTAAATAGTGTTCACCCAGATCAAACAGTTCCTGAAGGAGCTAGTTGATCAGGGTCTACACTTTTTGCTACTTTTACTAGAATGATGCAAAGTTGACTAGTGCAGCTTTTTCACATCGTTAGAGATTGGAGATTGGGTGTTCGAATACTTTGAATAATGAGGGTAAGTAAAGAAAAAATAACAAGAGCACCGCAAGCGGGTGCCAACTCTCATCTGTTGTAATTGTCAAGATGAACATGCATACCAAAAATGAAGGTTGTAAATGAAAAAATTGAAAAATTTATAGTCAATGTTAAGATTTCGGACAACGACGACGCAGATGCCGGAGTTAGGACAATAGCTCGTGATTTCTTCGAAACAGACGAGCTAAAAATATTAATGGCGTGAAAAGGCGTTTACAATAAAACCTCTGTAAACCGGAATTCTAGTAGAGAAGAATTTATATGAAGGAAAGGTCAATACAAATGTCCACATAGGTAAAAAACACTATTTTACCATTTACAGTAGAACCTGATAATTCGAATGTTTAGTACAGAAAAATGAATACCCTTTTAGACAGGTTGCTGCTTAATGTAGGGTGAAAGTCATGCAGAATATTCCTAGAGGAGCTTTCTGCATGACTTTCACCCTGCATTAAGCTGACACCTGTCTTGAAGACCGATAATGATATGTACATGTATTTGAATGTTCGGATAATCCAGGTTTTACTGTGAGAATAATATTACAAATAGTTGAGAAATGCAATAGAGTATGATATTACGTCCTGATGAATACCTTCCTCGACTTGAGATCTGAATTTTTTCATTTGCAAATATGCAGTGTGTAAATGTAAATAAACCATAACAGTGCAATATTGCATATGTCTCACTAGTGGGTACTCCCCAATACTCATGAGGTAAAAAGATTAATTATATACTGAGCTACAAATACGTAGTACGTACCCAAATACTAATATCGTCATTTCTCCACCAAAACCTATACTGTGACCACTCTTTAGAATCGTCTCGAAGAGACGATTCTAAAGAGTGGTCACAGTATGGGGTTTGGTGCAGCAATAAAGGAGCTATTCTTGAAATTGTCATGGAGATATAAAAGGAGGGAATGTGTAAACTCTTTGAATGTTGAATTTTCAGAGTGGAATTAAACACTTCACTCCATAGGGATACTCTTCCAAACAGAATAGACCAAGCTCCTGTAGCAGCTGGTTGATCATGGTCTAATCTGTTTACTTATATGATATCTTAGATCTGATTCTGTACTGTTTGGCATAGCTATGTATTCACTTGTTTTGTATTGCAATTTAAAATAATTAATATTTATAACTGGTGGGGTATGCCAGGAATATTCATGAGGTAAAGGGTTTGTGATAGAATCCATTCTGTATGAAATGGTAGAATTTGTTTGAGGACAGTGTAGACCCGGATCAGAGGGCTCCTTTAGGAGCCCTCAGATCTGGGTCTACACTGTCTGCAAATTACAGTACACTTCTTCCCAGCATACAAAGGGTGAACTACTTGCTCATTTGAATTAATGTTATTCACAAATTGAATACAGTAGAACCTGCCTTAAGCGACCATTCATTTATTGAATATATATAGTCTTAAAAAGTAGGTGGTTTGCTTAATGCAGGGCAAAAGTAATGCAGAAAGCTCCTACATGAGCTTTCTGCATTACCTTTGACCTGCATTAAGCTTCCACCTGCCTTACAGGTCCATAATTAGACCTCTTTTTGATGACATCTTAGGACAGGCTCTGCTGTATGGTATTTATCAAGCAGCAGAGCAAAATAGAGACGTTGAGAATCTCTTTTAACACAAAGGTCTGATTCGTTCTATATACATTCAGCATAATAATTGTGTGTTAAACTATGTATATGAGAGTCTTGTAATAGAGGGAAACTCACTTTAAAATCTGAAAACAGTGTTGATCCAGAAAATCTGAAAACAGTGTTGATCCAGAACATCTTAAAACAGTGTAGATCCAGATCATCCACAGATTACTTGCCCTATTTACCTTAACCCTTAACCTCATATGATCACATATTTCTTAACCCTTTCCCTGTTCAATATTCATGGAAAAAATAATAACCACATGAATATTTATTAGCTGAATTTTTATAATGTTAACTTTTCAAGGGAATTATTTGCTTTGACAAAATTTGTAGAATTAGATCTTTATCATGTCAAAAGCATACAGAGTAGACCATGATCAGATGGCTCCTATAGGAGCTGTGCCGGCTCAGCTGTCTGATCTGGGTCTAGTGTGTTTGCAAATGTGTAAAAATGTGTTTATATGAGGGAAAGGTTTAAAAGAAATAGTAGGTGATGTTTCATTTTAGATTTTTTGTAAAATTTAGTAAGGTCAATGTTTACTGTTGTTTCACTTTTCCCTACTGACATGACTTAAGAGATATTTATATTTATATTTGTACAGTACATGTATTGGGGGGGGGGTTCTTTTAAAACCCTTTACCTGATAGGGACACCTTTACATACAAGGTAGACCCAGATCAGATTGTTCCTGCGTAGCCATCTGATCAGGGTCTGCAGTACGTCTATCAGATTCCAGTTTCTGCCATGGCAAAAAAAACATGTGCTCATGTACCGTTATAAAAACTCAGTTAATAAATATTCATGATGTCATTATTTCTTGCGTGAATATTCATCAGGTAAAGGGTTAAGATGTTTTTTGTGTTGTCTTTTAATTTTGATCTGTTTACTTATCAGTTTACAAGTTGGTTGTATGTCATTGTATGTATATTTTTTGCCATTTGTCTGTTTCTGTAAATATTTCATGTTTTTTGTATGATGCAAGATATTATTAACCCTTTAGATGTTGATCTGGTAATGACAGAATGGTCATATGCAAGAAATAAATAACATAAAGAAAGTTTAAAACTGCTTTGTATTCAAATAATTGTACCAACTATACATACAACTGAGGTGTGTTTTCTGTTACTTTACCCTTTCCTCCATAAATATGCCATTCTATGCCTCTGTAAGAGTAACCTGTTGAAACCACTGTGGTAAACAGAGCATTTGCTCCTATAGGAACAAATGCTCTATTCATCACAATGTTTTCAAACTACAAAATTCTAAAAAAAATCCTTTTTTCTAGTTAATGCTCCTTTTTGGTAGATTTATTCAAAGTGGTTGGATCTAAAAATAGCCTATGGAGGAAAGAGTTAACTAGATCTGATTCTACAGTTTCTTCCATGGCTAAGCCTCCTTTTATTCATGAGAGTTTAGCTGATTAATATTCATGATGTAAAGATCAAATAATTGCAGAGATGATCTTATTCTGGAGCGGCTAACCTTTTCTTCATAAATATTCATGTAAGAAATGACATTATATATATTAACGTCTTTGCAAACAGGGTAGACTCCGCTAAGATAGTTCCTGTGGAAGCTGGCAGATCAAGGTCTGCTCTGTCTGATTATAAACTTATAAACAGATCTGACTACAGTTTCTACCCATATACATTGTGCCATTATAACTAGAACTATCACTAAAGGCGATAAATACCCCCGCATGGCAGCTTTGATTGCAAATTCAAGTTTGTGACACCAACTACCCATGTAACAGGACAAAAACACACAACAAACAGGACAAAAACACTTAAAGTTCAAGGGGAGATAAATCTGCAATGTCCAGCGCTAAACACATCAAAATTGTGTCATGCCCATCTGCTATTTGTGGTTATTATATATTGAAAGTATCAGCTGCATAACTTTAAAATTGAAGGAGGCGTTTCACGACACCAACTTCCCATGTTTCATGTGAAAATAACAAAAAATACTCAAAATTCAAGAGGACATAATTCTGTAATGCGCAGCACTTAACACATGAAAATTAACACATGAAAATTGAGTGTTGCTCATCTACTATTCATGGTTATTATGTATACAATATATATACATTGAAGAAGTTCGTGACACAGACTCCACATGTTTCCTGCCAAAATGACAGAAAATATTCGAAGTTCAAGGGGAGATAATTCTGCAATGCCCAACAGTAAACAAATGAAAATTGCATCTTGCACATCTACCATTTTGGTTATTATGTATACCAAATAATATCATGAAAATTTGAGATGGATTTGTTGTGTGATGTTGAGGTTTTAGTTTGTTTTAAAACCAATCACCACCACCTCGTCATCATATATAGTTGTTGCACAGATTCGTACCAGGCGGAACTATGCCCTTGTTTAGACGGCTTTTAGAGCTGGAAGGAGAGAGGACAACCACTTTTACATATACAGCCTTTATTTCTCAGTGTGTTAGAATGGAATGAGGACTGAGTTTTGACTGGGTTTATATGTTGTCCACTCAGTATTTCCAGATCTGATGTTCAGAACCAACAGGAAAACTGACCATCACATACTTGATAACTGCTATTTCCTGACCACAATTATGCAGATTAGGCCTAGTTTACTATTAATTCTCTTAAAGTGATCAGAGCAGACATTTGGACCCACAAGGACAAGTCTTGTCACTTGGTTGATAAGAATTATTCCTAGCTCTAATGGTCCCCACCCATTGATTCTGAGCTATTTTCTTCAAAACACCTGGCTGTCTGCAGCCTTATCATTGACTGGGCATATTGTTACATATTACCTACTGTATCTGAATATGTAGAGTTATATTATAGTTAGGAAACATAAAACTGTCCTTGTTATCCATTTAATTATTATTGATTTAAATGTTAAAATACCAATATCATATTTGTGAATTCAAATTCAAGTCACGACAATTATTTTGATACCAGATTTGGCATATTTATACACAATATCATATTTTCATTCATATTTTAAAAAATATGAATTATTGCAAAAATATGAATCATAATACAAATGTAAGTTCAATAACTTTAAAACTGAATAAGGAGTTTGTAACACTAACTACCCAGGTTCAAATGCGGACCAACCGCATGACCGACCGACAGACTGATTCCACTATACCTCTTCAAACAAGTTTGTGGGGGTATAAAAATTCAGCAAACAAATAGTCCTGATATCATTTACAATTCTTACATGAACATGCAACTGGAAAAGGTGTAACCCTTTCCTTGTTCTGTATTTAGGCCAAATTTCAATACCTACTGAATATTCATTAACAAAATAGTCATAAAGAAATATGGAAGGTGGAACATTGTAGACATTTTAGAAAGCAAAGAAACAGGTATATCAAATTCTACTAGAGGTTTTTGTCACAAAAAACGGATGTCTCCCCTCTAATAAAAACAATAAGTAAAGGGAAATCACTAAAATGAGGAATGATACTTCCCCTCATTATGCGATTTCCACACCACATTTTTCAAGAAGAAAATGATAACAGCTAATAACTCCAAAAATACTGATACCAGATTTATGGCCCTTGTGCATGACACTTACTTTCATCATGCTCTTTCCAAAAATAAAATGTCATTCCAATAGCATTAGTCGAACAGGAGTTATTGATCGGTCAAAAAATGTAACAAAGGGCAATAACTCCAAAAGTTTTGAAGCCAGAGTTATGGCCCTTGTTCATGAAACTTTCTCTCATCATGCTCTTTCCATGTATGAAGTTTCAATACGATGGCAAGAGCCATGTAGGAGTTATCGTCTGGACAAGAAAGCATTAAACAAATGTACAAGGGGCATTAACTCTAAATTTATGAAGCTCGAGTTAAGGATCTTATGCATGACACTTTCTCTTATCATTATCTTTCCATGTATGAAGTTTCACTCCAATGGCATGTGTCACATAGGAGTTATCATCCGGACAAAAAATTGTGATTTTTTTACAAAGGGCAATAACTCCAATGTTTGTGAAGCCAGAGTTATGGACCTTGTGCATGACACTTCTTCTCATTATGCTCTTTCCATATATGAAGTTTCAATCAAATGGCATCAGGCATATTGAAGTTATTGTCCGGACAAAAATTTGTGTTATTTTTTACAAAGGGCAATAACTCCAATATTAGTGAAGCCAGGGTTATGGACCTTGTGCATGACACTTAATCTCGTCATGATCTTTCCATATATGAAGTTTCAATCCAATGGCATGAGCCATATAAGAGTTATCGTCCGGACAAAAAAGTATGAATTTTTTTTAAAGGGGCAATAACTCCTATATTAGTGAAGCCAGAGTTATGGACCTTGTGCATGACACTTCCTCTCATTATGCTCTTTCCATATATGAAGTTTCAATCAACTGGCATCAAGCATATTGAAGTTATCGTCCGGACAAAAAGTGTGACGGACAGACAGACGTACAGACAGACAGACAGACAACTATCACGAAAACAATATGTCTCCCCCATATAAATATGGGGGGAGACATAATTACCAAACAGAGCAGACCCTGATCAGACGGCTCCTCTAGGAGCCGTCTGATCATGGTCTTCTCTGTTTGCAGATGCATGAAAACACCTTTATATGAGGGAAAGGGTTAAGCAACCATCTGCTTTTAAATACACCTTAGTTTATACATTAAACCTTTATTCCCATGAATATTCATGAAATAATGACATCATGAATATTAAGATTAATTTTCATAATAGCACATGGACACTGGAATATTTAGTCATGACAGAAGCTCAAACAATATCTATATTATATCATAAGCAAACAGAGTAGAGTCGGTAGACCCTGATCAAATCAAGACAGCTCCTACAGGAGTTGTCTGATCTGGGTCTACTCTGTTTGCAACAGCATATTTATGGAGTAAAGGGTTAAGTGTTCTACTGTATTAAACAATGTTGAATCAAGCTCTTGTCTGACAATAGTAGACCTCAATAGGGCGATTGAAATGTCAGCCCATAGTTGGCAGAAGTAGACATTAACCTTTTCCTCCATAAATATATCTTTCTACGCCTCTGTAATAGTCACTTCTTGAAACCATTGCGATAAATAGAGCATTGGCTCCTATAGGAGCAAATGCTCTATTTATCACAATGGTATCAATACTACACAATTCTAACATTTTCCTTTTCTCTAGTTAATGCTCCTTTTCGGTAGATTTATTTTTTTTCGGTAGATTTATTCAAAGTGGTTGGATCTAAAAATAGCCTATGAGGGAATGGGTCAACCAACCCTTACAAAATCACTATCACAATACAAAGGGATTCAGGATTTACATACCACAAAATTAATATAAGCCAAGACTCTAGAAAATATGTCCTTTATTGCATACCAGTACATGTAAATACAATCTTATGATAGAAGTGTAGACGCAGATCAAACTACTCCTGATGAAGCAGCTTGATCTGGATCAATATTGTTTGCTACTCCTGTAAATCTTGTTTGTTTTCCTGTCGCCAAATGCAATCATCAAATATTACCAGGAACAGTAAGTAACACATTTACACTAAAAACCAGGATACCAAATATCCACTCTGCAACGTTTTGTAAACCTGAACAAGTCAATTACGCACTGTGTTGATACATATAATGATATATAGCAAGTAGTGTAGACCCAGATCGAACTGCTCCAAAAGGAGCAGTTTGATCTGGGTCCACACTATTTGCCTGAATTTGTTTCGCTTAATATTTGGGGTAGATACTTTTAAAAACGGTTTGGACCTGTATTTAAACTTTCCACAAGCTTTGGATCCAGATAATTAACATTGTCACACAATTTTAACAGTATTTGACATCAATTCATGCATATTAATTACCGGCATTATGACAAAGGGAATATTTTACCATGGCAGAAACTTTAGCGTCACATCTATTTCTTTGGCAAACTGAGCAGACCTTAATCAGATCCTACAGGAGCCGTTGGATCTGGGTCTACTCTGTTTGCAAAAATGTTAAAAAGCATTTATATGAGGGAAAAGGTAAAATCTGAATTATCCTTGAACAGAGCAACAGATTAAAGTCCATACTCAAATATGGTACTAAAATCATTATTTCTCCATCAACCCCGATGTTGTGACCACTCTTTAGATCGTCTCTTCAAGATGATTCTAAAGAGTGGTCACATTATAGGGTTTGGTGGAGAAATAAAGGAGCTAATCTTGAAAATGTTTAATTTACGCAGCTCATCTGGAATTCTGCTTGAACAAATTTTCACTTTACTACAATGTATTTGTCTAGCTTCAGCACAGCAAATTAGATAGTGTTTCCTTAATCCATTCCCGCATATTGACGCCTTTTGACGCTTCTGTAGAAGTCACTTTGTGTAACCATTGTGATAAATAGAGCATTTGCTCCTGTATTTGCTCACAATGGTTTCAAAACTAAACAATTCTGAAAATGTCCTTTTCTCTAGTAAATGCTCCTTTTTTGTAGATTTAATCAAGCAGGTTGGATCTAAAAATAGCCTATGCGGGAATGGGTTAATCCTTATCTCATGAATATTCATGGAAGAGAAAACTGAATCCAGTCAGAGTGGGCCCTGTAATCAAGGGAAGATAACTCTTAGACATAGTGATCTGATTCAACCCAAAAACCATAGGTGTCTTCCTCTGATGATACTAAGCATATAACCTTAATATGAAACCAATATATGAATAATTGTTTGAGTTAACGTGTCACATCAAAAGTGTTGACAGACAGACAGACAATGTGATTCCTATAGGGCTCATGCATTTTCAATGCATCGCCCTAATAATGAGATCATGAATATTAATTAGATGAATTTTTACACTGGCATATGAACACAATATACAGCGAACCCTCGTTACATCAGACATTTTGCTGGTATAACGAGGTTGCCATTATAACGAGTTTAAATATGAAAGGAACCATAAGGCTAGTTTTAAACTAGAACCAACAGGTTAACGCTTCATGCAGAACGTCTTGTATTCTGCATTTTAACCCATTCCCTGATATTGACAACTTTTGATGACTCTGTAAAAGTCACTTTGTGAAACCGTTGTGATAAATAGAGCATTTGCTCCTATAGGAGCAAATGCCCTATTTATCACAATGGTTTTAAACTAAAAAAATCTAAGTTTCCTTTTCTCTAGCTAATGCTCCTTTTCGGTAGATTTATTTAAAGAGGTAAGGTCTAAAAATAGCCTATGAGGTAATGGGTTAAGCAATCACCTGTCTTATTGGTACAAATTTATTCAGTGGTTGTTTCAAAGACGTAACGCTAATTTTGTTTCAATACATACTGCCAGGATAACGAGGGTGCCATTGTAACAAATGCCAGTGTAATGAGGGTTCACTGTATTTTGAATATTGCAGATCTGTAGAATCTGATCTATATTATGTCATAACACAGGCTCATAAGAAAAGAAAGGAGACCCTGATAAGCTACTCTGGGTCTACACCAAGTAACTTGGCATCTCATCAGGATCCAACAGTTTGACTCTCTGCTTATAGATTTTGAAAATGGAGAAAATCTAATTTAACCCTTTATGCCATGAATATTAATGTAAGAATAATGACATGAATATTAATTAGATTTATTGTTGCAATGGCACATGGACACAGAACTTTTTGACCTTGATAGAAACTGCAGAATCATATCTATATTATATCATAAGCAACCAGAGAAGACCCTGATCAGACAGCTCCTATAGGAGCTGTCTGATCTGGATCTTCTCTGTTTGCAAAGGTGTAGAAAGGCATAATTATGGAGGAAAGGGTTAAAAAAGATTCAAACGGCAAATTTTGCAAAAACAACCACAGAGCATGCAAATACAATGTACTTCCATCTCCCATCTAGTCAGTCTTTATTTTCCAATCATCTTCTACCATATTTCTTTGAAGCTGGCATTATTTGAATCGTTTCCTGATCATTCCTGGATTTATCTTCATTTTGCTTATTAGACTCCAAGTTTTTCAGCCAAGGGAGGTCATCCAGTGAGAACACATAAGGATCGGTTCCCTCCTCTTCTCTGCAATTGTCATCGTGAGCAGGGCCCACTGTCCACAAAGTCTCAAGATCATACACCTTCCTAACCTCAGGCAGAAACAGGTGCACCATCATGTTTCCTACCAAAGAAAACAAATTTAAATGTTGCAATAGTATACCATATATAACAAGGGCATGTTGTATTGCTATGCAAGACATGAGTCCCCCACCGGACTGAAAAAAACCCTCCACTCTCCCCACCCCACCCACCCATGGTGTGGTTGACCATGGTATATACATGACCACCTGAATGGTATTAGTACCTACTTTCATACATTGGATCAGTAAATAAAAAGTTATTGTCCCGACAAGAAAATATAAAAAGGGGAGTAACTCCAAAAATATTGATGCTAGAGTTATTGCCCTTGTGCATGACACTACACCTCATCATGGTTGTTCCATATGAGAAGTTTCAAATCAATTGAACCAGTACATAAAGAGTTATTGTCCGGACAAAAAATATGAAAAAGGGGAATAACTCCAAAAATATTGATGCTAGAGTTATGGCCCTTGTGCATGACACTACTCCTGATCATGCTTGTTCCATATGTGAAGTTTCAAATCAATTGAACCAGTAGATAAAGAGTTATTGTCCGGACAAAAAATATGAAAAAGGGGAATAACTCCAAAAATATTGATGCTAGAGTTATGGCCCTTGTGCATGACACTACTCCTGATCATGCTTCTTCAATGTGTGAAGTTATAATGAATTTGGTCTAACTTTGTAGGAGATATTGCCCGGACACAAAGCGTGACAGACGGACTGTCAAGAAAATATGAAAAAGGGGAAGAACTCCAAAAATATCGATGCTAGAGTTATGACCCTTGTGTATGACACTACCCCTCATCATGATTGTTCCATATGTGAAGTTTCACATCAATTGAACCAGTAGATAAAGAGTTATTGTCCGGACAAAAAAATATGTAAAAGGGGAATAACTCCAAAAATATTGATGCTAAAGTTACGGCCCTTGTGCATGACACTAGCCCTCATCATGCTTCTTCAATGTTTGAAGTTATAATGAATTTCGCATAACTTTGTAGGAGATATGGCCCGGACACGAAGCGTGACAGACGGACTGACAAGAAAATATGAAAAAGGGGAATAACTCCAAAAATATTGATGCTAGAGTTATGGCCCTTGTGTATGACACTGCCCCTCATCATGATTGTTCCATATGTGAAGTTTCAAATCAATTGAACCAGTAAATAAAGAGTTATTGTCCGGACAAAAAAATATGTAAAAGGGGAATAACTCCAAAAATATTGATGCTAGAATTATGGCCCTTGTGCATGACACTAGCCCTCATCATGCTTCTTCAATGTGTGAAGTTATAATGAATTTGGCTTAACTTTGTAGGAGATATGGCCCGGACACGAAGCGTGACAGACGGACGGACGGACGGACGGACGGACAGACGGACAGACGGACGGACGGACGGAATCGAGCAAACCTATAGTCCCCCAACCGGTAACCGGTGGGGGACTAATAACCCTTTACCTGTTCTATATTTATTCCAATTTTCAATATCTACTGAATATTCATTCACAAGAGAGTAATAAAGAAACATCGAAGGTGGAACATTGTAGCCATTTTAGAAAGTTAAAGACATAGATCTTTGAAATTCTATTTGCAAACAGAGCAGACCCTGATCAGACGGCTCCTCTAGGAGCCGTCTGATCTGGGTCTTCTCTGTTTGCAGATGTGTGAAAACATGTTTATATGAGGGATAGGGATAATACATAGTTAATCATTTCTGTTCTATACTCTGCTTGCTAATGGAATTTGAAAGGTCTGTTTCTTTACTTTCTAAAATGGTTACAATGTTCCACCTTCCATTATACATGTAACTATTTTATCCATGAATATTCAGTAGGTATTGAGATTTGGAATAAACATAGAACAGGGGAAAGGTTAACCCTTTCCCTGTTTTGTATTTAGGCTAAATTTCGATACCTGCTGAATATTCATTGGAAGGTGGTACATTATAGCCAGTTTAGAAAGTGAAGACACAGATTTTTCAAATTTCATTAGCAAACAGAGTAGACCCTGATTAGACAGCTCCTCTAGGAGCCGTCTGATCTGGGTCTACTCTGTTTGCAAATGTGTGAAAACATGTTTGTATGAGGGAAAGTCCATCGCTTTGTCAACGTGACTCCTAGATATTACAAGTGGATGAAGACCATGTATGGAACAAATTGCATTGCAAAATCCAAATTCCCAGGCCGGGATTTGAACCACAGCAGTGAGGCAGGATAAGAGTTAAGATGCAATCACAAAACAAGAGGGTCATGATGGCCCTTAATCGCTCACCTTAACCTAACTTTGTGCCAGGTGAGCTAAAAATGTCTGACCTTGCATTTGAAAGTGGGAAAAAAAGAGTTTGCGATTGAATTTCTCAACAGTATAGACCCAGATCAGTGTGACCCTATTGGACAACTGGCAGTCTGTTCCTTCATAGTCTTGTACTTTTAACACTGTTTGCTAACAAAAGTCACAAATCCGGACCTATCATCTTGACCCTGGACAACAACTCACCTATATCCATGGCTTGCCAATCTGTTTTCTCCCCTTCAATGCGTAAGTGTGCATTTCGCTTATTCACTCTCTTCTTGTACTGAAAAAGAATTGTCCAAGTTAGCCAAGTTCATTAATATTAGGTCAGTTTACTATTTTATCTTAGTTAGTTAAAATTAAAAGGTCATATACTGATTTTAACTAAGTTAGATAACCCTTTCCCTGATAAATATTAATGTAGGAAATAATGACGTCATGAATATTAATAAGATTATTTTTTGATTTTTATAATGGCATATGAACACAGGACATTTTGGCTCAGGCAGACACTGTAGAATCAGATCTAGATTACATCATAAGAAAACAAATCAGACCCAGAACTCCTATAGGAGCCATCTGATCTGGATCTACTCTGTTTGCAGATGCGTCAAAATACGCTTACATAAGGAAAAGGGTTAAAAATCAATTGTCATCTACTGTTAGCCTAGCCTAGGTGGTTAAAATCAGACTGTTAGTGTCATATACTGTTAGCCATGCTGTTAAAATTTGATTGTAATGTTCTGTTAGCTAAGTTATTTAAATATTGATTGTCGTCTGCTGTTAACAAATTTGGTTAACCCTTTCCCTGTTCTGTATTAAAGCCAAATTTCAATACCTACTGAATATTCATTAACAAAACAGTTCTAAAGAAATATGGAAGGTGGAACATTTTAGACATTTTAGAAACTGAAGAAATATCAAATTCTATTAGCAAACAGAGCAGACCCTGATCAGACAGCTCCTCTAGGAGCCGTCTGATCATGGTCTACTCAGTTTGCAAATGCGTGAAAACACGTTTATATGAGGGAAAGGGTTAAAGTTCTATCACCATCTACTGCTTTACAGACTGGAGTTATGGTAACAAGCTACTAATAACCATTTACCCCATAGGAGCAACTGCTCTACATGTATTTATAACAATGATATCAAAACCACAATTTTAAATGTTCCTTTTCTCCAGAAAATGCTCCTTTTCAGTAGATTTATTCAAAGAGGTTAGGTCTAACAAGATGTGTCTGTGAAACACTATGCCTCCGAACTTTGACCCTGAAGGATGACCTTGACCTTTGACCAATGGACATGGAAGTTGAAAGTTACACATTGTCTTTGTGTGGTGAACATTTGTGCCAGGTTATTTTGAAATCCATTCACAGATAAAAAAGTTACAGAAGGGACACGAAATTTGGGATGGATGGACGAATGGAAGGACAGATGGCCGGACAGACGGACAAGGCAAATTACTTTATCCACGCTGTTGGGGGGCATAACAAGAGCCGGGTGCGGCGCCAACGCTCGTCTGATTTTGTACTTGTCCAGCTTGAATTTTTTTATCACAATAAAGGGCAATAACTCCAAAGTTATTGTTCTTATGTAGGGGCCTTCCCCTCTTTGAGACCACCTAACCTATGAAGTTTCATGTTGATACCTCTTATACTTTTCGAGTAATGAGCTACATTAAAGTTTTTGCACGCCGACAACAAAAACAATGACATTGACAACAACGCCTACGTACCAGTGATCACAATAGCTCAACTTTTCTTCGAAACAGATGAGCTAAAAATAGCCTATGAAGGTATAGGCTAATCTTTAAAAGTCACTTCTTGAATTGTGATAAATAGAGCATTTGCTCCATAGGAGCAAATGCTCTATTTATATGAGCAAATGCTCTATTTATCACAATGGTTTCAAAAGTAAACAATTCTAACATGTTCCTTTTCTCTAGTATATGCTCCTTTTGGGTAGACTTATTCAAAGAGGTTGGGACTAAAAATAGCCTATTAGGTAATAGGCTAATCTATAGCTCTGGTTACTTACAATCCATTGTATATCCTTCCCAATAGCTGTCATTTGACGTATTGATTTAGCGGAGGCTATCACCATGTGATCTCCCAGCTGGATAGCCCTGGGTAGTTGTATTACTGCGATGTCAAAGGCATTGGCGGACCTCAAAAGAGTAACCATATCCTCAATATCAAACACTCCTGTCTTTCCACCTATAAAAAAGAATTTATCAGCTTACTGCAAATATATTGTATCTAAACTACCTTAACCCATTCCTCCATAGGCTATTTTTATACCCAGCCACTTTGAATAAATCTACCAAAAAGGGACATTAACTTGAGAAAAGGAAAACTTTAGAATTTTGTACATGTAGTTTGAAACCACTGTGATAAATAGAGCATTTGCTCCCATAGGAGCAAATGCTCTATTTATCACAATGGTTTCAACAGGTGATTTTTACAGAGGCGTAGAAAGGCGTATTTATGGAGGAAAGGGTTTGAGGTAGCGAGATATGATGATTAACACTAGCTACCAAAAAATTATATTTAATACTACCAAAAGTCATTTTTTCTAAACCTAATTAGTTAGTTATATTAATTCATTTGAATATATATCAAATTCCGTGAGCAAACAGAGTAGACCCAAATCAGACGGCTACTGTAGGATCAGGCTCCGCTCTGTTTGCTTATTGAGTGATATAGACCTGCCAAGGTAATAAAATCATGAACTCATCAGAGCTATAGATCTATAAAGGTGCGTGAATAAATGATAAAATCATCATTTCTCCACCAAATCCCATACTATGACCACTCTTTAGAATCGTCTCTTTGAGACGATTCTAAAGAGTGGTCACAGTATTGGATTTGGTGGAGAAATAAAGGAGTCGTTTTTTAGATTGTTAAATTTACGCATCTTATCTGGATCTCTGATTCATACACAATTCAGCTAACGAATATTCATGATGTCATTTTTTCTTACATGAATCTTGAATAACCAAAGGGTTACTTTACATACATATCTGATCTGGGTCTCTGCCTTATTACTCAGAGTATTCAGACAACCAGTCTCCCCTCTCTTGGTTTGTAAACTGAATCGTTCAATATGACCTCTCGATCAGAGCTAAAGATAAGAGTGCATACCCAAAATACTAAAATCGTCATTTCTCCACAAAGCTCTATACTGTGACCACTCTTCGAGACGATTCTAAAGAGTGGTCACAGTATAGGGTTTTGTGGAGAAATAAAGGAGTTATACTTAAACATGTTTGAGTTTATGCATCTTATCCTTTTGATAATTCTACTTCAGGTTGCACAGTAGTGTAGTTCTGAAACAATTGTGATAAATAGAGCATTTACACCTATTTACTCCAATGGTTTCAAAAAGTAACTTTTATTGAGGTGTCAAAAGACTTCAGCATGAGGGAATGGACAAATGCTCTACATGTATTTATCAAAATGGTTTCAAAACTAAACTCTAACATTTTCCTTTTCTCTAGGAAATGCTCCTTTTCGGTAGATTTAAAAGAGGTTGGGTCTAAAAATAGCCTATGAGGGAATAGGTTAAACCTATACTCCACAAATACATCTTTCTACACCTTTGCGAATAGAGTAGACTTAGATCATACCACTCTTAAAGGAGGCTCTGCTCTGTCTGCCTATGATAAAATATAGAAATGATTCTACAGTTTCTGCCATGGCAAAAGATTTCTGTCTCCATGTGCTATCATAAGAAATTAATCTAATTAATATTCATGATGTTATTAATATTTCTTACAGGAATATTCAATCATGGAGGAAAAGATTGAATGAAACTTAACAGAGGTAGAACTACATGTAATTGCAAATAACACCTAACCTATACACCATTTGCCTCGTTTTTCTGGCCAAATATTTATCTTACTTTTTCCAGTATGAGACTGATTTGGATCTATACAGTTTAGAAAGCCCAGAAGACACCCCTCTTCTCATATTGTGACTCTGCTAAACTTACGTTCTAATGAAATAGGTGGGACCCACGGTGGTTCAACTTCTGGCTCCGGTTTAATGTTCACAAAATCTTCAATTTCCACCACACCCCAGTCATCCTGTAGACGGTCTCCACCAATACGAGTTGCAGCAACACCCATTGCAGACTTAGGTATCTCAACCGAATCACTTGTAGTTTTATCTGAAGAATCTTTTGTTTCTCCATCCGTATGACTGTCATTTAATTCTTCTGTGTCACTTTCACTACTGTCACTTAATTCTCCCAAGTCACTTTCTCCACTGTCTGCTATTTCATTTCTATCAAGCATTTCTATCATCTCTTCAGCAGTAAACCCTTCAACAACATTAGCTTCACTTGAACTTAAAGGCTTGGTGTCTTTTTCATCATCACTTGAATCTGATTCCGAGGCAGAAGAAAGAAGATCAGAGTCTGAACTTGTGTCTGTAGTTTCTGTTTCTTGTAAGCCTGCATAACGGTTTGCTAGTTCCTCAAGTTTCTGTAAGGATTGTTGTTTTTCAGGTGACAGACCCTCATCTTTGTTTAGTTCAGGCTGCTCCTCAATAATAGATTCTTTCTCAATATCCTTGAAATACTCCTCATTTAGTTCTTTTTCGTTCAATTTTGTCTTTTCAAAATCTTCTTTAATCTCTTTCATCCAGGATTTTACCATATCATCATCTTTAAAGCTTGAATAACATCTTTTGCTGAAACAATTAAAATCAACTACACATTTAGTTACAGACAACAACTCTCTCTGGTAAGTTTGGCGCAGTGGAAGAATGCCTGAGGTAGCTGAGCGTGAAGTCAAAATTGTTTGAAGATATCTAATAGTACAATCACAGTTTTTCTTCTGTTGGCTTAGTGAGACCCTGTGGTAGAAACAGCAACCTCTAAGCTTGTCCAGGACATTTGGTAAACAGAGTGATGCTCTTCTTGCCTTGAGTAACATCATAGTTCTGTCTTTAAAGTCTAAAAAATAAACAGCAAAATAAATGACATGAATAATCATGCAAGATATGAATATTAATAAGATGCATTTTTATAATTTTTACATGGCAATAATTAACCATTTCCTTCATATAAACACATTTTCATGCATTTGCAAACAGAGTAGACCCAGATCAGACAGCTCCTATAGGAGCCATCTGATCAGGGTATGCTGTTTGCTGATGAAATTTGATAGATCTGTTTCTTTACTTTCTTAAATGGCTACAATATTCCACACTTCATCATAACTATTTTTTCCATGGTACTGAAATTTGGAATAAACATAGAACAGGAAAAGGGTTAACCATTTACTCCATAAATATGCCTTCTACGCCGATCCAAACAGAGAAGACCCAGATGATGAGATCAGATGGCTTCTGCAGACCGCTCTGTTGAACTTCATATGATTCTACAGTTTTTGCCACAACCAATAAATCCCTCGTCCATGTGCTATTCTAACAATTAGTTTAACCCTTCTCTTGCTGAATTTTAAAATACATTTCTCCTTCTTTACCCATGCCCTATTGTATAATTACATATATCTTCACTGTGTACAAGTATTTCGCTGTGCAATCACTGCTGTGGTGTGTACTGGTTGCACAATCAACTTGTAAATAGTGCAGACCCTGATGAGACAGCTCCTGCAGGAGCTGTCTCATCTGGGTCTTCACTATTTACAGGTAGGTATATTGACGTGAATAGCAAGCGAAGGGTTAAAGGTAAATTGGTTAAAATAACATCGACTACACTGACAAACCCTAACTAGAACATTTTATTTGGAAGTAGTATAAATTGCGGCAGAAATTTGTTGGTAATATAATAAATGTTATTTACTGATTAATAATAATAATATTTATTTCAGAGATTTTATTGTACTTGTTTTAATGGCAAGTGCAATCATTTATTTCATTTATAACTGGGTTTTTTTATTTATTTAAATCTTAAATGGTAAATATGATGATGATATTATTGTTGTTGTTATTACATGAAATTATGATGATGATGCCTAAATCCTGAGCTGTAGGAAAGGCTATTTCAACCATTTAACCCTTTACCTGTTCAATATTCATGTAAGAAATAATGATATCATGAATATTTATTAGCTGAATTTTTATAATTCAAACTTTTTAAGGGAATTTTTGCTTTGATAAAAACTGTAAAATCGGATCTATATCATGTCAAAAGCAAACAGAGTAGACCCTGATCCGGGTCTACTCTGTTTGCAATACGTGAAAACATGTTTATATGAGGGAAAGGGTTGAACCCCAATAACACTTATATGCGTGACATACAATTAGTATACCTAACTAAAATAGAGTACATTTGTTCTATGCATACGAAGTCAACCAGATAAGAGCTGAAACTATTTATGATCATTTTCACCAACTTTAAGGTGATAATCCAATCAAATACAGCTATCATTAATAATTTTGTCTATAATTCAATCAGTGCTAAAGTATTAGTGACTACTTATTAGTGACACATGCTAGACCGAATCAACTGAAACAGTGGTCGCGTGTCTAATCGGATTACCACAAACAAACACGCGTTATCCCTTTGATTTGATTATCACATCTACTGAAAGACACATGTGTGCTATTAATTAACCCTTTCCTCATATAAACGTGTTTTCATGCAGTTGCAAACAGAGTAGACCCGGATCAGATGGTTCCTAGAAATTGCTAATAAAATTTGATAGATCTGTTTCTTTGCTTTCTAATATGTCTACAATAGTCCATCTTCAATATTTCATTATAACTGTTATGTTCATGAATGATCAGTATGTATCAAAATTTGGACTAAATATAGAACAAGGAAGGGGTTAGAGACTGTAAATCCCTCTGATCATTGTCTGCACTGTTTGTAAATGCGGAAATTTTGAAGTTTCAGGGAGGAATGAGTCGAAAACAGATACAACAATGTAACAGTTGCATCATAGTTTAATCATCTAGCACATCATAAGGGGATAATTCAGATTAATTTACAAAAGTTCACGTAAATTATTATTTAATTACCGGTACCTGTATTAGTTGTTATGAAATTGTTGGTTTTTTTTAGTAATTATCACATAAACATTTATATTCAAACACGTTTTTCTTTTTATTAATTATATATATTATGGTTTTTTTTAATTATTATTTTAATCACTTTTCATTGCAGCAACACTTATACTATACATTAAACTGAACTATGCCGCGATTTATACTGTACCCCCTATATTTTATCAGTTTGACAAAACCACTTTTCGGTTACTATATAATATCAGTTTGACGGACCGGTAGTTTGACAAAACCACCAACACCCAATAATATACATGAAGACATGATTTGATCTACAGTTTCAGCAATGGCAAAAATTCCATTGTCCATGTGTCCTTGTAATAATTGATCTTCATTAATATTCATTATGTCATTATTTCTTATATACACTATAAATATTCCATTTATCATTTTATCCCAATCATTAGCAGACACATCAGTAACTGTAGTGACTCTGAGGCATAATTTTAGCCGAAATGACCTGGGTCCGAAATGATCACTAGGTTGAAACGTCTTAGGACCGAAACGACTCAACACCGCCATGCACCACAACTTTTTCCCTTAAAAAATACCATGATGATCTGTCCTTCTGTCAAAGAAATATTGAATTGTTTGCCAATACAGTAAAAGTAACAGATGACAGTGACACGAATAACAAGTGTTTCCATTTAGATCTACCTCATAGATTCATTTGAGGTCATATCAGTATGGGCTATGTCGACGATCATACAGGATAACTAATGCCTATCATATATAAAACGAATGGGGACACACGTGATGGCAAACATCATCGTGGGCTTTATTTGTTTTTATTACGGAAACAGTGATTATTAATTTGCAAAATGACGCATATTTGTTTGAAGGTAAAGCTATTCTCCAATCTTAACAATTAAACACTGACCGTTACTATAGCCGCTTATGATGCAAGGCATGATGAGATTGCAAGCGTCTATGCGACGGATATATTCCGGGTCAGATATTCCCGAGAGAGGGAGAGACAGCATGCACCAGCAGAACACTCTTCCAGCACACGAGGTTGACGTAATTTGTGGGGCGAGCAGGGAAACATTTATCGACGAAATATATCCAAAGGTATATTCAAAATAATCTTTATATTTATTATTGCTGCGGGTGCAGAATTAGAACGTAAATTTCTCGCATGACCGAACTTGTGGTTTCCTGGAATCCAGTTTGAAAATGGCGTGGACAGTAATTACAACAATTACAATAGTTCGTCAAACTCACTATGGAGTAAACAATAAGTGATTTCGTATAATAATAATGGAAATAGTTTGGGTTAAACAGTGTCTTTGTTGGCATTACGGGTAGACTAGTAAGTAACCTTGTTTTTAACCTTCACTGTACATACTCTCACACTATTTTTTCATATCTCTTTCTTCTTGCGTATACCCCAAATTCATGGCAGTATAATCAACTTGTTGATGGTGGCCATTATGTGGTAGAAGTAGACCGTGCTCACACATCAATGTAAAAATCCATTCTGAGTCGAAGCCATTGTTATGGATTTTTACACGGATGGGCCGGGGTGGGTGTTTCAGCACTTTTCGATTTTGTTTCTTGTTATTCGTAGCAACATGCGAAACAAATTCTTTCAGCAGAAACAACCGTAATTACACACTTGTAATGCCAATTCTTGAGTTGCCACCTTATTTTGGAACATAATGTGTTAAAGGATGGTTTTCAATTTGGCAGTGGCTATTCGTACGGTACCGTACTAATAGCCCCAGCCGCTATTTGTACGGAAGTTCCATACGAATAGAAATAAGTACCGTGTACGCTATTCGTACGGGAGTCAATGACACTATGTTTTTATCCAATATAGGTAGATCTACCATGTATTTACTTGTACTTTTCTCAATTTTTGCATTTTAAAAGTTTAAATCCGTTTTAATCTTTTAAACTAATTGCTTACACATAATAAGAACAGGGCTGTAGATCACTGACCTCATTTGCAAACAGTTACAGCTGAATACTGCTTATAATAGACTATTCAATTAAGGAACTAATTAAACTAAAGTGGTTTTTAAACAAGATGTGTATTAGATGCGATATCGTAGCTGTAAGACTGATAATGACTAGCGTCCAGTTTACAGCTACGACATGCTAGCATCTCTACTGTGGCGCAAGCCGAATGTGAATCACACGCGGCGGTTTAACGCTTTTATTTTCACAACAAATGTAAAAAAAAATCAATGTTTCGATTTAAAACGATTTTTTGAACACGCTGGGCTAACAAAATTATGTTACCTTTCTTTAAAATCATGTAATTTCCGATTAAAGTTTTACCACTATAAGCGGATGACGTTTCCGAGAGATGGTCGGCCATTTTGAAAAAAATACCCATGCTCCGGGTGGTGACCTTATATGCAAATAGCTTCCATATATGGAAATCGTAGTAAAACGAGCAACAATCGTCAATCTAAACAACATGGCCGACCCGTAGTAAGGTTTCCATATATGGCAAAACGAGATCTCGCGAGATCTGTCATGGCGTCCAAAATCAAAATAAAAGTCGGCCGGTATTGCAAATATTTTTAATCGACCGCAGAGAAGTTATAAGATAGCGTAGGCTGATAAAATCTGATTTTTATTGATAAATAATAAGTTTTAAAGGAATACATTAACTGTTTGGAAACTCGTGCTGGTTTACAAGCACTTTAGATTTTGCGCCATTGTAGAGATGCTAGCGAATCGTAGCTCTATTTAGGAATAGAGCTACGTTATCGTATCTAGATGTGTATCTGCCTTTCTATGCCTTTGCAAGCAGAGTAGACCAAGATCAGACCATTCCTGTTTAAATTATACATGGAATTAACACGGAATTAAACCACCTGACCAAAATACTAACTAATTAACACAATTTCGTGATAGAGAGGTTTTGCAGTATATCAAACGTAACCAGCAGATCCTGACAAGAAACTATACATATAAAGCAAGTAAACACGCTATGCATGCAATAAATGTTGGGCATAGCTAAGCACTAACCATAACCATATAACATTTACATACAAATCAAATGAAAACATGTACCCTTACAGTGCTATTTATCATGAAGGGCAGATATATAATACACTAAATGGCAAATACAGCACATCAGTTACAAAAACACTAGTAGTTTCATCGAGTTAATCGGCGTCTCATCTGGATCCAAACTGTTTGCATAGATATTCACTCATCCACCCATAGCAGGCTAAAGGTGAGCAATAATAATATTTAAATAAAGAGGGAGAAAAAAACTTACCTTGTAGTTCTCTTTCCATGCAGTACAGTACGTACTTGTAGTTTTGAACTTGTTTTACACATAATTAAGGGCAGGGCTGTAGATCGGTGACATTTGCAAACAGACTTAATTAGTCGACAAAGAATAAAGCAACACATCAATTGTAATTCAGTAATTAATCAGTTTTAACGAATTACGGTCGTTTCGTCAAAATGCCAGTTCGTCAAAAAGGCGATATATAGTTTTGACGAAAGACGTTTCGTCAAAAAGGATATATTACCTGATATATATGAATAGTATTTCAATTAATATGTTAAATGTATATGTTATTTTGGTGAATTATTCTCGAACAACAAACACATTTTTTTTGCGTATGCGGAACTATCGAGTTTGGAAATGATAGGACAGCACTTAACTTGTAATATACAAATTATGAAGATGAATCTTGATACCGATTCGTTGATAAAAATGTTTAAAAGTTTTATCAAGTAAGATATGTAAAGCAAAATTTACAAATATTAATGACTCTATAAGTGTTGAAAAAATTACTCGTGTTAGTCTAATTGCCTTTTCACACCTACAGACCATTTAACGACACGGGTTCAGCGGCACAAACTTTTATCAACACTTTAATTTGTGTAATCCCCCTTCCTAATCATTCAGCACCGCTAGTGAAACTGGTGCGTGGTCACTTTAATGTGCCCTTTTCGGATTATGCAGAAAACTGACAAATGCCATCTCTTGCATGTATAATCACACTTCAAAAATGTATTGTGCCCGTATAGACCCAAACTATTTGAAACAGTAATCGCGAATTCGCCCGTAGAGTGCATAAAGTATACGGTTCTGTCGCATTCTTCACTATTTCTGAGTGAATTAATCACTACAAAGCATACAGTTCTGATTCAGATCTCATCTAGACCCAAACTATTTGAAACAGTAATCACGAATTCGCCCGTAGCGTGCGTAAAGTATGCGATAGGCCTACTTTCGCATTCTTCACTATTTCAGAGCAAAGCATACAGTTCTGATACAGATCTCATCTAGATCCAAACTAAGGTTAATAAATCTAATCATAGAGGTCATTTCGTCAAACTGCCAGTTCGTCAAAAAGGGGATATATAAATCAATTCGCTATATAATCCTTTTTGACGAAACGACAACCCCTTTTGTACTGTATAACCTTTTTGACGAACTGGTAGTTTGACGAAACGTCCGTCACCCGTTTTAACCCTTTGCAAACTGACTTAATTAGTCTTAATTAGTCGACCCGGATTAAAGTAACACATCTACGAGATTCAAAAACAAACGATTTAAAATAATAACTATCTTTACTGAATAAAACAATTGAATAACTCCCGTACGAATAGCGTACACAGGACTTATTTCTATTCGTACGGAACTTCCGTACGAATAGCGGCTGGGGCTATTCGTACGGTAACCTGTGTTATTTATTCAAAAAGGTTGTATCTAAAAATAGCCTTTGATGTAATGGGTTAAAACGCATTTTTCCCATTTTTTAAAATGTGAAAAGTGGTAAGTGTTTGTAGGTGACAAAATGTTTTTGATATATGTGTTAAAATATTTTACAGAGGAAACCAGTTGTCTTACGAGGTCTAGACATTGGTCCGTGTAAAGAGAAATGGACAGCAGAATACTTGGCCAGGGTTGGAGGAGAAAAAGAAGTTAAGATACACGTCTCAAGAACTCCACAGATGGACTTCATTAATAAAAACTTTATGTATAGGTAAATATTGTGAATTGATCATGCATACATTGGTACATCCCCATAATGAAAGTGGGAGGGGGCTTATAATAGCTCTGATTCTTAAAAATGCTACCAGTACCAAAAATAATTGTATATTATGTTCTGCGCATTATTGGAATGAAGACCATTCTAATTTCTAGAATTTTGATCTACTATTGTTTGGCGAGAAAAAAAGTTTGATGTGGTTACTCTTAAATCTTTGTTTTTAGCCAGATTTTTCGAGAAAATTCTTGGCTTATAGTTTGGCGAAAACCGGGCGACGTGCCGTCGTTAAGAAAACTTTAACATTGCTTATAACTTCTGAATTACTTAAGCTAGATCATTCATATTTGGTATGCAGATAGCTTAGATGAATGCCTTTTACTTGATACAAAAATACATGAAATCAGGTCAAGGTCACTGTTTCCAAAAGTTTGCCGTTTTTAACCAACTTTAACATTGCTATAACTCCTGAACTACAAATGCTAGGCAATTCATCTTTGGTATACAGATACCTTGGGCAAGGGCTTTTCACTTGATACAAAGATATATGAAATCAGGTCAAGGTCACTATTTTCAAAACTTTGCCGTCATTAACAAAACTTTAACATACTTAAGCTAGACCATTTATATTTGGTATGCAGATAGCTTGGTTGAAGCCCTTTACATGATACAAGGATACATGAAATCAGGTCAAGGTCAAGATCACTATTTCCAAAACTTTGCCATTTTTAACAAACCTTAACATTGCTATAACCTCTGAACTACAAATGCTAGGCAATTCATAAATTCTGAAGGGAGGTGATCCTCCGAGAGCAAAAATTGCAACACAAAAAGAGAAAATTGCAGACTCGGTTTTATTGAGTCTGTTCATGAGCAGTAATTGAAAGTGCAACACTGCTCACGCCCCCTAGCACCGGCTTAAGCGGTATTCAATTTTCAGAACAAGAATTACTGAAATTAATGATCCTGAAGGATCAGAAGGTATAACATATTTGGTATATAGATAGCTTGGGTAAAGGCATTTCACTTGATACAAGGCATGGTTCATACAGTCTTGAAAAGGCCCTTAATTTGGACGAGTTTTTTGAAAAGTCCCTAAATTTGAAGATGGGCCCTAAAAAGGCCATATATTTGTTCACACTGGCCCTAAAACTTAGATTTTCTGGCCATAATTTTTAGCTCACCTGAGCAAAGCTCAGGGTGAGCTTTTGGGACACTTGAATGTCCGGCGTCCGGCGTCCGTCGTGCGTCGTCAACAATTTGCTTGTGAACACTCTAGTGGTCACAATTGTAGTCCAATCTTCATGAAACTTGGTCAGAATGAATGTCTTGATAAAATCTCGGACGAGTTCGAAAGTGGGTCAAGTTGGGTTAAAAACTAGGTCACTAGGTCAAATAGTAGGAAAACCTTGTGAACCATCTAGAGGTCACATTTTTAGCCCAATGTTCATGAAACTTGGTCAGAATGATTGTCTTGATAAAATCTAGGAGTTTGAAAAGTGGGTTATGTGTGGTAAAAAACTAGGTCACTAGGTCAAACAGTAGAAAAACCTTGTGAACACTCTAGTGCTCACAATTTTAATCCAATCTTCATGAAAATTGGTCAGAATGAATGTCTTGATATAATCTTGGACAAGATTGAAAGTGGGTCAAATGGGGTTTAAAACTAGGTCACTAGGTCAAACAGTAGAAAAACCTCGTGAACACTCTAGTGGTCACATTTTTTGTCTAATCTTCATGAATCTTGGTCAGAATTAATGTCTAAATAAATTCTTGGACGAGTTCGAAAGTGGGTCAAGTGGGGTTAAAAACTAGGTCACTAGGTCAAACAGTAGAAAAACCTTGTGAACACTCTAGTGGTCACATTTTTTGTCTAATCTTTATGAAACTTGGTCAGAATGAATGTCTTGATAAAATCTTGGACGAGTTTGAAAGTGGGGTATGTGGAGTTAAAAACTAGGTCACTAGGTCAAATAGTAGGAAAACCTTGTGAACACTCTAGAGGTCACATTTATAGCCAAATCTTCGTGAAAATTGGCCAGAATGGTTGTCCTAATAAAATCTTGGACAAGTTCGAAAGTGGGTTATGTGAGGTCAAAAAGTAGGTCACTGGGTCATATCTTAGAAAAATCTAGTTTACACTCAAGTGGCCAGTCTTCCTCAAACTTGCTCAGAGTGTTTGTCTTGGTGATACCAAGGTTGAGTGTGATCATTGGTTGGGTGGGAATAAAAAGTAGATCACTAGGTCAAACCTTAGAAAAATTACTCTAGAGGGCACATTTTTAGCCCAATCTTGATAAAATTATTATACCAAATCTTTGAAAATTTTGTTCTGCAGAACTACTGCTCATGATCCACTATCAACATTATTATATTGGCCCTACCCATGGGCTACCCAGCAAAAATCTTCAATCTTAGTATAATGGTAATCAGGTGAGCGATTAAGGGCCATCTTGGCCCTCTTGTTTCATTTTCTAACGAATAATAATTCAGGGATGATCTGGATTTGTTTCACTTTGGCCATTTTTGAGATCGATGTAAATCCGATGAGAAGTTTTGAGGGGGGTGGGGGTAGGGGGGGGGGGGGGATTTCATCTGGGAACGTGTTCTAAATACAAAGCTGGAAAGTAAGATCAGTGACATGGTAACCGAGCTGAAAAAAGTTTAGGTATTAGGTAGGTGTAAGTGTACTTCTTATTAGAAATGAGTTATAGTCAAAAAAATACCGTAAGCTGTGATATACTTAACATACCTCAACATACCTAAATTTAGTGAATGGAGTCCCTAAAAAGACCCTGATTTTGTGTTGGGAAAGTCTGTATGAACCATGCAAGGATACATGAAATTAGTTCTAGGTCAAGGTCACTATTTCCAAAACTTTGCCGTCATTAACAATACTTTCACATTGCTTATAAATTCTTAATTACTTAAGCTAGACCATTCATATTTGGTATGCAGATAGCGTGGATGAAGGTCTTTCACTTGATACAAGGATACATGAAATCAGGTCACGGTCAATGTCACTTTTTCAATAACTTTGTCATTTTTAACAAACTTTAATATTGTTATAAACTTAGATCTATTTCTACAATTTCTGCCATGGCAAAAAATCCTGCTTTCATACATACCATTGTACTCTGACAGCTAATTAATATTCGTTAATTCTTACATGAATATTCAACAGGTAAAGTGTTAACACGTTTATGTATGTTTCAGGTCATTGCCATTTGGTGAACTTGTACGCCGCGCATCAGCTGACAAACAGACGAAATATTTTATTGATGAGGTAATATTATAAGTTTCTTTTGAATGAAATCCTTTTTAAAGTCAGGGTTCGCACAGACCTGGAAAAGTCATGGAAAACGAAGTCTGCCTTGAAAAATCATGGAAAACGGAAATTTCAAATTTTATCATTGAAAAATCAGGGAATTCAGAAAAAAATCATGGAAATTACCAAATACACCCTTGAATAATTCCTTTATTTGTAGATTTACCAACACATAAATTTTCTTGGCATGAAATTAAAAAAAAGGAGAGTTCATAACCGAAAGTAAATCTGGTCGGCGTTATGAGTAACGTGAATTTTCTACTATCACACCGGTAGCGAACAGTCATTGGTCCGAAAATGGATTTCCGGTGCGCCGGTTCAATTTTCGGAAGTCCTCTGCTCTTTTTGTTAGATCATTGTTTATCGCATGGTGAAAATCTGCCCTGCGTTCGGTGATGGATTACGTGAGAAACCGGTTGCAACAAGGGCCTTACCATAGTCCACTAGTCTGTATGCTTTGTTTTATACACACCAAGAGTGTGTAACACATTGTAAGATTATGTGATTCCCTCTCGGCCTAGTAGCTAAACACTGGTTGCATACGGTCGCCACTAATGAACGCACCGCTGATTCGTCGAGGTCAACAAAGCATGAAAATGTTGCGGCCCGGCAAAGGAATGTGTTGGTATAATCCACAATTTGTACAACAAACTGTACAAAGACTGAAGAACAGTTAAGGAAAAGAGGCAAGAGTTAAACAAAAATTTAAACTGGGGTACTCGGTATACCTACATAAACACAAATAAATAATTGTTCTTGGTGTTTAGCATTCATTTCTAACACAGAATTCAGTTTGCAAGCTTAAAATCATTGCCGGAGTCGTATATGATATATCATTGAAAATATGTTTTTGTCATGGAAAAATCATGGAAACATCATGGAATTTGAGTGTCAAAAGTCTGTATGAACCCTGTAAAGTAGTTCTTCTTCTTATTTGAATGGCTTGGATCGTGATGAAATGCACACTAACTTTAACCCTTTACTCCGTAAATATGCATTTCTACGCCATTGCAAACAGAGTAGACCCAGATCAGATGGCTCCAGTAGGAGCCATCTGATCAGGGTCTGTTCTGCTTTCTAATGATATAATATAGATATGTTTCTACTATGGCTGAAAAAAATCCATGTCTTTACTTTAATTAATATTCATGATGTCATTATTTCTTACTTGAATATTCATGGAGTAAAGGTCAAGCCTCCTCTGAATGCAATCTGTTTGACACTGACCATTGTTTTGAAAAGAAATGGATGAAAATTAATCTACCTTTTCTGTTTGTGTGACACCATTTCTATTTGTGTGACACCTTTTCTCGATGTACAACCCAATTTACCAGTTTAAAGAACGTAAATGGTTTATCATTTGAGATAAGAGTATCAGTTTGTCAGACCTAGGTATCAGATATGGGTCTTTATCTGTATTCTTAACGAGGATTGTACTGTATCAGCATAAAAGCTAACTTTTACAGCAATGCAACTTAACGAGTGTTAACCCTTTCCCTCATATAAACGTGTTTTCACACATTTGCAAACAGTAGACCCAGATCAGACGGTTCCTAGAGGAGCCGTCTGATCAGGGTCTGCTCTGTTTGCTATCAATAGAATTTGATAGATCTGTTTCTTTACTTTCTAAAATGGCTGCAATGTACATGTATCACCTTTTATATTTCATTATAACTGTTTTGTCCATGAATATTCAGTAGGTAGCGAAATTTGTAATAAACATAGAACAGGGAAAGGGTTAAACTACATCCTGTGACTAAGTACAAAATGTGCAGTCTTTGGGGTGATGTTGTGATTACCTTTCCAATAGATTGGATCCAGATGAAGCGTCCAAGTTGGTCTCATCAGAATCCAAAATGTTTGATAATCTGAGTGTTGTTTTTTTCATCACAAATGAAAGGAGAGGAAGACCATTTGCATTATTATAAATGCTTATCAATACCATTCGAATGCTGAATTTTCATATTGGAATTCTCCATCATCATTTAACCCAGTACTCCATCATTACACTTTTCTACGCTCTTTGCAAACAGAGTAGACCCTGATCAGAAGGCTTCTGTTGGAGACCTATGATCAGGGTCTGCTCTGTTTGCTTATTGTATAATACACACAGTATTCAGATAAGATGCTTATTAAATTAAATAATATTCAGGAATGACTTCTTTATTTGTCCATACCATCTACTGTGACCACTCTAATCATCTCAGTATAGGGTTTGGTTCAGAAATGACGAGTTTAGTATTTGGGTACAAGCCTTTATTTGTAGCTCTGTAATACAGTTCTGCTTCTACAGTTTCTGTCTGTTTCAAAACATCCTGTGTACATATTCCATTAAAAAATTTAGCTAATAAATATTCATGTCAATATTTTTTACATGAGTGTTCATGGATTAAAGGGTTAACTATACATGTAAAAGCATCTTGAATGACAAATAGTGCAGACTGATCAGAAACGCTCTGATCTGAGATTACACCGTTCCATGCATTTAGAGCATGACTGGTAACCGGTTTACCAACATTTATTACAGGCAGAGAAGTATTACCTGCGAGCACTGGGAGACGATCCCAGGAAGGACATCGCTGACATCAGGCATCAATTCCCGGAGTTAGCCCATGATATCACATTCCCCGACTTCTACCCACAGGACAAGTTCTTCTCCAGTGTATTCAGGATTGCCTCCCCTGGCTTGCAACTCTGGACTCACTATGACGTAAGGCCTGTTTTCATTGACCCACTATTAATGGTTAAAGTACTAAGGAATCACTTCCAGCAAATTGGATACAAGTTCGGCTTAACAACCGGTCCGAAAATAGGACCAATCTGAAAAAACAACCACTTTTTAAAAGAACAGAATATTTTCCTTCATATTTTAATGCCCGTAGGGTCAGTTATTAAGACCGTCTAGCTATTATGTAATAGGACCACTAATCTCATCTCATCTCATCCCATCCCATCCCATCCTCATTTCAAAATAATCCATTCCATCCCCATCCCAATTTCAAAATAATCCCTATGGTTTTAGTGTATTTCTTCAGTTAAAAGATTGACTAATGAAGCAAACAATCTTAAGTTATACGGTCACTGATCGGTTCGTGATTCACATGCCCAGCTTGATGAATCTGATCGGATTGCAACATGCCACACAATTCACAGTCCTAATGTTGCAAGGATCATATTGTTTTGCAGGTAATGGACAATTTTCTCATTCAAGTACAGGGACGTAAGAGAGTGGTTCTGTTTGATCCCAAATCTGTCAACTTTCTGTACATGAACGGTACGTACATCAACACTTTGCTTGCTAGCTGTATATTATTGACAGAGCTACAGATAACGATGCATACCCAAGTACTACAATAGTCTCGAAGAGATGAATCTACAGAGTGGTCACAGTATATGGTTTGGTGGAGAAATAAAGCAGCTATGTTTGATATTTAAATTTATGCACCTTATCTGCAGCTCTGATTTATTACCTATGGAAATACATTAAACCGAACATTCAGATTTTGCATCGGTACTAGTGTGTAATTCAGGAGGCAACTTAACCCTTTCCTTCAAAATACACATTTCTACACCTCTGTAAAAGTCACCTGTTGAAACCTATAGGAGCAAATGCTCTATTTATTACAATGGTCTCAAACTACAAAATTCTAAAAAAGATCCTTTTCTCTAGTTAATGCTCCTTTTCTGCAGATTTATTCAAGGTGGTTGGATCTAAAAATAGCCTATGGAGGAATGGGTTAATGCAATGTGAAAGTCATGCAGAAAGCTCCCAAAGGACTTTCATCCTATATTAAACAGTACCCTGCCTATATCTAAATTCTTCTTTACTAAAAATCTGATTTAGAGGGGTTTTGCTGTAGTTTGCTTCCAGATCAGACAAGGGGCAACTATGCCATTTAAGAAAAAGGCAAATAAGCTTGTGTGAAATATGCACACAGCAACATTTGCTAATGATAGCTTTAGTGGGCAAACAGTAAACCTTTTCAACCCAAGACACATGTGCACTGTCATTTGCAAACAGTGTAAACCTAGATCAGGGGCTCCATTCATTTTGAGCTCGTCTGTTTCGAAGAAATCACTCTGTCGTCGTCTGAAATCTTAACATTGACCATAACTTCTTCAACTTTTCATTTACAACCTTCATTTTTGGTATGCATGTTCATCTTGACAATGACGACAGACAAGTGTTTGCACCCGTTTGCGGTGCTCTTGTTGCATCAAAGGATGTTCTACCAAGGGTTAATTGTGTTTTAAATCCATTGAATATGTCAAGAGTTGTGGGCCTTTGATTTATTAAAAAACGCTTGTGTTTTTTGTTTGCAGGAGATAAGTCTGAGGTATTGGACATTGACCACCCAGACACAGAGAAGTATCCTTTATTTGAACAGGCCAACAGATACGAAGCTTACCTAGATGCTGGGGATGTCTTGTTTATACCAGGTAAATATTGTCACCATGCATGTACCATTCTTAACCCTCACGGTCCTGAATTTGCAGAGTGGAATAGCCCATGAGTGTTCAACTCTTTCCCTATTTTACAGAGTTCCAGACAGGATGCGTAAATTAAAACATTTTCAGGAATAACGTCTTTATTTCTCCACCAAAGCCTATGTTGTGACCACTCTTTAGAATCGTCTCAAAGAGACGATTCTAAAGAGTGGTCACAACATAGGCTTTGGTGGAGAAATGACGATTTTAGTATTTGAGTATGCACGTTTATCTGTAGCTCTGTAATTTATGTTTATTCCAAATTTAATACTTACTGAATATTAATGAACAAAATAGTTTTAATGAAATATGGAAGGTGGAACATTGTAGGCATGTTAGAATGTAAAGAAGCAGACCTATCAAATTTGATTAGCAAACAGAGCAGACTGATTTGACGGTTCCTATAGGAGCCGTCTGATCTGGGTCTACTCAGTTTGCATGTGCATGAAAAGGCGTTTATATGAAGGAAAGGGTTAACTATAGTCTACTCAGTATAAAAGGCTTAAACTTGCTCCTTGATTTTGAATGACAGTCCTCTTGAGCCCTCTGATTTATAATTTCTATTTCCCCTTTTTTCCAGCACTTTGGTTTCACAACGTCATTTCCATAGACTTTGGTGTAGCTGTCAATGTGTTTTGGAAACATCTGGATGATAAATTGTACGACAACAAGGACACATATGGGAACAGGGACCCGCATCCTGCCACCAGGGCCTTCCAGATAGTGGATCGTGCCATCAAAACTCTCCAGGAACTGCCAGAACCGTACCAAGACTTTTATGCAAGGAGACTTACGTCTCGCATAGAGCAAAAAGCTTTTAACAGAGATCCCACTTGATCCATAAGCATTCAGCCTAGATGGGATTTTATATTCATCCACTACATGCTTCCAGATTGAAGTGGTATGAGAGACACGTAGCACCGAGGAAAGTTTGATATGGGTAATTAGCTCCAGATAGAAAATTGCCTATTATCTATTAGCCTTGAAACACTGGATAACAGGCTCACAAGCACTCCGAGTGAACCCGTTACTCCATGAATATTCATGTAAGAGAGTTAACCCGTTACTCCATGAATATTCATGTAAGAAATAACAATGTCATGATTCATGAATATTAATTAGGTTCATATGTATGAATACATGAACACAGGAACTTCAGCCATGCCAGAAACTGTAGTCATCTACATTATTTCATAAGCAAACAGAGTAGACCCTGATCAAATGGCTCCTACTCCGTTTGCAAAGGGGTAGCAAAGCGTATATATGGAGTAAAGGGTTAATGGAGTATTTCTAATGTAAAAGTTTTTATATCGCCAGCAAGTTGGGTCTACTCAGTCTCTGAGATAATTATAATGAGTTGTCACATCTGTAGGTTTGTTGGAGTAAAAGATGTTTAGCAGGGCTGCTGAAAAGAGGAGTATTTAAAATTCTAGTTTTACCCATTCCTTCATATAAACGCATTTGCAAACATAGTAGACCCAGATCAGATGGCATCTGTAGGAGCTGTCTGATCAGGGTTTGCTGAAATTATGATAGGCCTTACTCTACAATTTCTACCAATTCTAAAACACCATGTGGACTGCCATTATAAAAATATTAATGATGCCATTATTTCTACCATGCTTATTCAAAAGGGAAAGGGTTAACCCTTTCCTCCATAATACGCCTTTCTACGCCTCTGTAATAGTCGCTTCTTGAAACCATTGTGATAAATAGAGCATTTGCTCCTATAGGAGCAAATGCTCTATTTGTCACAATGGTTTCTAAACTACACAATTCTAAAATGTTCCTTTCCTCTAGTAAATGCCCCTTTTCGGTAGATTTATTCAAAGAGGTTGGGTCTAAAAATAGCCTATGGAGGAAAGGGTTAAGACATTTTTGTTACAGTTCTGTGACAAATTCAACTTGCTGCAACTCTTTAGAATGACCATTTACAGAGAAATAAGAGTTTGATAGATCTGGGTCCACGGTTATAAAACTTAAGAGTCTGAGATCATTCTCAAGTATATGATTGGTCAGCTTGAGAATGATCTCAGACTCAAGCAAAAAGTTTTATAACCTCGGGCCAGTATGCATCTTCTCTACAGCCCTGTTTAGCTTATTCTTTTTATTTGAATCCTTGGCATGTGTTTTCGAAGACAGTCTGAGGTATAGAGCCAGGTAGGCTAGAACACTGTACCTTGATTGTCCTTAACCCATTCCCTCATTGTTATAGTTTTTTTTAGACCCAACCTTTTTAATAAATCTACCAAAATGGAGCATTTATTGGAATTTCTTTTTAGAATTGTGCAGATTTGTAACCTTTTGTGAGCAAATACTCTATCACAATGGTTTTCTAAATGTGACTTTAAATGAGGTGTCAAAAAGCATCAGTACATTGTATGAGGGGAATGGGTTAACCCTTTACTGTATGAATATTTATGATTTAGGCTCCTCCCTCATGGCATATCCCAAATAGTATTGTGGTAAGTATATATTGACAGTACTTTCTATAGAAGGCAATCTGAAGTCTGGTGTTAGTCTGAGTGCAAACCATGCAGATCCTGATCAGACGGCTCCTGTATGAGCTGATCTGGGTCTACATTGTTTGCAAAAGGCGTAAAAAAAGCGTTTCCACGGAGTAAAGGTCAAACTAAGGCAGATAGGTCAGACCCACAGTGAACTGTTTTTTCAGGAACAATTTTATCAGGGGGCTGCACTGTTTGCTACTCAATTAATATCTTTAACCCTCCTTGAATATTCATACATAATAATGACTATTAATAGTAATTGTCAGATCTCTTTTAACCCTTTCCCTGTTCTGTAATTTGGCCAACTTTCAATACCTACTGAATATTCATTAACAAAATAGTTATACAGAAATATGGAAGACATTTTCGAAAGCAAAGAAACTGGTCTTTCAAATTCTATTAGCAAACAGAGCAGATCTTGATCAGACGGCTCCTCTAGGAGCTGTCTGATCTGGGTCTACTGTGTTTGCAAATGCGTGAAAACACGTTTATATGAGGGAAAGGGTTAATGGCATATGAACACAGGATTTTTTGTGATGACAGAAACTGTAGAATTGGATCTATGCAATTCCATTATCAAATAGCAACCGGACAGCTCGTACAGCCATCTGATCTGTGTCAAGTCTGTTTGAAGATGTTGACTATTCTGCTTTACAAATTGGTGGAGAATGGAAATTGGGTGCTTCAGAGTAAACATGGTAGCCATAGTAATAATAGTTGCCATAGTAATTTAAAAGTTAAGCGAGACTTACCTGTAAGTTGAAGTTTTACTGTAATTTCATGAGTTCATAAGTGACTGAGGAATCACTTAAGTGCGACATTGTCTCACTTCTGTTAAGTTGCTTGTGTATTAATGCCACTGATTCAGTTAACTTACTGATCATTAGCTGATTCTGTAGCATATGGGCTAAAGTTTCTCCCGATGGGGCCGCCATTGCGAATCTCACATCTCCCAAGATGTGAGATTTATGTGCGTTGGGCGCATGCTCACCAGCAAGTGTCTTATGTAATCCATGTATTGATAATGGCAGCGAGGTTTCTGAACTTTTCTGGCACTTTGTGCGCTGATGTGCTGGAGAACCAGATCGCTTTCTACTGCGTGTTTCACTTTGAACTGCAGTGCATTTAATAGGTCTTGACCTGTCTATACCAACAGCACTAATATCTGTCTCAATTTCCGACTGCAGACCCAAATTTTCGCGAATGTTTTAAGTCTATAGAAGCAAGGCTGATTTCAGCCATTGTTTGCTCAACAGCGTGCCGCACTATCACCGAAAATCAAAATCTCCCTACTCTCAGATTGCTGAAGTGGTGAGGTAGTGAAATAATCCCAACATATTATGCTATAGTCCAAATGTTTATGGGTAAATTAAGATCAGTTATGAATTAAAGAGAAATACACTGAAGCGATAATCCAAAGGAATCAGTCTTTATCACAAAAAGCTGACCACCATAATATCCGTGGAACGTGGTACTGACCACACATCACGTGACTCTTTATCTGAAGGGATCCTGAGGGGCACTTATGGGGGAAGTGAAATAATAGTTGCAAAGTGACCACATATTGATTTAACATGAGTGTCTTTATAATCAGGTGGTTGCTTAATGAAGGATAAAAGTAATGCAGAAAGCTCCTAGAGGAGCTTTCTGCATTACTTTTTTCCTTCATTAAGCTACCACCTGCCTGTACCACCCAGAATGATACATATTTTAGGTGGTCATATTAGAGGGTTTTTACTGTATTTAAAATGTCATTTACAGTAGAACCTGTAAGGGGTGACTATTGAGGCCAAAATGACTATCATGATAGTATTGCGATAGTCAAAATACTCTCACGATACGATTAATAGTTTAGAAACTCTTACAATATCACGATAGTTTCTTCAAAATGACTAGATCAACACTTAAGATCAGCCTTCTTGTCTCTATAATCATAAAAAACGGCACACAAAGCAGCACAAATACATATGCATTTATGCAAGACACAATGTTCATGTATTTTCCACAGTGTGTCGTCTCATTTTTCTGGCCTAGATCTTGTACCACATGCAAAGCTGCATGAAAGCTGGTGTTTTGGACTGAGCATTTGTCTGGATCTATGTTATCATTCAAAGATATATTCTTTTTGATGACCACTTGATGCCTTTTTGGGGACAAGTCCTATTTGGAAAATTCCCAATGTTTTGATTGGTCTGTGACTGAAAGGGCCTGCAACCCTGCCTGAAGCTACTTCTTTCTGGATTTTCTTGCGTGCAATGTTGGCATCATCGAGCTTTCATCTCCTCCACTCTGCTGACCTTCTGCCTTGCATCCTGTTGTCCCTGTCCCCCAGTATCTTGGGACACTCTCTTGTCAACAGATTTTCTTTTTAGTGACATTATGGCAAAGATTTAAATTGATTATGATTGCATGTAAAATTCCTTTTCAAAGTGAGGCAACTGATGTCACTTCCTGCATTTACAAGAATTTATGAAAGACAACTCATTTTGTTTATTTTAAAGGTTTGAGTTGCAGTTGCCTCCCTTGTTATACCAATTTCATACTCTGCTGAAATAAAGAGGCATTATTGATCATCACAATAAGCCCTAGTATTTACCACAGGGTATTTTGTCATTTTTGCATGAAATATTGGTAGTTGGTGGGTGTCGCAAACTTCTTCAGTTTTGAAAGTTATTCAGTTTATATCTGGTAAACATAATAACCACAAATAGTAGATGTGTCAGAGTTTTCATTTGTTTAGGTCTGGGCATTGCAGAATTATCTCCCCTTGAACTTTGAGTATTTTTTGTCATTTTGGCATGCCAGATTTTTTGTAGAATTTGGGTTGAAATTTTTTCTTCTACAAAATTAGCCGCATGATAGCTAATATCGATCCGGTTATTGAGAGGTTCCAAATTTTCAGTCCTCATGAGAATTTTTTCAGTTTTTACACAATCAGCCAAATTGCCCAACACAGAATAATTTTCAAGTCTAGCCAAAGATTTGCCAAAGTCAAATTTTCCATCTTCGTCTACAGTACATGTCGTACAGATGAAATCACATGCGGTCGAGTCCAAAAATTTCATGTGTGCTTTGTTCAAAATGTATTTTTAGATTTTGACAATCGCACACGCTACAGTATTGAGGGGGGAAACCAGGGTGAAATTTTCCAAACATTATACTAACCTTTGGCTTTCTCGTGGTAGGTCACGTTTTCTTTCTTGAGGATATCACATCCAATTGTGAATGAATTTGTCACATTTGCGGTCGTACATACGGAACAGAATATTGCTTTTAAGTTTGAGTCATACATTAACCACGGTCTGTTCATTTTCCATTCCTCACGGAACCGCCTTGTAGGAGTAGCCTTTGGTCGTACAGATACATTGGACTTGTCAACGTTAGTTTCACATTGAGACACTGTACAACTGTTTGCAACTGGATCACTGATAGACACTGTCACACTGTGGTCTAACACTAAATCTTCACAAATGTCCGTAGACACAACTTGATTTGAACTATTCACTGCATTATTCCTGGAAGGAATTATCATGAACTGCGTCAGTGTCCTTAGTTTAGGATCTGGTTTTGGCTGATTTTCTATTTTACGTTTACGGCCCATTTTTTTGATGACAGACTACATGAACTAAATCTACCTTTAAAGCCTGCTTAGGTTAGAATGGCAGAGAAATGTGCGAGAAAATATTCATTTTGTAATTATCTTTCCAAATAAAAAAATGATTGGCTAATCGGGTGTTTCTTTAAATTCTTATATAATTTTGTAATTAAAAACTACCTGCTTTGATGTAGAAAATTAACAACATCTTATAACTTCAACTTAATTATAAAATAATCTGCGAACAAACTGCAAATTTGTCGGCAGAAATTATACATATACTGACCATGCTAATTGATGGGTACCGTAATTGATTGCTGTTAACACCCCTATGTACCCCATGAGGTAAGCTCTTTAATCTGAAGCGCGTGGCTGTGTATGTGTATAAACAAACTGTCGTATCGACACGAGGCTGCCTGGGGCAATGGGATTAACTTATCTAACACAGCTGATTGCCGATAAAGGGCCAATTAAGGTAAAATTTGAAATTTGGGACTGCTAAAAAAAAGTATGCTTGGTAAAAACTTTTTTCGCCACTCTTGGAATTTTTTTCGCCATTTGCGAAAGTGGCGAACGGCAGATGAAACCCTGCCTTAGAATTTCATTCAAGGCTGCCATGCGGGAGTATTCATCACCTTTAGTGATAGTTCTAGTTTGTCCTGAAGTTGGATGTTGGTTGTACCCTTTCAATCTGGGAGACACATGCACTCTTATTTGCAAACATTGTAGATCTTGAAGCTCCTAGAGGAGTCCTCTTGTTGAGATTAGCACTGTTGTCATACTTCTAGCATGTGTAAGTTTTTGAAAATCCAGGGTTGAAAGGGTTAAACATGGAGATTTATCCAATACTTAACTGGTTGTTGTTTCTTTATAAATGTGGATGGGCACCACCATGTTCCTTTATACATGATGAGTTTAACATGTGGTCTGAAGTTGTGTGTTTAACCCATTACCTCATTGTCCTCATTGTTCGGCTATTTTTAGATACAACCTCTTTCAACCTCTTTGAATAAATCTACCGAAAATGAGCATTAACTAGAGAAAAGGAAAACTTAAGAACTTTGTAGTTTGAAACCATTGTGATAAATAGAGCATTTGCTCCTATAGGAGAAAATGCTCTATTTATCACAATGGTTTCACAAAGGGACTTTTACAGAGTCGTCAAAAGTCGTCAATATGAGGGAATGGGTTAAACAATGTTATGACCGCAGGGACGCAAACTTAAGCCCAAGGCTGTACAAAGTTCATATAGGCTCTTTATTCGACATGTTTACATCGTGAATTCTTCGTAACCCTATGAACCCGTCAAACTGCAAATGGAAAGTAACCCACCTTAAGAATTTAGCCCCTATAGATCAATCAACAAATCATTTAAATAGACTATCAATAACAATATAGAACTGAACATACTTCGAGCAATTTAACAAGAATCATGCTCCGTTCTATAAGTCGAGTCAAGTCTAGCGAGTTCAATTCTGTTCAATACACAATTGCAGAAAAGACGCAAAGAAATCATAATCCGACAATATCAACAATGCACAAACAGCGTGTGTAAGGAGAACTACATATGTAACATGTTTATAGTGGTATTACCTCTTTGGGCTTGGAAGTTCGCAAGGAAATCGCAATATTATCGCATTTGTTAACGCAGCATGTTTCCTCCAGATTTTGCCGGGAAAGGTGAGTCATCGCAAAGGGAAAGAACTACGTAGGGGCTACTAACCAACTAATGCAAGGAGGCTACTAACCTAACTACAGTAAAACCTCGATTATCCGAACACTAAAATACGTATTATTATCGATCTTTAAGACAGGTGGCAGCTTAATGCATGGTGAAAGTCATGCAGAAAGCTCCTCTAGGAGCTTTCTGCATGACTTTCATCATGCATTAAGCAGCCACCTGCCTAAAAGGGTCTAAATTCGTTTATAACGAAAATTCGAATAATCGAGGTTTTACTGCATCTATATCTACAGCAGTAACAAATGTCATTTTCTTCGTTAAGTTAGATTTTAGTTGGTAGTCAAACTGCAGCCAGTACTTATGTATTGCCATTTAACTACAATTGAGTAATACTCATCTTGGGAATTCTGTTTGACTTGGTCTCAAGGTGTCTCAGACATGACATTTTCTTCCCTATGCATTAAATAGGGAAAGAAATTTATCATGAAGTGAATTCAATTTACATTCAAGATCGAAAAACGTACATTACTAACATTAACTACTGATGATGGCACTGATGATTTTGGGTTCAAGGGCTGGTCTACCCTTGGTGCCCCTTGCTGATGATGTGTGCCAAGAGTAGCTTCATCAAAGAACACGCAGTCTTGCCAGGGCAGTCCCACTTTACTTAGCATTGCGGAGGCAGGTGTCTGGTTGGGACACTGAGATGGTCACATTATAGCCAGGAACTAGTTCTACGTCTTGCCCTAAACTCTTTCCCTGAACCACAACTTGTGTTGATGGCTATAAAGCATAAATGAGATAAATTAATACTGGTAACACAAAAGAGGTATGGAGGAGCAGACATCTCTACCTGACCCATATCTTTGTTAATACTGAACAAAATAAGATAAGGGCCAGTCATTTTTGCTAATGAGCCCCAACATTTTGGTGAATATATACTCCCCGGAGACAGACATACTTGCAAACATGAACGAGAGAGAGAGAGAGAGAGAGAGAGGGCGAGAGAGACAGAGATCTGTTTCACAAACTTCTATTGTAAATTCTTTCAGGCACAAACAAGCCTTACCCTAAAAGCACTCACCCGATATTTTCTTCTCTATTTACATTGCACACATTGTAAATCCATATCACCAGGTTCCCAATGGAGCCTTATGGTTTAGAACTACACTGTCTATGCGTTAAACACATCACGAGTACAGTACAACCATACTATAAACACATCACAAGCACAGTACAACCACACTATAAACACATCACGAGTACAGTACAACCACACTATAAACACATCACGAGTACAGTACAACCATACTATAAACACATCACAAGCACAGTACAACCACACTATAAACACATCACGAGTACAGTACAACCACACTATAAGCACATCACGAGCACAGTACAACCACACTATAAACACATCACGAGTACAGTACAACCACACTATAAACACATCACAAGCACAGTACAACCACACTATAAACACATCACGAGTACAATACAACCACACTATAAGCACATCAGGAGTACAGTACAACCACACTATAAACATATCACGAGTACAGTACAACCACACTATAAACACATCACGAGTACAGTACAACCACACTATAAACACATCACGAGTACAATACAACCACACTATAAGCACATCAGGAGTACAGTACAACCACACTATAAACATATCACGAGTACAGTACAACCACACTATAAACACATCACGAGTACAGTACAACCACACTATAAACACATCACGAGTACAATACAACCACACTATAAGCACATCAGGAGTACAGTACAACCACACTATAAACACATCACAAGCACAGTACAACCACACTATAAGCACATCACGAGTACAGTACAACCACACTATAAGCACTTATCAGCCATATGTCCTGCTCTATTTACAATGCACACAGTGTAGATCCATATCATGAGTTTTTGAAAAACTATAAAGAACCTCTGAAAAACCTATTTAAAAATGTGTGACATTTTTTTCCAATGACATTTTTTCCACTTCAGCAGTTGCATTTCTTCCAGTGGCATTTTTACCTACATTCTGAATTTCGTCTCGGGCATTTTTCATCAACATTTCCCTTGAAAAATGCTTGCCATACCTTACACATACACAAAAGTATAAGATTATGTGCAAATTAAAGATGTTGAAAGTACTTTTGTACCATGTTGAGGGTATCGGTCATCCTTTTAAAACAATATTCGTAGATTTCAAACAAGTATATTTCATAAAAGACAAGCTGACAAGCTCAAATCTAATTGATGGGAAATCCACTTGTGTAGATGAAGATTTTATTGTCCCTAAGACAAAACGCCGACCGGGCGCTGTAATTTCATACCCCACCCATCAATAATGCTGAAGAGACATAGCCAGATTACTGGTTTAATTAGAAGATTAAACGAGACTTACCTGTAAGTTGAAGTTTGATCGAGATTCTCCGAAGCACAAATTCATGATGATGAGCTCATTTGAGATAGGCTTATCTGCCCTCACAGGTCATTATTTAAAGCTGCTGCGATTGAACACCAGGATTAGGAAAATCAAAACTAGCATGATGCAAAGGACTAATCCGACACATAAGATACATAATGGTTGTATAATAGAAACATGTCTTGTCATTTACCCATGAACAAAGATTAAACTCAGGGAGGGTATATTGGGTGGGCAAATGAGCTCATCATCATGACTTTGTGCTTCGGAGAATCTCGATCAAACTTCAACTTACAGGTAAGTCTCGTTTAATCTTCTAATTAAACCAGTAATCTGGCTATGTCTCTTCAGCATTATTGATGGGTGGGGTATGAAATAACAGCGCCCGGTCGGCGTTTTGTCTTAGGGACAATAAAATCTTCATCTACACAAGTGGATTTCCCAAAGCTATGTGATGGCTCATATGAGATTTTAAAGAGTGTTTATGAGCAGCGGGCAAAATCAGATCAAATGAAAGCAAAGTGAATATGATAAAAAAATTAATGCTATTTGTCTACCGCATGCATGTACATGTATATGACTGACTACGTGGATACATGATATGGAACTCCGAGCTGTATTGATAGCACTGTAAGATAATCCCTGTGAGAACATAATTATATCCTAAAAAAATTACAACATTGTGTACACAAGGATTTCCAAATTCAATATTATGTTCAGTACAATGCAATTGCCACTTAGATAGATAAACCTGATATTGTTTTTTAGTGTTCCCCCTCCATGATTGCATTATAGGATAATAATAAAAAATACTCCCTATCATTTTACAATGGTGCAAACCCTGATGCTATAATGAAATTTTATTCATTTGACACACTTCAAAGGAAATATGGTGTTGATTTTATTAGAAATGTTTTAGGAGTAGAAGATTATGATCCTCATAGTACTAGAGTTAAAAAGGGTAGAAAGGAATTAAACCAAATAATTGAGACAAGAAATAAAATTCAGGCCGAAGAAATTCCAATGCAAGATCTTTCTTCTGAACAAGACATACAAGATTTAACCAATACGATTGATACAACTGTGAAAGAAATAGAAACATTTAGTCAATATGAAATAATAGGGACACAAACATATATAACAAATAGGGAAATGGCTGGTATTCAAGAAGCAATGACAACAGTTAAAGAAGAGATTGCTAATTCATTAGCAAAATTAAATAAAATAAATAAACATATAGCAAGAGAAAAAGAAAAATTAGAACAAGCTAAAGCAGACAATGATGAATTTCAAATAAAGAGAATAAGTAATCGAATAAGAGATTTGGAATCTGAGAGAAGTGCAAGACTGGAAGTGATTAATATTAATAGAGACAAATTAAGAAGTCAAATAAATAGAATAGAAGATACCATCAATAAAATATTGAAAGAAGACACAACATTAGCTGAAAGAATAAAAACATTATTCAGAGAACAAGGAATTACAATTGTTAGTGTTTTAACCGCTTTTGGAATGATTATTGGTCTTATTATTGAAAATATTATTCCAGGTAGTAGCGGTAGAGGATCTATAACGCCAAAACCTCCATCAAAAGATGGTGTGAAAGATTGGATAAAAAACAATTAGATAATATTGGTAAATTACTCGCTAAATTAGCTGGAAAAGCAGCAGCGACATTACCAGGTATAATAGGTTCTATTGTATCATGGTTATTATCCGCAACAGGTAAAGTTGTTAATTGGTTTGGAGATAATCTCTGGGCTTTAGTTGTTTTAGTTACTGGATTATTATATACAACAGCAAGAGAGTATCTTACCGATAAATAGATATGGTAGATATGCAACAATATTCAAAACAAAATAAACACTATAAATATTTATTAGCAGTTATAGATGTTTTTAGTAAATATGGTTGGTTAATTCCTTTGAAAAATAAAACAGGAGTAACAGTAAGTGAAGCATTTAAAATATTATTTAAAGAAAGAAAACCAATGTATATTTGGGCAGATAAAGGATCTGAATTTTATAATCGACAAGTAAAAGAATTGTTTAAAGATAATAACATAAAGTTATATTCAACTGAGAATGAAGAAAAATCTAGTGTAGTAGAATGCTGGATAGGAACTATGAAACAACATATATATATAAATACTTTACTGCTCATGAAACTACAGTATAACGGCGTTATTTCGACTCTCGTTTTTCCGAGATACCCTCTTATTCCGAGGGAATGTTGAGGTCCCGGCTCAAATTCTATCAAATCTAATTGAAAATACCTGCATTAATCCGAATAGCGATAATCCGAAAATTCGAGCATGTGTGCTGGTCCTGCGGATCATTCTGGTTCCTTTTATTGATTGTTTATTTCGAGCACGGTGTTTTCCCACCTCCGAGGTAATTATTCACACCTTCCCGATACGTTGTCGTGACCTTTTGAAAGATACGGTCTATGGGACATTAGATCTTCCAAATGTGTGAATAACACATTCATTGAATGCATACTTTACTTTGGTGTAAATAATGATGAGAATTTAGTAGACTGAAGTCTTGATAGACAAAGAGTCACACTCATGATTTACGGAACCATGGATTTGCATACGTTCACAAACGTGTTGTGATTTTTCGGTACCGCTGAAAGGGTGCCATATAGCGTCTTTCTGCTTTAAATTTAGAAATAATGCAGTGCTTTTCGTGTAGTGCTTTGAAATTCGCATTTTAGACAGTCTCGTTCATGCAGACTCTTGCTACGAGATATGAACGAGAATAACTATGTCAGACGAAAAAATCCGCGCGTTCCGATTATTAATTAATTTGGTCACTCGCCCTGATTTTCCTTACTACGAAATAGCACGGGAACGAAACGAAAATGGTTGTTTGTGCACCAACCCAGCACCAACAACTAAATTAATGTCGACAAATGGAAAATATGCAGAATAAACGACATAACGCTATATGCCACAACTGTTCAAGGGATATGTCTAAATGGTTTGAAACAAGTTTTGAGTTTATATTGTGAAGGGTCCGTTGAGCAGACCCATACAAATTATACTGTTCAAAACTTCGGTCGCCGATGTAAATGGTGTTTTCTGTTATCACTTATATAAGGAAAGAATCGATGAATTATATACGCATTGAAGTTTATGATAATGTTAAAAAGTTTACTGTGAAGAAATATGCTTCCTCTTGTCGTCAAACAATGCTCTTGGAAATGACACAAAATGCTAGAGATCGGTTATTTCGAGCATTGCGATAATCCGAGGTTTTTACTGATTCCCGACGGTGCTCGAAATATCGCCAATATACTGTACTAAATATTATGATATATTAGATAAATTAGTAAAAAATTATAATAATACAGTACATTCTTCAATTAAAATGACACCTGTTGAAGCAAGTAAATTAGAAAATGAATTAACAGTGTATAAAAATTTATATCCAGAAAAAGAAAAGAAAATTAAAAAACCTAAATTCAAAGTTGGAGATAGAATAAGAATAACAAAAAAGAAAGGTAAATTTGAAAAGGGTTTACTCGTTGGACTAAAGAAATATTTGTAATTGAAAAAGTTTTAAATACAAATCCTGATATTTATAAAATAAATGATTTAAAAGGTGAAGAAATTAAAGGTAGTTTTTATGAACAAGAATTACAGATTACTGAGTTTTAGATCTTTACTATAATACTTTATAGACAATAAAAATAAATAAAAAACAGAAATGTACATTTTAAAGTTTATTTTTACCATTCTTTACAAATTTCTTTTATTGTTTTACTGTTTTGTGTAAGAAAACTAACAGGAACATCACATTGGAGTAAAATATCAAATTCTGCCACTAATTCAAACAATATGATAAGTGACCTGCATTTTTGTTGAGAATAAATGATGTTGTGTTTTTGTAAATATGATTGTATTTGTTCTGTCTTTGGAAATTTGGTTTTAATGACTTTCAAAAGTTCTCCTTGTTGTGATGCTATGAGAATTGAGTTTCTGTTGTTGCTACTTTCTAATTTATTCAATTCGTGTAGATTTTGAATAATGGTTTCTTCACTTGTGAGGTCGATGGTCACTTGTCCTTGATAATGTCTGTCTGTTGAATATGCGTTCTGGAGGCGTTGTTTAAACTGTTCTTTCTTTATTTGTATGAATTACAGATTACTGAGTTTTAGATCTTTACTATAATACTTTATAGACAATAAAAATAAATAAAAAACAGAAATGTACATTTTAAAGTTTATTTTTACCATTCTTTTCAAATTTCTTTTATTGTTTTACTGTTTTGTGTAAGAAAACTAACAGGAACATCACATTGGAGTAAAATATCAAATTCTGCCACTAATTCAAACAATATGATAAGTGACCTGCATTTTTGTGGAGAATAAATGATGTTGTGTTTTTGTAAATATGATTGTATTTGTTCTGTCTTTGGAAATTTGGTTTTAATGACTTTCAAAAGTTCTCCTTGTTGTGATGCTATGAGAATTGAGTTTCTGTTGTTGCTACTTTCTAATTTATTCAATTCGTTTAGATTTTGAATAATGGTTTCTTCACTTGTGAGGTCGATGGTCACTTGTCCTTGATAATGTCTGTCTGTTGAATATGCATTCTTGAGGCGTTGTCTAATCTGTTCTTTCTTTGTTTGTATGAATTACAGATTACTGAGTTTTAGATCTTTACTATAATACTTTATAGACAATAAAAATAAATAAAAAACAGAAATGTACATTTTAAAGTTTATTTTTACCATTGTTTACAAATTTCTTTTGTTGTTTTACTGTTTTGTGTAAGAAAACTAACAGGAACATCACATTGGAGTAAAATATCAAATTCTTCCACTAATTCAAACAATATGATAAGTGACCTGCATTTTTGTGGAGAATAAATGATGTTGTGTTTTTGTAAATATGATTGTATTTGTTCTGTCTTTGGAAATTTGGTTTTAATGACTCTCAAAAGTTCTCCTTGTTGTGATGCTATGAGAATTGAGTTTCTGTTGTTGCTACTTTCTAATTTATTCAATTCGTGTAGATTTTGAATAATGGTTTCTTCACTTGTGAGGTCGATGGTCACTTGTCCTTGATAATGTCTGTCTGTTGAATATGCGTTCTGGAGGCGTTGTTTAAACTGTTCTTTCTTTGTTTGTATGAATTACAGATTACTGAGTTTTAGATCTTTACTATAATACTTTATAGACAATAAAAATAAATAAAAAACAGAAATGTACATTTTAAAATTTATTTTTACCATTGTTTACAAATTTCTTTTATTGTTTTACTGTTTTGTGTAAGAAAACTAACAGGAACATCACATTGGAGTAAAATATCAAATTCTGCCACTAATTCAAACAATATGATAAGTGACCTGCATTTTTGTGGAGAATAAATGATGTTGTGTTTTTGTAAATATGATTGTATTTGTTCTGTCTTTGGAAATTTGGTTTTAATGACTTTCAAAAGTTCTCCTTGTTGTGATACTATGAGAATTGAGTTTCTGTTGTTGCTACTTTCTAATTTATTCAATTCGTGTAGATTTTGAATAATGGTTTCTTCACTTGTGAGGTCAATGGTCACTTGTCTGTCTGTTGAATATGCGTTCTGGAGGCGTTGTTTAAACTGTTCTTTCTTTATTTGTATGAATTACAGATTACTGAGTTTTAGATCTTTACTATAATACTTTATAGACAATAAAAATAAATAAAAAACAGAAATGTACATTTTAAAGTTTATTTTTACCATTGTTTACAAATTTCTTTTATTGTTTTACTGTTTTGTGTAAGAAAACTAACAGGAACATCACATTGGAGTAAAATATCAAATTCTGCCACTAATTCAAACAATATGATAAGTGACCTGCATTTTTGTGGAGAATAAATAATGTTGTGTTTTTGTAAATATGATTGTATTTGTTCTGTCTTTGGAAATTTGGTTTTAATGACTGTCAAAAGTTCTCCTTGTTGTGATGCTATGAGAATTGAGTTTCTGTTGTTGCTACTTTCTAATTTATTCTATTCGTGTAGATTTTGAATAATGGTTTCTTCACTTGTGAGGTCGATGGTCACTTGTCCTTGATAATGTCTGTCTGTTGAATATGCGTTCTGGAGGCGTTGTTTAAACTGTTCTTTCTTTATTTGTATGAATTACAGATTACTGAGTTTTAGATCTTTACTATAATACTTTATAGACAATAAAAATAAATAAAAAACAGAAATGTACATTTTAAAGTTTATTTTTACCATTGTTTACAAATTTCTTTTATTGTTTTACTGTTTTGTGTAAGAAAACTAACAGGAACATCACATTGGAGTAAAATATCAAATTCTGCCACTAATTCAAACAATATGATAAGTGACCTGCATTTTTGTGGAGAATAAATGATGTTGTGTTTTTGTAAATATGATTGTATTTGTTCTGTCTTGGAAATTTGGTTTTAATGACTTTCAAAAGTTCTCCTTGTTGTGATACTATGAGAATTGAGTTTCTGTTGTTGCTACTTTCTAATTTATTCAATTCGTGTAGATTTTGAATAATGGTTTCTTCACTTGTGAGGTCAATGGTCACTTGTCTGTCTGTTGAATATGCGTTCTGGAGGCGTTGTTTAAACTGTTCTTTCTTTATTTGTATGAATTACAGATTACTGAGTTTTAGATCTTTACTATAATACTTTATAGACAATAAAAATAAATAAAAAACAGAAATGTACATTTTAAAGTTTATTTTTACCATTGTTTACAAATTTCTTTTATTGTTTTACTGTTTTGTGTAAGAAAACTAACAGGAACATCACATTGGAGTAAAATATCAAATTCTTCCACTAATTCAAACAATATGATAAGTGACCTGCATTTTTGTGGAGAATAAATAATGGTGTGTTTTTGTAAATATGATTGTATTTGTTCTGTCTTTGGAAATTTGGTTTTAATGACTGTCAAAAGTTCTCCTTGTTGTGATGCTATGAGAATTGAGTTTCTGTTGTTGCTACTTTCTAATTTATTCAATTCGTGTAGATTTTGAATAATGGTTTCTTCACTTGTGAGGTCGATGTTCACTTGTCCTTGATAATGTCTTTCTGTTGAATATGCGTTCTGGTGGCGTTTTTTAATCTATTCTTTCTTTGTTTGTATGTTTTATGTCTTTTGTTGTTTCTTCTGCTGTGTTTTGGTTGATTTGGCTGCCATGGTTAAAAGTCTGTCGTATTGTAGTAAAAAGGTTTCGATCCATTGGTTTATTATTTCGTCTTCTGGATATGTGTTGCGTAGATAGCTGGTGAGGTTTTGTAAGTCCACTCGATGTGTTGTTGCTTGTGTGTTGTCCCCTGAAAGTAGAAAATAAATAACTATTACAATTTATTCTGTATTAATACATATTTATGGTTTCACCGTTATGACAAAATAACGATGGCCTTGTAAATTATTACCTTAACTTCCGGTGTATTAATATACCGATACACCGTTATGAAAATTAACAGTGTAAGGGTAAAATATTAGGGTAGATGTTTGCCTATGCACCGTTATGAAAAAATATTTTTACCATACCCAATAACCCAGATTTAAGTTAATGTACTCGGTTATTAACCCTTTACCCAATAGCCTGTTTCTAGTTTTGAAGACATATGACCACTTAAAGCAGGTTGAAAGTAAAGCAGAATGCGCCTTAAGGCGCATTCTGCTTTACTTTCAGCTTGCTTTAAACTACCACCTACTAGGATATAGAAAATATTTATTATGCAATATGTTCATGACTGTATGAATTTGAACTATTTTCTTCAGCGGAGGAATAAATCAAACACGCTAAAAGCCGCTTCTATCAGGTAAAGGGTTAATAAGCCACTATAGTATTACATGTAGTCAAAATCATCTTCAAATATTATATCTACAAAGTAAAATACAAACCAATAAACTAAACAGAAAGATACGGTATTACACTCACATATATACATGTATAATTGCTTTAAAATGTTTCAAAGATAAACTATATTAGAATATATGAAACAATATATAAAATATGTACTTACATATTAATTATAGGTGTTTATTTCCTAAATGAAAGGTAGTCCAACATGAAAAAGCACACACGTCTTCAATGCACTGCTCAACAAATGACAAGATAACCAATCGCCGTTGCTAACAACATAGAGTTCTGGGCGGATATGACGTCAAGTTGTTTAGACTTGTAAAAGCTGGAATGACATTATTAATTGTGACATAATGATACGTTGGAGGTATTGATCAAAGCAATTGACATGTGACTATCTATCCGCGACGGCATTCAAAGTTTGAATTGATCACAAGTGCTCTTTTCAAAACCACTATAGAAATACCAATAAAGGAATAATGTTCGGTTTCAGATTTCAAGAGGGTAATATTGATTTGGGTCTCACAGAACGCAGTAATACTCAATCAATTGCAATATGGTCAAATCCCGGTAGAGACTAGTTACTTTTCCTCCCTTAGGATAACTTCATTTCTTAGGCAATATTAGTTATTGTTGGGGTGGGGGGGGGGACTGTGCAAATCGTTAGTTTGGAATGAATCCCAAGTTATCCAACCCTTTAGTATTCATAAAGCGATGCTACCTAATGAAAAGTAAAATGTCAGAAAATAACAGTATTTTATATAATTTTATTATTCAAGAAAATCAATTATTAATGAACCTTTTCATATTGCTGATGACAGCAATGGCCTCAGACAAATCTGGCAACAGGTTGGCACATTCAGGGCAGGATACAGACATCCTCTTCACGTTGCGCATTAGTGCGTCCAGCCTAGCAATACTACTTTCCAGCGTCCCTTCACTTGACGAAACTTCAGTGGATCGAATAACAGATCCCATTTTTGTCCTTACACGAGCCAGAAAATTATCGACATTCATCCCTGTTGATGTTCGACGTTGGCGCTGGAGGGTCGAGCTAAATTGCGGACCATTTACTTGCGCACTGGTTTCTGGCCGCTATGCAGTTGAACAGCAGAGAACCACGAAAGTTGCCGTTGTATTTCAATCAAATGTATTTCCATTGAACAAAAACGTTCATAATGCTTTCTTAAGTTAAATAAATCTTGAATAAAGTACACTAAGAGTTCTGTAATAGGTCCCGATGTTCAGGTAATTTAATTTGCCCATCTCTAGATAATAAAATTTGTAACGACTGTTCTGATTGGTTGAGATTAATCATAATATAGCCCGAACTGTGGTCAATATAGTGCTAGAACCGGTGAGCTGAATCGCAAGATGCACTTTTAATTGCTGTAACTATTGTGTACGAAAGCTCCAAAACCATTAAAGCGCATGATGCAGTTTTTAAAGTGCATGGTGCGGTTTAGAGAAGTATAGGCAGAGATTACGATAACAGTGTGGAAAACAAAATCTACCTTAGATGGCTAGAGAAAGAAATTACGTTGACTTTTGGTAAAGAAACAAGAAAAATGATAATTGGTGACGATTTCGTGAAACTGAAAGTAAACCCTCTCGGACGAGGGGTCCTTGCTTGATCATTATTTTGTACTGTAACAGTATTGAATATAGATAATTAAGATTCAGTTATTTTTTTCTTTAAATTGAAATTAATTACCTAGCTTGCTTTAGTTCTGCTCTAGGAGCAGCAGTCTTTTCTCAATGTCAGCAAGTCTTGCATCACAGTCGCATTTTGTACTATATGATGAAGCTGCAGGTGTACTATATGATGATGCTGCAGGTGTGTCATTGTACATAGAAGCCAAAAATGAAGAAGATGTGTAATCATAACCATAATTTTGAGGGTGAAACATGTCATTGTTTTGCAAGAATGGAGTGTAAGAAAAGCTATTGGACCGATTTGCAACCTGAGACGATGTATTATTTGGTGTTGAACTTGGGGTTGAAAAGTGTTATGAGTGGGTGATGGTTGTAGTTGAAAAGTGTTTGTACGAGAAATGTTTTGAGCTGGTGATGGTTGTGGTTGAAAAGTGTTTGTTTGAGAAGTGTTATGAGCCGGTGATTGTTGTGGTAGAAAAGTGTTATGGGTCTGTGATGGTTCAGCTTGACTGTCCTTGAGCAAAGACTCTGCCATCAGTCTGCTGGCAGCTATCTTAGACTCCCTCCTCTCCTTCTGTTCTTTTCTCAGTTGTTTTTTTTCTTCATTTTTTGAATGTCCCAGGGAACTGCTGGTTTCCTTTGGCAGTGCTGTTTTTCTTTTTTTGTTGGTGGATGACGTCGCTCCCTGGGACTTGGGTGTTTTTTTCTTTGGGGTTGACTTTCCTGTAGCCGGAGCATTCTCTAAGAAAATGAAATCCACAATTCTATATGTCACTTTCAACACTGTGCACTTGCCTTGAAGTTCACTGTAGGAGGCTGTTGAAAGTCTGTCATCATACTTGTGGATACTGTTCAGCAATCACCCCTGGAACATAATCATTACAATATGGCTCTTTCACAGACAACACTACTGGCTTTATACCGATCTGGAATAAAGCATTGAAGAATGTGTCCAATTCTGAATCAGATGGTTTTATTGTGTTTGTCTTCTCTTCAGGCTTGACTTAAGTAGCATCTTTGGCACTGAATTTAGCTTCAATATTCTCATCCATTTTTTTCTTCATTGTCTTTGCTGAAGTTAAGTTGATGTCTACTAGCTGATTGTATTCATTCTTTTTTTTAGCTCCACTTTTTCAAAAAGTGGAGGTATTGTCATGACCCTCTCGTCGGCGTCGGTGTTGGTTAACCTTTTTGTTAAGGTCCTTTTCTCAGAAACCATCAAAGATATTGGGTTCATATTTGGTATGTATGCTAACTATCACAAGAGGAACCCATTTCACAAGAGTAGGTAACTCTAAAATTTATTTTGCCATAGTTATGCCCCTTTTTCGACTTAGAATTTTCATTGTTGGTTAAGTTTTATGTTCAGGTCCATGTCTCAGAAACTTTCAAAGATATTTGGTTCATCTTTGGTATACATATTAACTATCACAAGGGGAACCGATTTCACAAGGGTAGGTAACCCTAAAATTAATTTTGCCATAGTTATGCCCCTTTTTCGACTTACAATTTTCATTGTTGGTTAAGTTTTATGTTCAGGTCCATGTCTCAGAAACTGTCAAAGATATTTGGTTCATCTTTGGTATACATACTAACTATTACAAGGGGGACCCATTTCACAAGGGTAGGTAACCCTAAAATTAATTTTGCTGTTGTTATCTCCCCTTTCTGACTTCGACTTCCAGTACACTATCCAGCACTAAAGAAAGTGGAGCGCGCTGTCTGCGGACAGCTCTTGTTTACTAGCTGATTGTATTCAATCTTTTTTTGATGTTTCTGTCTCTGTCCTTGCTTCACGGATCCAGACACATTCATCTATGGAGAAAAGCACTACGCCTATGTGACTGCAAACTTCTCCACATCCCGCTATGCAATCACAATGGCCAAAGAGGATTACACCTTCCTTCCCTGCCACAACCCATGGTCTCAAGGCCTTTTCTCGAATACGCTGTGAGTGAAGAACCTGAAAAAAGAATTTAAAAAAACCCATATAGTACAGTTAAACTTCGATATCTCAAGCTCTGGTAACTAGAACTTCTGGATAACTCGAAGTTAAAGTTCAGTCCTGCCAAATTTACAATACAGAATTGTTTTAAAGTATATCACTACATATAGCTATAAAACATGCGACAGCTGAATCAGGTTTGCCACATGTCAGGGAAAAGTCGGGGAAATGGATTTATTTTTTTCAAGCTCAGGGAATTGTCAGGGAAGTTTGAAATTGATTTTTTTTCAAGGTCAGGGAATTGTCAGGGAAGTTAGAGAACTGTCAGGGAAATTGGAAAATATTTGGAAAAAAACCCGTGAAAATGAAGGTCCTATAATATTTTTAACAAGAAACCGCCAATGTCAGTATGGCCAGATTGCCGATTAAAGTGATATAGATGAGCAGTTAATCATTACACATTTCTGCATCAGCAGATGCTGAAGGCATAATAAATAGTATAACATATTTCAATGGCATGGAATGAGGTCCTCATTATTACTCCAAGTGTTAAAAAGGTCATCCTAGAAATTCATTGAATTCTTTGACCTAGTGACCTCAAAAACAATAGGGGTCATCTAGTTGTCATGACCAACCACCGCAGCAAGTTTGAAGATTCTAGGCCAAGTCATTTATTAGTTATTGATTGGAAACAAAAAGGTCAACCTAGAAATTCTCCAAGTCACTGAAGCATAAAACCTAGGTCACAAAGGGTTCATAATACCCTACTAATCTATGACATGTAATATGACCCTCATTCTGAACCCACATGCCAAGTATGGTTACTGTAGGTATTATACTTTGGCTATAACTAACACAAACAAAAAGGTCAATTGGACGGCCTGACGGCATTCGCCAATCTATAAGCCTGGATTGCGAGCAATGCGGCCAAAAAGTATTAAATTATGACAGAAAGACCAAATTTGAAATTATTTCAGGGAATTCTCAAGGAATTTTGTTTCCTGTGGTTTGTGGCAACCCTTTTAATGCAAGTCAAAAGTAATGCTGAAAGCTAGTGTTGTTCCGATGATTGATTATAAATGATAATTGATCGGTTGAGTCTGACATTGGAGACAATTGATTGGTGTTTCAAATGATGATCGCTTGGAATATTTAGCAATTTCCCATTCTTGTTATACACACACAATCACCTGATTTATTAAACCTTATCCTTTAGTAAAAGATTGATACATTAGTTTCTCAATATACATGTTAATCCTTGGGCCTAGACAGTTCGGTCCTACCTAGCAAAGCTACCCTGACACAAACGTTTTAATTATAACCATTTACTCTTTAAATACACCTTTCCACACCTTTGCAAACAGAGTAGACCTAGATCAGACAGCTCCTTTAGACGTCTGATCAGGGTCTGTTCTATTTGCTTTTAAATAATAATATGTACATGTACATTTTCTGCCATTGCTAAAATTTATTTTGTTAATGCAATTATTACAAATAATCTAATGATTCACTATTCATGTAGGATGATGTCATTATTCATACATAAATATTCATATAAAGGGTTAAAGATCTTTTTTGAAGAAAAAAAGTAAAATGGAAAAAAAGACGGTAAAAAAATAAAACCTTTATTTGCACCGATTTTGGCACCTAAAATCCAAGTCTAACCTACCAATGTACATTTTCCTTTAAGGGGATGTTCCTACATTTGACGCATTTCATAAACACTTAAAATATACAAAACTCATTTGTTTATATGCTGAAAAGTAGTATATCACAAAAAGCCCCATCCAATTACCGTTTATAATGACAAAACATCCATGTGTTTGATATCGCCGATCCAGGAGTAAGTTTTATTCCGGTTGGGGTTTAGTTTCGTAACTGTTCGCCCTATTGGCGATTCTCCGGCCACTTCCGAGAAAGCTATTACGTAAAAAAATGGAGGGATCGGGTGATCATCGGCAAAACGCGTAAGAATTTAACGGAAAAGGCCGATAATATTGTGTTGTAGAACAAAAATTATCAGTATTGATGAAATCGGTTTATTTGTATCACTGGGGCATTTTTCGATATAAGTTCAATTTGGGAACCTTCATAATAATGATAGAGCATAACAAATACCAAGTTTTATGATATTATTGAAAATATGCGATCATTGTAGGGACTTCGTCGTTAATAGAACAGCAATTTATGTGTACAAAGTACAATACTAGTTCATTATTACCTGAATATTGTTGCTGAACCGATTATACAATCGATAATTAGTAACTTAGCTTGAACCAATCATCGATAGTAAAATCCCAACCTGTAGGAGCTTTCAGCATTACTTTCGACCTGCGTTTAGCTGTGAATTTCAGATAGTTATTCAGATAAGAAATCTGATGACTAGAACCTTTGTTCTCTTGAACTAATTTGTATGGTCCCTTGAAGTTCGAGACATCAAAGTTCAACTGTATTTAAAAAAAGATGGAGAAATGAAATCTCATTTGATGTAAGGACATTAAGGCTCATCAAACCAATTTTATTTGTCCACATTTCAATTTCAATGTTTATGCAGACAAAGAACTTAGAGCTACAGTAAAAACCTTTCTATAATGACCTCTAAATTGAGTTAATTAGTTGGTATTTAGTGCAGGTGTGCTTGAGCGTTCTGTTTTACTTTAACCTTGCTTTAAGCAGCCATCTGCCTGTAAAAAAAATACTTGATGTAATTCAGTGGTCATTATAGAGAGGTTTTACTGTATATCTGATTATCAACTTACTCCATAAATAACCAAGGTAGCATATTGCATATCAACAAACAACATATATACGATATCAATATGTTCTATGGATCAAATCCCTCCCCCCCCCACCCCCACACCCCCTTATGTAGATCTTAAACTCTCACTACACATATCCAGTTGGAGTCTCATTCCAGTACAAAAACAACAACAAAACATTACAATGCAATTTGTTTAAAACCAGATTTTCTTAAATTTTGAGTCTTCAGATGAAGTGTGAGGTAGTAATGTCACGCCAGAATAAGAGATCTATTCAGAAAGTAAGCAAAACTGTTTATCTTGGCTGATACAACTATGTGTTTGGCATCCTTGCACTCGTATACTGCCCGGTCTGACACCCAACCGCAGACAAACTGATTGTATGCTTCCAGTCCTTTGTAACACTTGAAATTTCAGGGGTGAGAAAACGTGAAAGGGTTAATATAATTCATTAACACATATGAAATGTACACCTTAGCTATCAGTAACAATTTAATTTCTGACATCTTTCATCATAAAATGAATTTTCTTATAAATTTCTTATAACACCATATGAGAAAAAGGGAGGAAAACTTTAATAAGAGCTATTATAAAATCATAAGCATACAGAGTAGATCTTGATCAGACAGATCCTACATAAACTAGCAGACGTCTGATCTCGTTCTACACTGTTTGGAATTTGTGTAAAGGTGTTTAAACGAAGGACAGGTTCATATGTTGCGTATTTATACATATAAATGTTCCTTATATTCCAATCCCATACAACTCCCCGCACCTCTTCAAGAACTTGGATGTTGGCTCCTCTCCATTGGCGAATTCGTTCCACAAGTTGTTTAGTTGTCTCTCTAAATATCTGGTCCGCCCCCGCACGTTTCGCTGCAGGTCGCCGCCTCGCACAGCCAACTCTACCAGTTCGGCCTCCCTTCGTAATAATGGTATGAGTCTGTAAAATTGTAAGCCATTGTTGCCTGCAGCACTGTTCAGACAATGATGCCAACCTGTAAAGTAGAAAAGATGTAGACGTGTAAGATATTTCTTAACCATTCACTATTGGATATTCATGTAAGAATGCGTACACGTTTATGATCGAAAATTTAGAGTCCGACGTAATGTGAACTATGGTACAGGGTTTTCATCAGCTAGCATACGAGACGTATATGACAGTCAATACAATTATACATGTGGATTCTCAGATAATTCTCATTATAACAGCGTTTTAATGATGACACACAAAAAATAACCTCTGAAAATGATAACAAAATTTATAACAAATCATTTATTACCTTCGACGTCATTGTTGGTCCTTACGGTCTGTTTGTAGACGGACCAGGACAAAGGCGGGAAGGTAGAAGACGTCATCCAGGTGCTGTCCATATAAGTTGTCAATCGTCTTGTATCCGGTGTTGTGGCATGTTCTCTGAGGACGTTGAAGGCTGGTACGATGTGTTTTGTCGGAAGGAATTGCAGTGACATCAGCTTCCTAATGTAGGTTCTGTGCTGGTACGTCTCTGCTAAACCTACCAACTGCACGTTGCGCCACACCGCTTGGGACCAATGAAAAGCGCAGCCCTTTACCTCCACCAGCGGAAATACGCCCCGAATAGCCAACCATGCTGCTGAAACATCACACGTTTAATAAGTAACCCTTTCCCTTCTGTAAGCGCATTTTTGCGCATCTGCAAACAGAGTAGACCCAGATCAGACGGCTCCAACAGGAGTTGTCTGATCAGGGTATGCTCTGTTGGCTTATGATGTAATATAGATCTGATTCTACAGCATTTGCATTAGCCAAAATGTCCATTTATCATATGCCCTCATAAAAGAAGAAGATTAATATTCAATATACAATGTACAATAGGACGGGGATTATGCCAAATTCTTCATATGTCCTCATAAAAGAAAATTATTAATATTCATGACATCATTATTTCTTACAAGAATATACAATGTACAATAGGACGGGGATTATGCCACATTCATCCTAAATGCAATTAGGATTGTTAGTTGAACAGCGATGTTGCGTTTTCTTTTAACTCTTTCGATAGCAACGTTGATTGTGATATATTGTATACCAGTGAACGTCTCATATAATTCAAAGTTGAATGCCATTGTACATAATGAAATACCAATGTTTACTGCTATACAATAATAAAATAATAATAAAGATTAATTTTATATATATGGTGACACGGTAGATGAGACACTTATTCACACGAAATTCATTATTAATAGCTAATCTGTCTAATGTTTACCTTTCTCAAAATCCACCACAAATCCCTCAACATTCTCCATTCCTGCCTTGTCTATCAAAGCTTTAGAGACAAAAAGTATGTATAATTGTATATAATTGTCTGTTAAATATTTCCAATCATAAAACGTCGTACCATTTTGTTTATTATACGCTGATAAAGTCTTATGGGTGAAACATGTCAGTTAAAAATTATTTTTTTAAAAATATCATAGTCTTTCACATTACTTCCAACCAAAACCAAAATGGCAAGCTTGTTTTTAAGCTAGCTACAAGCTTGCAAAGTGTGCTTTCACATCTTGTTCAAGCTTATAATTGGAACCTTGTGGCAAGCATGTGCAGGCTAACACAAGCTTGTAGTCAATTTTAAGCAAAAATGTTAACCTCAATTTAGTTGTCATATTTGTCAGTCCATTTAATTACATAACCCTTTGCGATAAAGCTATGAAACTTGGAACACTTGTTCACCATCACAACTTTCACCTGTAGGTAATGTATATAACTCTGTCAAGCATTTTGACATAATTACCACTCGTTTTAACTTTTTTAACCCATGACTCACTCTTCCCATCCCTAATTACATGTATTTGAAGACCCAACCCTAGCCAGAAAAGTTAGAAAATATCCCGTGTCCATTGTCCTGTCTCAAGGTCCATGAAATAGTCCAGAGTGGTCTGCATCACAATCACTGCACCTGGTTGTGCCACAGTGCCTGACTACAATCCTGACACAAATGCACTTTGCTAGTATCACACCCAAAGACAGTCTCCTTCCGGGTCCTAAGGTGCTTGGCGTGATACTTGCACACTCTCCTTTTGTCACCAAGCCGGCAGTTCTTATGTCCCATGAAGTTTCCCATCTCCATCAGTGGCTGTTGTCGGGGTTCTGGAGTTGGTCTCTTCCTCTTCTTGAAGCCACCAAGCAGCTCGTTGATAAGCTCCCGACGAAAGTCAAGGTGAGTGTACCTCTTCTTGCTGGTGGTCCTCTGACTTACCATATCGTACATGATGAAGGCGTTGATGATCGAACAATTCAGCACAAACCAGAATAGGTAGCAAACCAGAATAGGTACCTCCATGCTTTCTTCTCCTTCCTCCAGACATCAAACTTGCAACGTTGCTGGTCGTGAAGGTCGACATCTCCCATAAACTCATTGTAAAGCTGGACACTGTGTGGCTGCGTGAGGTTGATCACCTGTAGTCCAACTCTGCACTGAGCCATGGTGCCTTTGGTCGGATTGCTGACTGTTGACAGGTGATGCACAAGTCTCTTGTCCCTCTACACAGTGGCCGTCAGGTTGCTTCCTCTCTGCTGCAGGATCTTGAAGTCTCCTCTGTTGCGGACCATTGCTGGTTTCTTCAGACTTCGAGGAAATCCCTTCCTGTTGCATCGGACAGTTCCACAAGCATACAGTCCTTCAGATAACAGATCCTGCAGCAACTTTACACCAGTAAAGAAGTTGTCGATGAAAATCCAGCGAAATGTGTGGTGAATGTGGTCTGACAGCCTCATGACGATGTTATATCCCAGTCCATGTTCTGTGCCCTCCTGTCGGCCAAGGTATACATAAAAGCGGGATAGGAATGAAGTCCTGGCGTCACAAAGCATCCACACTTTGACTCCACGCTTGATGGGCTTGGCTGGCATATATTGGCGATATGTCAGTTGTCCAGTGAAAGCTATCATGGCCTCGTCCTGAGACACTTGCCTGGATAGTGTATAGTACCGACGGAAGTTGTTGGCTACTGCATCCAAGATGGATGGCACCTTGTAGAGGCGGTCATAGTCTGGCTGTCCTCTTGCTGGCTCTGTTCTTCGGTCCGACACGTGAAGATACTTCATGATCCGTTGGTTACCTGTTGCACGTCATGATGCTTGCAATGGAAACACTCGCAACATTAGGATCTGATGACCAATATAATGACACATCTGGACGAATGTTGATCCCCATCAGGATGTTGACAGCCAGGAAAGCTCGCATTTCCAGAAGGCTCACATCTTCCCACCGGCAATCTCCTCCATCTGGTTGTTCCATCCTCCAGGCAGCATACTCATTTGTCATCACAAGGATGTGGCTGATGAGTTCCATCAGGAACAGGAGCAGGAAATAGGTCAGAGGGATGGCAGACACTAGATCAATCCAGCAAGTTTGGTCCTGGCTTCAATCTGTAAATGACAAAAAATATTATTATTATTTTCTGCAGCCTGTGTATCACAGATGACTTAGGAACACTTTATTGGCCAGATTGCTCGCAATCCAGGCTTATAGAAAGATTGGTGAACGACCTCTTATCCCTACTGCATATCTTTCTTACATGTCTGACATCTGTAATTAACTGAGAGCGTATGGAATCTAAATAATCCACTTCTCGCCTTAACCCAATAAAGCTACTTATAAATGAGGCGAATGTCTCGTTATCAAAACTTGCCATAGAACTATTATTGTGACCACGTTTTGTACCTCAACGCGTACAGTAGCCATAAATTTGTCAAATTCATCAAAGTCAATAACAATAGTTGCTAACCATTTTTGCAGTACGTTCGAGACGCCATTAGTCTTATAATAAATTACCGAATCTCTAAGTATAATGTCATCTACTGTAAAAAATCACTAACACTGCCGCCGTCAAAATGCTTATTGCGAGATTAATACATGGTTACGGTTTGGTGCCTTCAAGCTGTAGCTTCGCCTCTCAGCACCGCAACAATGATTATTGTTCATAGACACAGTGTCTGCACAAAAATGTCTATTTGTGCCACATTTCTGCCCACGACAATTCCAATTCGGATCCTGGTCATTGGCACCAAAAATTTCACCTCCCCTGTATGTAACACAATAAGGGGAAGATGAATAAGCTACGATAGTATAGTGATTTCTACACTGAACCGGAGATCACGTGCCTCTTGCCAGCCTGTGATCATAGGTTCCCCAGTAGTGCACGATATCAGCTAGTGATGAGGTAGCGTCCTCGTGACTACTGTCTAACAGCAGGCCATCGTGTTACAATCGGTGACACTGTCATTTCAAAGACGTGTCATTATAGTTGTAAAGATCAGTCTGAAAAATCTATTGAAATAAAACTCCCAAGAGTACATAGTTGTGGCTATAGGTGTTTGGCAATCTAATATGCAGTGACCACAGTTTCTTAAGTTCTGCATTTTATAGGCTACGTTAGGAAGTTGTTGTCTGATAATCTGTATAAAGTCTTCAATCAACACCTTATTAATTGGCGATTATCATTAATACCCCATCACTCTGACCCTCACAGATAAGAAGTCATTAATTGTTACTTTTATGACAGAGAACTATTAACATCATATTGTACATGCCTATTATACCAGGCTCTGCATTCTCTGTACTGTTGTAATTGTCAGTCTTCTTGTGTTGACGGTATATACACGTACGTGTACAATCGTTCAGCAAACGTTTTTGTTGATTCCCTCAGTGTCGTGTTTTCCACAGGTGGACCCATTTCGGCTGGAGATGCATTTCTCCCATTCTCCAATGGTCGGAGCTCAACTTGTTGAACCTCATGTCGTCCAAACCCAGTCCCTTCACGTAAACAATTTGGCAGGCGCTTTCAGTCAGAGGACCATAAACAGTCAAAGTAGGGTCAAAACCCCAAGATTTGTCTGTGGAAAGAGGCACTCTGCCGGTCAAAACTGGTTGCAAACCCTTTTATACAAGGGTTGAAACAGAAGAGGGACCAGAAGGAGAGGGCAGACTAGCCAAAATAGGCTGTTTGACGGTCTCCACTGCCTAGCGTTGGCCGGAAGGACCGGCCATCCAGCCGGTACCCATGACTCCACCGGACCGGCTGTTTCGGTGAGAAAAAATACCCACAGAATGGACAGTTTTAACATCCGTAGTAATGTCCATAACCGGAGCTGAAGAAATAAGTTCAAAAGAACGAATTTCACTGGTGAAAAGAGCACAGGAACTGGTTTTAGTAGTACATGCCGGCTGGTCGGTAGTTACACCGGTGGTGACTCCCAGAACCGACGTTCCTAAAGGTTGAACGGTAGAAGGTGTCTGAGAGACAGCTACCGAAGCCTGAGAGTCCGAAGTCTTGGAGTTAACTGAACTTTTGGGAGTGTTGGACCCCAAAGACTTCAAGGGTGTCACGGTATTGCGACATTCTTTATATTTCAAATGTCGGGAAGCAAGCTCACATGTTTCCTCACTCCAGAGGAAAGAAATGGGGCATTGGTTCAGCCGTGAACACCCACAGCAAGTGAGGCACTGCGAGTGCGTGTCCCACTCTGCTGTGAAATACCCACAGGAGGCTTTTCTTTGTCCTTTGGGCATATTATAATCTGAAAAAAATATCAGACAAAAGCCAACACAACAAACAACAGACAAACTGATACTGCCCTGATTGTTGTCTAATTAAAATCCACTATCTCCAAATGGTAGATGGCAACCAATTTAGTCGTAAAAGGTAAAACACTGGGAGGCTATTAAAACGTGATGTAAATGGCCGACCGGAAATAACCAATGAGGTTTTCACGTGACTTGCGGGGGGCAAGTTAGTGTAGGGGCATGGCTGCGGGCGTGCCATGTGGTCCTTATTTTCCGGTCGTAGGTAAATAATAAATAGCCTAAGGCAGATTTCACAGCAGGTAAACATTTCTACCTAAAATAGATTTTACCTTAAAAATCTCATTTTACAGACACATATCTGTTTTTAGCTCCACTTTTTATGGCTCCAAGTTAGTTATATTTTATGACAACTGTCAAAGTTATTTGTAGTTTGGGGGGAGGGGGGGGGGGCTTTGTTTTGAAAATTAAAACCGATATCGATATATGAATCCTAATGGAACTGTTTGTTCATGGTTGCCACCATGGAGGGAGTTGTTAACTGTCCAGTGATCTAAATCACCCCATTGATAGTCAGGATTTTGTGCCTGAGGGGTGCTGAAATGCATTTGCATGGTTCTGGATCCAATCCAAGCATTTCTGTCGAGTACTCGTCTTCTACAGCGATCTCACACTTTTCTACTACAACTAAGACCACACCCACTCGCAACCCCTACCCCTGAGGCAGAAGAGAGGGGGTTGAACATACAGTGTCATCTGTTTCAGACCTGTTCAAATCACTATAGGACGATTCCGAAACAGATCCGTCTTCTAAGTCATTGCTATGCCGAAACATCAGTATAATCGCTATCAGAATCATTGGGCATTGATGAAATGATTCGCCAAGCTTCATCGGCAGAAAATCGCATCCTTTGGGTCATTATTCGCCTTAAAAAAAACCCTCAAAAAGTCGGTTTTTTGTTTTGTTTTTGACACGCTTGTTTACACAAACATTCATTTGGTCAGCAATATTGTCCGGATGACCATCAACATTGTTTTCCCTTTTTTTTTCCTATCCCTGTATTGCCTATCATGTACCATACTTCTCAGTTAACCTATTCAAGATTTGATGAGACTTCAGTTTTCCAGAGAGCTGTGTTACTTCATCTAAGACTTTTGGGGGGACCCTGATATATTCATGTCCGGGCATTGAATTTCCATGAACCGAAAGTCCCGGGAAAGTACCTATATACTCTACTATGGCTGTGTTTTCATGATGACCAAAACCTGACAGCCATGATACCCGTTTCTGATAAGTGTTGGCCAGTTTAAGTTTGGTGTAGTACCGTTGTAGTGGGAAAACCATAGAACGTTCTGGTTGGGGCTCATAGGGAATGTACTGTATTTTACCTTTGTTTTTTTCCTTTTCCTATAGCACAGAAGATTGATTTTTAGAAAGGCTTGTCTATAACTGACCCCTAACTGGACATAGTATGTTTTAGGAGAAGACCCTTTTGACCCATCCCATATCCCACAATCATCAGGGAAATCACTAGGCTTGCCATTCTTTCGGTATGTCGCTTTAGTGTCATTATTCATCACAAAGTAAACATTTTCCTTCACCCCTCCTGGAATTTCATCCCTACCCGGTATGCCCTGTGTAAGTATGTGTGTCAGTGTGTCTGTTTCCATAAACACCCCCGTGAGTTTTCCTGTTGTGTCGTTACCAAGGCAGTTGTCAGTTGGGTCAGTTTGTGTGTCATCGTCAAAGCTAAATCTAGGAACAGATACTGTGTCTGTGAATACAGTATTGCTATCTACTGAATCCACGTTCACAGCATCTTATTGTTCTGTTGGATCTTTAAACACTTCTTCTATCTAGTAAGAAATCCAGTTCAGATCCGGTGTCTGTAAAGTCAGCTTCCGCTGAAGCCTCATTCACAGACACACTGCCTCTGCTGATGCAGACAGAATCTCAACTCCCATAATAACATCAAAGCTGACACCTGGAACAGAGTTGGTGTCTATGCATTCAGCTTCCAATTGAAGTTGTTTCCACAGACACCACATCTGCTGGCTCACTACTACCACGATCGCTCCCAGCTGCAACATAAATCCTATTATACTGAATCAATGGAACGAAGTGATTGACTTCAAAATCAACAGAAACGACTGGCATGTTCACCGAGGTCCACATTATACATAACTGATCACTGTCAGCACTAACACCCCTACCTAACACTGTTTTCGAAAAGGCCTCTGGGTATTCGTTTCCTGGCAGGGACGGATAGTGAGACTTGATGGGTTGCTGCACTAAGTGCGTACAAATCGCCCATTTCCGAAAATGTATTCTCCTGTATGCAGTCACTCACAAGTTTGTCATAGGCACTAGTTACAATCCGTATGTCCTTGATAAAGTCATTGAAGGCTTTCCCTGTATTATACGAGTCCTCGTTAATAATCATCTCTAATGCGATAATCAACCGCAAGTACCCGTGGTACTTCTGTGTCCCACAGAGAGCCAGGGACACAGATCTGTATAGGCAATTGCCATCCCCGCAGTAGATAATGCCGTATACATACTGACCTTGTCTGGGTCATATCTGTTCAATTGAATAATTAATCCAGTAAGACGCTCTTAATTGCATTGTGTCTTTATTACATGGATTAATATATTTTTCAATTATCACAAACTACTCGATGTGTGTAGAAAACGACAGGCATTAGTTCGAGCTTTTCGGAAGAATTCCCCCCAAAAAATAAAAATCCTATTTACAGTGACATACTGCACTAAAGCACATAATTTCTTATTTCGCAATCACGTGGGGCCTCGGTTATTCGGCGACCTTCATAGCGATCGATATATTAAATATAACTCTTTAAAAAGTAACATTTCAATCAGATTTTATATAGATTTAGTGGTTATAATCAACAAAGAACACAAGTTGACTACACACTTTGTTTATTATATCTTAGTGTGGTTTAACATAAAGCTACTTGTGTTAAAATCAAGGGAACAGTGGCGCTACTTGTGTTAAATTTTGGGGTATTTCTGTAAGTCGTGTTACCGGCGTTCAAAATATTAATTAACACAATTTAGAGAGGTTTTACTGTATATCCTTCTGTCCCTCACCCCCTCCCCAATTCGTCCAAGGACACAATTTTCCCTCTTCTTCTACAGTACACTAGAGACCCGTTACAACGCGGGTGTCCGGGGACATAAAATTCAACCCGCGTTATATATGGAACTACTAATTTTGAACGAAACTGACTTGTTTTCTTTGTTTCCCCACCCACTCACGTACTGGAAAGGTTCAACGTAATTATACAAAATTACAAATTAAATTGAGTATGATTTCAAACAACCAAGTATATTTCATAAAACAAGCCTGTTGACAGGATGTAATTGCCTCTGGGCCTGTCAAACCCCTAATCCGATTAAACCTGCTGTGTAAAACAATAAATATGGCTTTCACTGTTTTCAGAAAATGAAAGGTCACATGTGATGTAACGTGTGATTTATTGGGGTTTTAAATTTCACTTGATTGGTCAAAGAGTACACAACCTTTTCTGCATTAGCAGAACCAACCAACCCCGCACTAAGTTAGGGGTTTAGATTTCTAATGATGTTTGTTTTTCATAATTAAAGTGCAAACTTTGTTGGCTTTGACAGTGAAAAAATTCAGTAACGCTCATCTCAATTATACACACAATTAATTTGTAACAGAAGTTATGCAGTTAAGATGCTATTAGGGCATCATGCACATGATACAAGCTGGCAATCAGCTGTGTGTATTACATTCATGGCGGCATATATACAAGTTGATAGTTGTCAGTTTTGTCACACGTAAGATTGTCTTCAATTGTTTATGTAGGGACCGGTGTTTGTTTTTATCCTTTAGCCTGCTGTGGGTGGATTAGTTTGCCTGAGTTTATTATATGTTTCATTGCGATATTCAATCATATTATAAATGAGGTATTTACAATAAAAAATCCGCCGACACAGACCACCCGCGTTATATTGATACCGCGGTAAAATGGTCTGCGTAATAACGGGTCCCCAGTGTATTGCCTTAAATTGTGTTCAGTCTTTATGTGTAGCCTTATGACCATATGGTTTGCCTTGAATAAAAGCTATTAGCCCTTAATATCATAACCAACTGTTTTTACAAAACATTTTTGCTTTAATTTGGTGTACAAACAGAAATAAATACCCATGAAACCAATTTAGGTAGCATTCATCCTGCAGTCTTTCTGTTTACATCCTGTCTTCTGAATGTATTGACTTCTATGAAACCAATTATAATGGAATATCAATGGAACACAACTTGAGATGTAAGAGAATTGGCAAAATATTCAGAAGCACTGTGTAATTGTTGCCAAAATAGTTCCAATTGTGAGAGTTTTTCCGTGTTGTATGGAGTGACTGACAAAAGTTTGTTGAGGCTCTTGAACATATGGTGGATTAGTTGTGACCTTTTGATTTGAGGCATACTGGGCTTGAGACTGTGTTAATTCAGTATACTTGTTCCCTGAATCAAGTCTCAAGTTTCCAACAGTGATGACCAAGGAGCCACCATTTCATCATACGACTTTCCTCTCTCCTTCTGTACTTTCTTCCCAGGCTGAGAGGCTCGTTTCCCCTCCGGCTGTTTTCTTTTTAAAGGTGCATTTTATCACATAATGAGCTCAATTATACTCATTATTATATGGAGGGGGTGTAAACAGAATCACACTCTGGTTACTGTTCATATATTTAATTCCACTTCGTGTTGTCTTCTCCATTATACGTCAACCTAGCCTAGTTAGTATTAAATTTTCAATTTAGTAAGCTTCACATGTTTGGCTATAGTCTTATTATGACGCTAGCGGATGCTAGTAGTTCAACCAAAATAATGCCAAAAATGCGTGCAGATACACCCTGGATCTGGCATATATAGCGCCCAAAGCTCACATGGTCACATGATCACATGGTCACATGGTCAAGTGATCAGGTGACAACAGCGCATAATTTAATTGGTCATTTACAACAATATATTGATAATAGAAATGGGGATAAATGTATTGGATTGTAATGTATTACGTACGGTGTAGGTTGGTATAATATTGTTAATGAATATGTACAAAAGGTGGGTGATAGGTCCATGCAAATTCCAGATGGTTATTATAGTTTTAAACAAATAGCAGATTTATTTAAAACTTTTAATATTACATTAACCGTAAATGAAGCGAATGGCATTGCATCTTCAATTTCTACCCATGAATTGAAATTAAGTAAAGATTTGAACTTTATATTAGGATTTGGTAAACGGAGATTTATTGCTAATGATATACACATTGGTGAGAGAAGTATAGATTTTGCTATCTATAAATCGTTGTATGTTCATTTGGAACAAGTTAGTACATCTCATAATTATCTTGATGGTATGCCGAGTACCTTGTTAGCGGTTATTCCAGTCGAGAATAAAGAATTTGGAGAGATAATGACAATGAGATTGGAACATCCAGAATACAAACGTTTAATGAATGACACTATAACAGAATTAAAATTAGAAATCAGAGATGAAAATAACAAAAAAATAATTAATCGTTTACCAGTTAATTGTGTTTTAGAGTTAATAAAATGAGTATATTTGGAACTAAAAGAAAACATGTTGATAATTTAGCACTGAAAGAAGAAATTAATCATTTGAGGGACGTTTTAGTTCCACAGTTGTTTGATAGAAATAATAGACTTCAAGATAGTGTTCGTAAAAAGATAATAAGCTTATGTGCCGAAAGTAAGGGTCCATTGCAGAAGAGTGAAGTATTTAGTTTTGGTAATGGTGGTAGAGAAGAAGGTGTCAGTTGTGTTATGAATTTTCGAGGTCAAATATTGGGTATGGGGTTAGCGAGTAAAAGAACAAACATTGATGATGTAACTGTTGTAGTATCTATTAATGGAAATGAACAACCGGAATATGGTATAAGTTTGAATAATCTTCCAAGAAAGCATGATAATTTTGATACACCATTAAATATTAAGGCTGGTGATGTAATTGATTTTGTTTGTAAAAGTAATAATTCTACATGCGCTAATACAGTAGCGTCAATGATAATTGAATTATTTATCTAAAAAAAACAACTAAAAAAAAACCCCTTAAAAATGTCAACTTATGGAGAAAAATTAAACCCCTACAGAAAAATAAGGGAACCAAGAGGTGTAAAAGGAATTAGACAGAGTGTTGTAATAACTAATAATCCTTCAACTATTGATCAGAATCAACAGTTATTAGTGAGATTCCCTAATCTAAGTAGTAATGATGTTATTGTTCCTGTAACAGTTAGATTAGCATTTGAAATTGAACTTAAATCTAAGGATGTAAATACAACTATATATCAAAACATAGGAAGATCAATAATTAAAAAAACAACCATTCGTATAAGTGGAAATGAAGTTATGTCAATTGATGATAGCGATTTTTATCATTGTTATGTTGATTTATGGAAAACACCTACTGAACGTGTAAACATGGCTTATCAAGGTCTAGGTACTGTAAACATGTTAAATCACAGAGTTGGAGCGGAAAATACGGGTGCAGACAAAGAAGACGAAGCTATAGCGGATGCGTATAAAAATAGATTTTGTATTCCACTTGACTTTGAACTATTAGAAACACATATGCCATTTTATCAGTCCGGTCTCGGTGATAGACTCGAATATGAACTTACATTCAATGATTATAATAAAGTTATTAACTCAACGGATAAAGATTCAAGTTATACAATAAGTAATATTTGTTTAGAATTTGATATGGTTTCCGACACCGAATTAGCTAGACAAATAAGACAACAAGTTTCTGGTAAAATGGTAGTATTATACGATAGAATACTAAGACATAGAAAAATAACTTAAAAAAAAATCTGATACGCTATGGAATATAAATTTAAATGTACCAGCTAGAAGTATGAAAGGGGTTCTGATGTTGTTCGAAGACCCCGAAAGAACAAACACCGAAACGTATTTCAATCCTAAAATAACGAAAGTAGAGATTACAATAGAAGGAGTTCCGAATCAACTATACAGTCAAGGAATGAAAGCTTATCAACAATGGGACGAAATAAATAATTTTTTTGCTATGAATTCTAAACAAAATAAAATAACAAATTCTGTTTTAAAAGATACGGTCTTCACTAATACGACATTAGAGAAATATTTAACGAATAATTACGCGTTATGGCTTGATTTACGCTCAACGGATGATAACTCACTACACGGTTCGGGAAGACGCATTGAGAATGCGTCTGAAGGAATTACAATACAAATAACGAAAGAAGGAGGAGAAGATGAATTAATAAATGTTTATCTATTTGTTATACAAGACGCACAAATTAATTTTGAAGATGGTAGATTTAAAGAAGTTAATTATTAAAAATGGAGCTACCGAAATACCCTCATTGCGCTATTATATGCGGGCAAACGGGTTGCGGAAAGACCGAGTTTGTACTCGATCTTTTAGAAAATCAATATTATAAAATATTCAAATATATAGTTATATTGTGTCCTACTATTCAATGGAATAAAGCTTATAAAAATCGTGAATGGATTGGAGATGTTAGGAAACCTAAAAACAAAAATATAATAATCGTTAATCCTATTTTTAATGAAGAAGAGAAGCTACAAGAACTACTAAGAATGTTTTTTAATAAATATGCCGGTTATTCAACATTATACATCATTGATGATTGTAGCGCAACAAAAGAACTAACGAAGAAAAAGGATATGCTTTCCGAATTAGCTTATTAGCGAATTAGTAAGTTTATTCTTTTAATCTCTTTAGATTGATTTGATATATAATATGGAAATACCGACTTTGTATATCCGTATACATTTATTGCAAGATTATTTTGTTTTTCTATTGTTGGTATCTGTGTTATTGGAGTGGGAGTTTCAATGTCTTTTGTATTAAGAATATCTTTATAATCAGGATAAGATGAGGGTCTATCAGAATGATTAGATGCAGGATAAAGTGCAGAAACTATTGATCTGAAAAAACATAAATCATCCTTATTCTTTACATTGACTATTGCTTTTTTGTTTTTTATAACTTCAGGTAATGGAATGTTGGAAGAACCTTTGAGTGGTTCATATTTGGCAATGTTTAAATATAATTTGATACAATGGTCAATCTCTAAACCGGAAGCTGTATTTGTAAACTTCTCGATCCATGATTGTAAATAAGAAGTTTGTTCATTATAATGTTCTTCAATATTTTCATCATTGAATACGGCAGCTTGTAGTCCATGATTTGAAGCATTAACAAATTTCTTTTTACCATTATGTTCATCATGAAAGAATTGAAGAGAAAGACCTACTGAAAACTTAACACCATTATATTCTTTTATATCATTCCTAATTTGGTCTAATATTTCAGATTTTTTATCATTAAACAATATGCTAGGGTCTTTATAAATATTAGCGTTAATTTCATACGCTTTGAAATAATTACATTTTGGGTTGTCCATATTTTCTAATGTAGAACGTGAAGGCTTTTTAATAACATCAATCATTTTACGTAATTGATCATCATTAATAATTCCATCACGATGTAGTTTTTGAATAGCGTCTTTGGCAATTTCAGTTGACATTTTATAATGTTAGTTTTTTAATTAAGTATAAAAAATAATTATTTATATTTTAAATAAAATGGAATGTGAATTCTTAAAAGTTGGAAGTGATAAAGATGTTTTAAAAGACCTGTAAAATGTTCTATGTATTGTGCTATACATAAATTTCTGATGAAAAATGATAATGTGAAACCATGTTTATATTGTGGGAAAAGGACTTATTCCAAATTGCAAATCTGTAATAAATGTGGGGCTAATAATATAAGAGTGAACTGTAGATATCACACAGTAATCAAACCATATAATGAAGAAGTTAAAAGATTAATGAATATCGAAATTAATTCTCTTTACATAATTTAAATTATCCCTCCACCCCACAAATAATAAAAATAAATAAAAAACAGAAATGTACATTTTAAAGTTTTATTTTTACCATTCTTTACAAATTTCTTTTATTGTTTTACTGTTTTGTGTAAGAAAACTAACAGGAACATTACATCGGAGTAAAATATCAAATTCTGCCACTAATTCATACAATATGATGAGTGACCTGCATTTTTGTGGAGAATAAATAATGTTGTGTTTTTGTAAATATGATTGTATTTGTTTTGTCTTTGGAATTTCGGTTTTAATAACTTTCAAAAGTTCTCCTTGTTGTGATGCTGTGAGAATTGAGTTTCTGTTGTTGCTACTTTCTAATTTATTCAAATCGTGTAGATTTTGAATAATGGTTTCTTCACTTGTGAGGTCGATGGTCACTTGTCCTTGATAATGTCTGTCTGTCGAATATGCGTTCTGGAGGCGTTGTTTAATCCGTTCTTTCTTTGTTTGTATGTTTTGTGTCTTTTGCTGTGTTTTGGTTGATTTGACTGCCATGGTTAAAGGTCCGTCGTATTGTTGTAAAAAGGTTTCGTTCCATTGGTTTATTACTTCGTCTTCTGGATATGTGTCGCGTAGATAGCTGGTGAGTTTTTGTAAGTCTATTCGAAGTTTTGTTGCTTGTGTGTTGTCCCTGAAAGTAGAAAATAAATAACTATTTACAATTTATTCTGTATTAATACATATTTATGGTTTCACCGTTAAGAAAAATAACGGTGTAAGGGTAAAATATTAGGGTAGATTTGTACCCACGCACCGTTAAGAAAAATAACGGTGACCATGTAAATTATTACCGGTGTAGATTTGTACCCACGCACCGTTAAGAAAAATAACGGTGTAAACATAGATATTGTCTAGTTTATCTTGCTATGTGATATATTTTTACCATAACCCAGATTTAAGTTAATGTACTCGGTTATTAATAAGCCACTATCAAAATCATCTTCAAACCGAGTCTGCAATTTTCTCTTTTTGTGTTGCAATTTTTGCTCTCGAGGGATCACCCCCCTTCAGAATTCAAATATTATATCTACCAATAAACTAAATAGAAAGATACGGTATTACACTCACATATATACAAGATAAACTGTATTAGAATAATATGAAACAATAAATAAAATATGTACTTAAATATTAATTATAGGTGTTTATTTCCTAAATGAACACGCACGTCTTCAATGCACTGCAGGGCGGATATGACATTATTGATTGTGCCACGTTGGAGGCAATCAAGAGTTTACTCCCCTCCGATCGATTGTGGCTATCTATCCGGCGACGGGAATTTATCGGGGGTCTCACAGAACGCAATAATACTCAATCAATTGCAATATTTTAACATATTTAACAAATTTGTCCTATTTATTTTATTTTTATCACCTTCTCCACCCACAGATTATGTTCAGTGTTCGTCAGTCTGTTCGTCATCTATGTATTTTTATACCCCCTTTTGAAAAAATGGGGGTATATTGCTTTGCACATGTCGGTCGGTCGGTCGGTCGGTCTGTCGGTCGGTCGGTCGGTAGATCGATGGTTTCCGAACGATAACTAATAAACGACTTGGCCTAGAATCTTTAAACTTGCTGTGGTGGTTGGTCATGACAAGTAGATGACCCCTATTGTTTTTGAGGTCACTAGGTAAAAGGTCAAGGTCACCATGACCTTCACTGGTAAAATGGTTTCTGATTAATAAATGCTCAAGGGGTTGGCTTAGGATCTTCAAATTTGCTTAGGTGGTTGGTCATGACAACTAGATGAGTCCTATTGTTTTTTAGGGCACTAGGTCAAAGGTCAAGGTCACCATGACCTTAACTGGTGAAATGGTTTCAGATCAATAACTGCTCAAGGGTTTGGCCTAGGATCTTCAAATTTGCTGTGGTGGTTGGGAATGACCACTAGATGACCCCTATAGTTTTTTAGGTCACTAGGTCAAAGGTCAAGGTCACCATGACCTTAACTTGTAAAATGGTTTCTGATCAATAACTGCTCAAGGGTTTGGCTTAGGATCTTCAAATTTGCTTAGGTGGTTGGTCATGACAACTAGATGAGCCCTATTGTTGTTTAGGTCACTAGGTCAAAGGTCAAGGTCAACATGACCTTAACTGGTGAAATGGTTTTTGACCAATGACTGCTCAAGGGTTTGGCATTAGGATCTTCAAACTTGCTGTGGTGGTTGGTCATGACCAATAGATAAGCCCTATTATTTTTTAGGTCACTAAGTCAAAGGTCAAGGTCACCATGACCTTAACTAGTGAAATGGTTTCCTATCAATAACTGCTCAAGGGTTTGGCCTAGGATCTTCAAATTTGCTGTGGTGGTTGGGAATGACCACTAGATGACCCCTATAGTTGAGGTCACTAGATCAAAGGTCAAGGGGTCTGGGGGTATACATGTTTTACAAACATCTCTTGTTATTTTATCTCTCCACCACCCCACAAATTAAGTTCACTGTTCGTCATCACTTCTTTTTATTTATCACCCCACACTGTTCGTCACCTACACACTCATTTTTATTACCTCCTCTCCCTCCCACGAAAGATACTCGGTGTTCGTCTCTACCATTTTATTTTATTTATTACCCCACTCTGTTCGTCACCTACACTCTTTTTTATCACCCCCTCTCCACCCCACAGAAGATGTTCGGTGTTCGTCTCTACCATTTTATTTTATTTACCGTCACTCACTGTTCGTCAACTGTGTATTTTTTTTTCCCCACTGTGTTTTAGACCCGCCCCTGTCTCTCTCTCCAAAATATTGCTTGTGTGTAAAATTTTTTTTTTTTTTTTTTACCTCAATGATATATATACATTATAGGGAGTGAAACGTGTACTGGACCATCCGGGGGAGGTGAGCCGAGCCAGTATGGCGAGGTGAGCCGGAGGAGGTGGTCCAGTACCCCTATAATGTATATATATCTTTGACAGTGAAAAAATTCAGTAACGCTCATCTCAACTATACACACAATTAATTTGTAACAGAAGTTATGCAGTTAAGATGCTATTAGGGCATCATGCACATGATACAAGCTGGCAATCAGCTGTGTGTATTACATTCATGGCGGCATATATACGAGTTGATAGTTGTCAGTTTTGTCACACGTAAGATTGTCTTCAATTGTTTATGTAGGGACCGATGTTTGTTTTTATCCTTTAGCCTGCTGTGGGTGGATTAGTTTGCCTGAGTTTATTTTGTTTCATTGCGATATTCAATCATATTATAAATGAGGTATTTACAATAAAAAATCTGCCGACACAGACCACCCGCGTTATATAGATACCGCGGTAAAACGGTCTGCGTAATAACGGGTCCCCAGTGTATTGCCTTAAATTGTGTTCAGTCTTTATGTGTAGCCTTATGACCATATGGTTTGGCTTGAATAAAAACTATTAGCCCTTAATATCATAACCAACTGTTTTTACAAAACATTTTTGCTTTAATTTGGTGTACAAACAGAAATGATAAATACCCATGAAACCAATTTAGGTAGCATTCATCCTGCAGTCTTTCTGTTTACATCCTGTCTTCTGAGTGTATTGACTTCTATGAAACCAATTATAATGGAATATCAATGGGACACAACTTGAGATGTAAGAGAATTGGCAAGATATTCAGAAGCACTGTGTAATTGCTGCCAAAATAGTTCCAATTGTGAGAGTTTTCCGTGTTGTATGGAGTGACAAAAGTTTGTTGAGGCTCTTGAACATATGGTGGATTAGTTGTGACCATTTGATTTGAGGCATACTGTGCTTGAGACTGTGTTAATTCAGTATACTTGTTCCCTGAATCAAGTCTTAAGTTTCCAACAGTGATGACCAAGGAGCCACCATTTCATCATACGACTTTCCTCTCTCCTTCTGTACTTTCTTCCCAGGCTGAGAGGCTTGTTTCCCCTCCGGCTGTTTTCTTTTTAAAGGTGCATTTTATCACATAACGAGCTCAATTATACTCATTATTATATGGAGGGGGTGTAAACAGAATCACATCCTGGTTACTGTTCATATGTTTAATTCCACTTCGTGTTGTCTTCTCCATTATACGTCAACCTAGCCTAGTTAGTATTAAATTTTGAATTTAGTAAGCTTCACATGTTTGGCTATAGTCTTATTATGACGCTAGCGGATGCTAGTAGTTCAACCAAAATAATGCCAAAAATGCGTGCAGATACACCCTGGATCTGGCATATATAGCGCCCAAAGCTCACATGGTCACATGACTGACTGGTCAAGTGATCAGGTGACAACAGCGCATAATTTAATTGGTCATTTAGTTTGATGGTCAAAGGTTAAAAATCATATGTCACATGAATTTTACACGTGAGCATGCAGCAGGTGTCCTCCCGGGCATCAGCTTGCAAAATCACAGTAAATAAAAGTTCAGTCACTGGTCAAACTCTATGTACATGGGGTTGACCAGTTCACTGTGAGCGTTTTTCAGCTTTTTGGCGAATACTTGTAACTCTTTGCCTGCTGTGGTTGACCAATTGATGATTATATGACACCTCCCCTACTTAGTTAAGAACATATATTACAAAATATATTTCTTATCTGTAAAATAAAATACTTATAAATCGATAATCATCAATTGATCGCATAATCACATAAAACAACATTCCTAGGCTAGGTGTCACACAACAATTCACTTAAAAGAAAGAAAGAAAGCTTATAGTCTATGAGTGTCCTCCATCTGTACTTAAACTATTTGTACACATTATTAATTAAAGTCCACACTGGTTCACACTAGGTATTGTTCAAGTTCCAGCAATGTCTGTAATTACAAAACTTACAATTAACAATTTAACCTAACACAATTCACTGAATTTGATACTTAATAAAATAAATTAATTAAAACACAATTATTATGAACCAGATGTGAGGCACTCATGTCACAATCTAGAAGAAGGCAATCCAGCGTTGATAGGTACTAGGCACGCTCCCTGGGATTGGTATGACATGGTAGGACATCCATCACAGCAGCACATGGACCAAGGTCTGGATGTCAGCGGCTCGCACTGGGTCATCGCAGGTCATAGGTCTCCATAGCGTGTATTGTAGATCATCGCCAAAGGTCAGCAGACAGCTTGACAGCTGACATTTGCTATTCAGCTGGATATATCTCCAACAGATTATTATAGTCCTTATAAGTCATTATTACTAATGGTGTAAATGTATTCTTCACCACCTGTGACCTTGAGGATACACAGATGGACTTATAGTAAATTAACCCTACTTATTTCTTCACCACTATCCACCTTGTGGATGAATAATGGACTTTAAATATAAGAAATATAGAGAATAATAGGTTAGTGCCGTAGATGGGACGCTTTATCCGACGAGGGGAGAAAACGTTGAGGCGAGGCTTGCCGAGCCTCAACTGTTTTCTCTCCGAGTCGGATAAAGGCGTCCCATCTACGGCACTAACCTATTATTCGATTTATCCAGTCAATATAGTTAAATGTCTTTTTTACAGACTCATAACACTCTTGAAATAATTTACATTGAAAATGCAGTTTTTCGATCAACGGATCCCTCCCTTTTCACTTCCATTTAGACGTAAATAGATCTAATGAGCTACCGCAGAGGAATATAGTTTCGATACTTGTATTACTAGAAGGAAATCGTGGTTGAATTTGAAAAATAAGATGATTTGAATCGAGGGTCGATAAGTTATTTCAAACAGACATGGTCTAGATATTCTTTGGTCAAATTCGAGTTACGTAGTCTCGGTTTCTATTTTTAGATTCTACCTAACGTCACTCAGAAATCGATGGAACTGAACAGGCTATATTTAGGTTTATGACTATCACCGCCCCTGTAAGAGTTTATCAACCAAATAATCATGAGAGTGAAAAGAAAACATTTACTATTTATCTGTCAATCTTTGCTTCCAGGTTTGATTTTATAAAAAACGGGTTTTGCCAGCGGTGGATTAAATTAATAAAAGTGATAAATCAACGTCATTTTGTATGTGGCCTCGGTGGCGTAATCGGTAAGGGCGACGTCTGTAGAGAGATTAGAATTAGTTTTTGTAGGATCAGGCGCGGGTTCGAATCCAGCTGTAGCCAATTATTTTTTATTTTTTTTTCTCATTTGAATAATTCTTCTGGTGACCAAATAGATCTGTTAGATCTATTCCATCAACATGTATATGAATATTTACAGAAAACTAAAATAGTTCCATGGTTATAGAATCATTACGCCTATCTACTAACCAAATAAACCTTCCACTACCGGAAGTAACCTAATAAACCTAAGTTTATTTGCACCCCCTTTATTATGTCACTAGAGAAGCCTGGTGACTGGATAAAATTCAATATCTTCACCACTACATGTATATACCTTGTGGATATATAGTGGACTTATCTCTTAATTTATTTAATTATACATATCTACATATGGTTAACTACATATAGGCAAAACAAACTAAATAGGTTGGTTAAGCTCTTCACAATACTTAAACGTTCACATACCTGAGTGATGTGCTCTTTTTACACTAACTATATTCACTCTATACATGGCATATCAGAAGTATGAATTACTTCTTACTCAGTATCAACGCAGGAAAGGATTGGCCGGTTGTTCCTTCCTGTTCTTTCCTCAGCAGTGCGGAAAATTGAACAGCTTCCTCGACGTTACTCGCGTCGCCACCTATATCAGGGGACACTGCTTTCAGGCGCTCAGTGGAGTGTCTCATTGTTCTGATATCATAACCAACTGTTTTTACAAAACATTTTTGCGCCATAACTTTAATTCGGTGTACAAACAGAAATGATAAATACCCATGAAACCAATTTAGGTAGCATTCGTCTTGCAGTCTTTCTGGCTACATCCTGTCTTCTGAGTGTATTGACTTCTATGAAACTAATTATAATGGAATATCAATGGGACACAACTTGAGATGTAAGAGAATTGGCAAAGTATTCAGAAGCACTGTTTGTGTAATTGTTGCCATGTCTTCTGAGTGTATTGACTTCTATGAAACTAATTATAATGGAATATCAATGGGATACAACTTGAGATGTAAGAGAATTGGCAAAGTATTCAGAAGCACTGTTTGTGTAATTGTTGCCAAAATAGTTCCAATTGTTGGAGTTTTCCGTGTTGTATGGAGTGACAAAAGTTTGTTGAGGCTCTTGAACATATGGTGGATTAGTTGTGACCATTTGATTTTAGGCATACTGTGCTTGAGACTGTGTTATATGAGACTTTAAAAATTCAGTATACTTGTTCCCTGAATCAAGTCTCAAGTTTCCAACAGTGTTGACCAAGGAGCCACCATTTCATCATACGACTTTCCTCTCTCCTTCTGTACTTTCTTCCCAGGCTGAGAGGCTGGTTTCCCCTCCGGCTGTTTTCTTTTTAAAGGTGCATTTTCACGTCATTATTACATAAATGACAATATTACACCATATAATCGAGTTTCTCACTAGAATGATAGAAACTAATAACAATTGTTATTGATTTGATTTCGCTTATTGTTGGTATTTTTGTTTCCAGTTCCCTTCATTTACTCCCCTCCCCTCCCCCCACTTTGAACATCAAAAACCAACAACAAAATAATTAAGAAACAATGAAATAAATTACCTTCCCAATCATCCAAAACATAGTCATTGCTGTTCGCCATCTGCAATCAGAAGACAAAATTTGATTGTATTATTTAAATTATGCAGCTTATACAAATTTTTGAGTTACCTCAGGCTCAGTTTCTCCCAAAATCATCACGCATTAGTTCTTTTAATACGTTTTGATTACGACTGTGGCTTAAACTTCATGTGAGAAAAATGTGAGAATTTTGTACTTTGAGAACAGTATTATGGCTTTAAGCTTTTGTCTAGTATGTAATTTCTAGATGGGTTTTTCGACTTTAATGAATTTTAAAAAAATCAGTATACCTGTTCCCTGAATCAAGTCCCAAGTTTCTAACAGTGTTAACCCAGGAGGCACCATTTGATCATACGACTTTCCTCTCTCCTTCTGTACTTTCTTCCCAGACTGAGAGGCTTGTTTCCTCTCTGGCTGTTTTCTTTTTAAAGGTGCACTTGGAGTTACCTCAGGCTCTGTTGATGCCAACAGCTTCAAGACTGGATCACCCACCCCATACATTTAAAAACCCATTCACCTATTCCCACTTAGAACAATGGTTTACGGACATTTGCCCCCCCCCCCCCCCCCATTAGAACAATAGCCATATCAGCTATCCCCAGGGCATAGTCTTCGTATCTTACATGATTCTAGGACATTTGCCCCCGGACCGTTTTTCCTTATATAGAGTAATAGCACCGCGTGGCCCTAGTGTTTCGCTCCATTTCACGAGCCATAAACTGGCTGGATCGCTCCATGGCCTGTTCCAGTAGCCCCAGTACATGGGCAATTGTGTTGACTTGCTTCGTCGGTGGTAGTGATGAAGAGGCCACTCTGGCCCGCTTTGCTGGTGGTGAAGAGGGGGAGGGAGAACGTTTGCCAGCTCTTGGTGTTATGCACACTATATCCACCTCACTGGTCTCCTCTGGCAGGAGTTGGGGTAATTTATTCTTGTCTTGGGTGGGGGTGGCCATCCCAATCTGCCTTGTTGATTGTGGGGTAACAGGTAAAGGCGCTGGTGTGGCTTGAGGACTTTTAGCCTGGATGGGTTTGGGGGCCTCAGGCTTAGAAGTCGACGTGACCTGACTGGGAGTGTTGGTAAGGCCAAGGAGAGTTTGTAATACGGTGCCACCCACAAGCTTCGACACCTCCTCCATCATGTTTGCCTGTGTTGCTGCAGTAGCGGCTATTGGGCTGCTCATGGTGGGGTTGGCCTGGTCAGAGGTCTTATCTTGCCCCATAGCCCTAACTGGGGTTGCAGGCTGACTAACCTCTGCCTGCAGGCCATTCGGAAATACCGTCTTCACTGCCTCGGCCAAGCAGTCTGGTTTCCTCTGCCTCTTGCTCCAATGGGCTGCAGAGTCCTCTTGGGAGAGCGTGAGGATATCATGCTCCCCAATTATGTATGTCCGGGGACATAAAATTCAACCTGTTTTATGTACGGAACCGCGTTGTAACGGGTATTTTTTATCTGGGTACTTACATAAACTTATATTAACCCCCATCATCCTAAAATAAACAAATTAGGATTGAAACTGACTTGTTTACTTAGTTTCCCCGCCCACTCACCTACTGGAAAGGTTCAACGTAATTATACAAAATTACAAATTAAATCGAGTATGATTTCAAACAACAAAGTATATTTCATAAAACAAGCCTGTTGACAGGACGTAATTGCCTCTGGGTCTGTCAAACCCCTAATCCGATTAACACATTACCCCCTAGTATGCAGTCACTCACAAGTTTGTCATAGGCACTAGTTACAATCCGTATGTCCTTGATAAAGTCATTGAAGGCTTTCCCTGTATTATACGAGTCCTCGTTAATAATCATCTCTAATGCGATAATCAACCGCAAGTACCGGTGGTACTTCTGTGTCCCACAGAGAGCCAGGGACACAGATCTGTATAGGCAACTGCCATCCCCGCAGTAGATAATGCCGTATACATACTGGCCATGTCTGGGTCATATCTGTTCAATTGAATAATCAATCCAGTAAGACGCTCTTAATTGCATTGTGTCTTTATTACATGGATTAATATATTTTTCAATTATTACAAACTACTCGATGTGTGTAGAAAACGACAGGCATTAGTTCGAGTTTTTCGGAAGAATTCCCCCCCAAAAAATAAAAATCCTATTTACAGTGACATACTGCACTAAAGCACATAATTTCTTATTTCGCAATCACGTGGGGCCTCGGTTATTCGGCGACCTTCATAGTGATCTATATATTAAATATAACTCTTTAAAAAGTAACATTTCAATCAGATTTTATATAGATTTAGTGGTTATAAACAACAAAGAACACAAGTTGACTACACACTTTGTTTATTATATCTTAGTGTGGTTTAAAATTAAGCTACTTGTGTTAAAATCAAGGGAACAGTGGCGCTACTTGTGTTAAATTTTGGAGTATTTCTGTAAGTCGTGTTACCAGCGTTCAAAATATTAATTAACACAATTTAGAGAGGTTTTACTGTATATCCTTCTGTCCCTCACCCCCTCCCCGATTCATCCAAGGACACAATTTTCCCTCTTCTTCTACAGTACACTGGAGACCCGTTACAACGCGGGTGTCCGGGGACATAAAATTCAACCCGTGTTATATGGAACTGCGTTGTTACAGGTTTTTTTTATCTGGGTGCTTACATAAACTTACACAAACCCCCATCATCCTAAAATAAACTAATTTCGAACGAAACTGACTTGTTTTCTTTGTTTCCCCACCCACTCACGTACTGGAAAGGTTCAACGTGATTATACAAAATTACAAATTAAATCGAGTATGATTTCAAACAACCAAGTATATTTCATAAAACAAGCCTGTTGACAGGATGTAATTGGCTCTGGGCCTGTCAAACCCCTAATCCGATTCAACCTGCTGTGTAAAACAATAAATATGGCTTTCACTGTTTTCAGAAAATGAAAGGTCACAGTCATGTGATGTCACGTGTGATTTATTGGGGTTTTAAATTTCACTTTATTGGTCAAAGAGTACACACCCTTTTCTGCATTAGCAGAAGCAACCAACCCCGCACTGAGTTAGGGGTTTAGATTTCTAATGATGTTTGTTTTTCATAATTGAAGTGCAAACTTTGGTGGCTTTGACAATGAAAAAATTCAGTAACGCTCATCTCAACTATACACACAATTAATTTGTAACAGAAGTTATGCAGTTAAGATGCTATTAGGGCATCATGCACATGATACAAGCTGGTAATCAGCTGTGTGTATTACATTCATGGCGGCATATATACGAGTTGATAGTTGTCAGTTTTGTCACACGTAAGATTGTCTTCAATTGTTTATGTAGGGACCGGTGTTTGTTTTTATCCTTTAGCCTGCTGTGGGTGGATTAGTTTGCCTAAGTTTATTTAATGTTTCATTGCGATATTCAATCATATTATAAATGAGGTATTTACGATAAAAAAATCCGCCGACACAGACCACCCGCATTATATTGATACCGCAGTAAAACGGTCCGCGTAATAACGGGTCCCCAGTGTATTGCCTTAAATTGTGTTCAGTCTTTATGTGTAACCTTATGACCATATGGTTTGGCTTGAATAAAAGCTATTAGCCCTTAATATCATAACCAACTGTTTTTACAAAACATTTTTGGGCCATAACTTTAATTCGGTGTACAAACAGAAATGATAAATACCCATGAAACCAATTTAGGTAGCATTCGTCCTGCAGTCTTTCTGTTTACATCCTGTCTTCTGAGTGTATTGACTTCTATGAAACCAATTATAATGGAATATCAATGGGACACAACTTGAGATGTAAGAGAATTGGCAAAGTATTCAGAAGCACTGTTTGTGTAATTGTTGCCAAAATAGTTCCAATTGTGAGAGTTTTCCGTGTTGTATGGAGTGACAAAAGTTTGTTGAGGCTCTTGAACATATGGTGGATTAGTTGTGACCATTTGATTTGAGGCATACTGTGCTTGAGACTGTGTTATATGAGACTATAAAATTTCAGTATACTTGTTCCCTGAATCAAGTCTCAAGTTTCCAACAGTGTTGACCAAGTAGCCACCATTTCATCATACGACTTTCCTCTCTCCTTCTGTACTTTCTTCCCAGGCTGAGAGGCTTGTTTCCCCTCCGGCTGTTTTCTTTTTAAAGGTGCATTTTCACGTCATTATTACATAAATGACAATATTACACCATATAATCGAGTTTCTCACTAGAATGATAGAAACTAATAACAATTGTAATTGATTTGATTTAGCTTATTGTTGGTAATTTTGTTTCCAGTTCCCTTCATATACTCCCCTCCCCTCCCCCAACTTTGAACATCAAAAACCAACAACAAAATAATTAAGAAACAATAAAATAAATTACCTTCCCAATCATCCAAAACGTAATCATTGCGGTTCGCCATCTGCAATCAGAAGACAAAATTTGATTGTATTATTTGAATTATGCAGCTTATACAAATTTTTGAGTTACCTCAGACTCAGTTGCTTCCAAATTCATCACGCATTAGTTCTTTTAATACATTTTGAATACGACTGTGGTTAAACTTCATGTGAGAAAAATGTGAGAATTTTGTACTTTGAGTATTTTGTATTTTGTAGTATGTTATTTCTAGATGGGTCTTTCGACTTTAATGAATTTTAAAAAAATCAGTATACCTGTTCCCTGAATCAAGTCCCAAGTTTCTAACAGTGTTAACCCAGGAGGCACCATTTGATCATACGACTTTCCTCTCTCCTTCTGTACTTTCTTCCCAGACTGAGAGGCTTGTTTCCTCTCTGGCTGTTTTCTTTTTAAAGGTGCACTTGGAGTTACCTCAGGCTCTGTTGATGCCAGCAGCTTCGAGACTGGATCTCCCACCCCATACATTTAAAAACCCATTCACCTATTCCCACTTAGAACAATGGTTTACGGACATTTGCCCTCCCCCCCCCCCCCCCCCCCTTAGAACAATAGCCATATCAGCTATCCCCAGGGCACAGTCTACCGTATCTTACATGATTCTAGGATATTTGCCCCCCGGACACCTGCCCCTGGACCGTTTTTCCTTATATAGAGTAATAGCACCGCGTAGCCCTGGTGTTTCGCTCCATTTCACGAGCCATAGACTGGCTGGATCGCTCCATGGCCTGTTCCAGTAGCCCCAGTGCATGGGCAATTGTGTTGACTTGCTTCGTCGGTGGTGGTGATGAAGAGGCCACTCTGGCCCGCTTTGCTGGTGGTGAAGAGGGGAGGGAGAACGTTTGCCAGCTCTTGGTGTTATGCACAGTATATCCACCTCACTGGTCTCCTCTGGCAGGAGATGGGGTAATTATGTCTCCCCCCATATTTATATGGGGAGACATATTGTTTTCGTGAGAGTTGTCTGTCTGTCCGTCTGTCCGTCCGTCTGTCCGTCACACTTTTTGTCCGGACGATAACTTCAATATGCCTGATGCCAGTTGATTGAAACTTCATATATGGAAAGAGCATAATGAGAGGAAGTGTCATGCACAAGGTCCATAACTCTGGCTTCACTAATATTGGAGTTATTGCCCTTTGTAAAAAAAAATCACACTTTTTTGTTCGGACGATAACTTCTATATGGCTCATGCCATTGGATTGAAACTTCATATATGGAAAGATCATGACGAGAGGAAGTGTCATGCACAAGGTCCATAACTCTGGCTTCACTAATATTGGAGTTATTGCCCATTGTAAAAAATATCATAATTTTTTGTCCGGACAATAACTTCAATATGCCTGATGCCAGTTGATTGAAACTTCATATATGGAAAGAGCATAATGAGAGGAAGTGTCATGCACAAGGTCCATAACTCTGGCTTCACTAATATTGGAGTTATTGCCCATTGTAAAAAATATCATAATTTTTTTTTCCGGACAATAACTTCAATATGCCTGATGCCATTGGATTGAAACTTCATATATGGAAACATCATAACGAGAGGAAGTGTCATGCAGAAGGTACATAACTCTGGCTTCACTAATATATGAGTTATTGCCCTTTGTAAAAAAATCACACTTTTTTGTCCGGACGATAACTCCTGTATGGCTCATGCCATTGGATTGAAACTTCATATATGGAAAGATCATAACGAGAGGAAGTGTCATGCACAAGGTCCATAACTCTGGCTTCACTAATATTGGAGTTATTGCCCATTGTAAAAACAATCACAATTTTTTGTCCGGATGATTACTCCTATGTGACACATGCCATTGGAGTGAAACTTCATACATGGAACGATCATAATAAGAGAAAGTGTCATGCATAAGATCCTCAACTCGAGCTTCAATAAATTTAGAGTTATTGCCCCTTGTACATTTGTTTAATTCTTTCTTTTCCGGACGATAACTCCTACATGGCTCTTGCCATCGTATTGAAACTTCATACATGGAAAGAGCATGATGAGAGAAAGTGTCATGAACAAGGGCCATAATTCTGGCTTCAATACTTTTGGAGTTATTGCCCTTTGTTACATTTTTTGGCCGATCAATAACTCCTGTTGGACTGATGCTATTGGAATGACATTTTATTTTCGGAAAGAGCATGATGAAAGTAAGTGTCATGCACAAGGGCCATAAATCTGGTATCAGTATTTTTGGAGTTATTAGCAGTTATCATTTTCTTCTTGAAAAATGTAGTGTGGAAAACGCATAATGAGGGGAAGTATCATTCATCAAGAGCATAACATTTTTAGTGATTTCCCTTTAAATATTGTTTTTATAGAGGGGAGACATCCGTTTTTAGCTCACCAGAGCACAAAGTGCTCAGGGTGAGCTTTTGTGATCGCCAGATGTCTGTCGTCCGTCGGCGTGCGTCGTCCGTCGTCCGTCGTCGGGCGTCAACAATTTGAACCTTTAAAAATCTTCTCCTCTGAATCTACAGGGTTCTCAGCTTTCATCTTTGGTACATAGCATCACCTATAGGTCCTCTACAAAAGTTATATAAATTATACCCCTGGGGTCAAAATTGGCCCTGCCCCAGGGGTTTTCAGTTTTCAATAGAAACATATAGTGAAAACTTTGAACATCATCTCCTCTAAAACTAGAAGGTCCTCAGCTTTCATATTTGGCACATAGCTTCAACTTCAGGGTTTCTACAAAAGTTATATAAATTATGCCCCTAGGATAAAAATTGGTCCCACCCCAGGGATTAAGAGTTTTTTGTAGCCAGAAATTACATTCTAAAGGTTTCTCCTTAATATCACTCTTAGCTGACCTGACTGAGACCAGTCAGAGGGATTTCTTATATAATCACCCTAAGCCTGATCAGTAGAGTAGAAATTGTGTTTAGACAAATAACACACACTCATTTAAGATTGAGAAAACTGTGGATAATTCTCAAAATGCAGAATACTCTTAAAGCTTTTTTCCATACCTATGCCATGCATTAAGCTACCAGCTATCAATATAGAGCATATCTGTTGTGAATTTCAGATTAACTCTTTGCATGCTGGGTAATTTTGTGATCTGCTAAATTGTTGTCTGCAGCATATTCACAAGTTATCCTAACTATACACTTTCTTTCTGAGTTTTTCAGAAGTTCAGTCTCATTGACAAACAGTTCGGATATCAGATCAGGCACCACATTATGTTGGCCCTGATCTGGATCCAAACTGTTTGCATAGGTCATTAGTGGTGGGAGAATCCCACTACACACTTTCTTTCTAAGTTTTTCAGAAGTTCAGTCTCATTGACATTCAGTTTGGAAATCAGATCAGGCACCACATTATGTTGGCCCTGATCTGGATCCAAACTGTTTGCATAGGTCATTAGTGGTGAGAAAATCCCACTACACACTTTCTTTCTAAGTTTTTCAGAAGTTCAGTCTCATTTACAAACAATTTGGATATCAGATCAGGCCCCACATTATGTGGGGCCTGATCTGGATCCAAACTGTTTGCATAGGTCATTAAAGGTGGGAGAATCCGCCTCTAGCATCCAAAGAATACAAGTTCCAGTGGTCTAATGCTCTATCCATTCTTTCACTACATTCTTTTAGCATCATGTTCAGGTCCTCTACAAAAGTTATATAAATTGTGTCCCTGGGGTCAAAATTGGCACCGCCCCTGGGGTGTTAACTTTTCAATAGAAACATATAGTGAAAACTTTGAAAATCTTCTCCTCTGATTGTCTGGTGAGCGATGTCAGGGCCATTCTGGCCCTCTTGTTTTGACAAAAACCTCTAGTTTATTCTTGTCTTGGACGGGGGTGGCCATCCCAATCTGCCTCGTTGATTGTGGGGTAACGGGTAAAGGCGCTGGTGTGGCTTGAGGACTTTTAACCTGGATGGGTTTGGGGGCCTCAGGCTTAGAAGTCGACGTGACCTGACTGGGAGTGTTGGTAAGGCCAAGGAGAGTTTGTAATACGGTGCCACCCACAAGCTTCAACACCTCCTCTAGTGAGATTGTCTTTATTTGATTTCATCATATAGCTTTATTTACATTATTTATTCGGCTCTATATGACCATCAGTGTCGATGGGCCGTAAAACACCATTCATTCATTCGACACCTCCTCCATCATGTTTGCCTGTGTTACTGCAGTAGCGGCTATTGGGCTGCTCACGGGGGGAGGGGAGGTTGGCCTGGTCAGAGGTCTTATCTTGCCCCATAGCCCTAACTGGGGTTGCAGGCTGACTCACCTCTGCCTGCAGGCCATTTGGAAATGTCGTCTTCACTGCCTCGGCCAAGCAGTCTGGTTTCCTCTGCCTCTTGCTCCAGTGGGCCGCAGAGTCCTCTTGGGAGAGCGTGAGGATATCACGCTCCCCAATGATGTATGTCCGGGGACATAAAATTCAACCTGTTTTATGTACGGAACCGCGTTGTAACGGGTATTTTTTATCTGGGTACTTACATAAACTTATATTAACCCCCATCATCCTAAAATAAACTAATTTTGAATGAAACTGACTTGTTATGTCTCCCCCATTTATGGGGAGATATATTGTTTTTGCCAGAGTTGTCTGTCTGTCCGTCCGTCTGTCCGTCTGTCTGTCTGTCCGTCACAAACTTGTGTCGCGCGTATCTCTGAAACCAGTTGGACTAGAGTCACCAAACTTCACAGGAATGTTCACTAGCATGAGTTGTTGTGCACCTATGGTTTTTGAATTGTCTCCCCCTGATAATTTTGGAGTTATTGCCCCTGATTACTTAAAATTAGAAAAACTTTGTGTCGCGCATATCTCTGAAACCGCTAGTACTAGAGTCACCAAACTTCACAGAAATGTTCACCAGCATGAGTTGTTGTGCACCTATGGTTTTTGAATTATCTCCCCCTGATAATTCTTGAGTTATTGCCCCTGATATGAATACTTAAATTTATACAAACTTTGTGTCGCGCGTATCTCTGAAACCAGTAGGGCTAGAGTCACCAAACTTCACAGGATTGTTCACAAGCATGAGTTGTTTTGCTCTTGGGTTTTTAGAATTGTCTCCCCCTGTTAACTTTGGAGTTACTGCCCCTGATGACTTAAAATTAGACAAACTTTACTTAGTGTCGTGCATATTTCTGAAACCACTAGGGCTAGAGTCACCAAACTTCACAGGAATGTCGACCAGCATGAGTTGTTGTACAACTGGGATTTTTGAATTGTCTTCCCTTGATAACTTTGGAGTTATTGCTGCTGTTATGATTACTTAAAATTAGAGAAACTTTGAGTCATGCATATCTTTAAAACCACTAGGGCTAGAGTTACCAAACTTCACAGGAATGTTCACCAGCATGAGTTGTTGTGCACCTGGGTTTTTTTTAATTGTCTCCCCCTGATAATTCTTGAGTTACTGCCCCTGATATGTTAACTTAAAATTAGAGAAACTTTGTGCTGCACGTTATCTCTGAAACCTGTAGGGCTAGAGTCCCCAAACTTCACAGGAATGTTCACCAGCATGAGTTGTGCATCTGGGTTTTTTAATTGTCCCCCCCTGATAACTTTGGAGTTACTGCCCCTTATGACTTAAATAAGAGAAACTTTACTTTGTGTCACATGTATCTCTGAAACCACTAGTACTAGAGTCACCAAACTTCACAAGAATGTTGACTAGCATGTGTGTTTGTGTACCTGGGGCTTTTGAATTGTCTCCCCCTGACAATGTTGGAGTTATTGTCCCTGATGACTTAAACATTAGACCCTGATAAGTTTGGAGTTACAGACATTACACTTGTGTATTGGAAAGCAGATGGGAGGGGGAGACATCTGTTTTTGTGACAAAAACAAACCTCTAGTTTACTTTGTTTCCCCGCCCACTCACGTACTGGAAAGGTTCAACGTAATTATACAAAATTACAAATTAAATTGAGTATGATTTCAAACAACCAAGAATATTTCATAAAACAAGCCTGTTGACAGGACGTAATTGCCTCTGGGTCTGTCAAACCCCTAATCCGATTAACACATTACCCCCTAGTGACGCATTTTTGCGCATCTATAAAAGTCACTTTATGAAACCATTGTGACAAATAGAGCATTTGCTCCTATAGGAACATCAAAAACCAACAAAATAATTAAAAAACAATAAAATAAATTACCTTCCCAATCATCCAAAACGTAATCATTGCTGTTCGCCATCTGCAATCAGAAGACAAAATTTGATTGTATTATTGAATTATGCAGCTTATACAAATTTTTGAGTTACCTCAGCCGACATTTGACAGTAGCCTAAATGAATTGTGTAAGTGTAGAATTTTCCACTGCCTTTAGGCTAGTCAAACCCCTAATCAAATTAACACTTGCTTTGTTTTTAGGTTTACGGACATTTGCGCCCCTATTTGGGCATGGGCGGTCATTTGCTCCCCTGGTGTTTTAGCTTGAGCGGACATTTGCCCTCTGACCCTTGCCCCCCTGTTGGACATTGGCGGACATTTGCCCCCCTAGAGGTTTAGCTTAAAAGTTTTCAAAACAATATTTGTCATAAAAGCTAAGCCGACATTAGCCTAAATGAATTGCGTAAGTGTAGAATTTTCCACTGCCTTTAGGCTAGTCAAATCCCTAATCCAATTAACACTTGCTGTGTTTTTAGATTTACGGACATTTGCCCCCGTACACTCCCCCCCCCTATTTGGGCATGGGCGGACATTTTTATGTTATATTTCATGTCTGTAAAGTAGTTTTCTTCATATAAGGGTTGAATGAGAAACGACAACAAAATAACTGTTCAACTTAGGTTTTATTTCTATTTTCTAAATAGAAATAAAACCTAATTAGTTTAATTATTACATAATTATATAAATAAATAAATACTAGATAAAAAGCAAAACAATAACATTTCTTTCAGAATAAAGAGAAATTCAAACAAGGTAATAAAACAGAAAAGTGATCATATGGCCAGAACACGTAATCCTTCTGGCTGGAGAAAATTTAAGTTTGTACATGTAGGGATCATTTTAACTAAGACAAATCAATAGAAAATTGTATGCATACTTAACCAATTCCCTCATAAAAATATTTATATCTTTGCTAACAGTAAAACCAGATCAAATGGCTCTAACAGGAGTCATACGATCAGGGTCTACTCTATTTGCTTATGAAATTATAATAAATCTGGCAACAATTTCTACATGTACCAAATATGCCATTATAAATATTCAGCTGATAAATATTTATGATGACATTATTTCTTACATGAATATTCAACAAACACTGTAGACCCAGACTTGGAAATTGGATGTGGCCTGAAGAAAACACAACTTACTTATAAAATTTAATGATCTCTGCATAAATATCTGCCAATACATTCTGAATATGCTGTAAAACTTCTCTATAACGGAGACTAAATTACACAAGTATTTTGCGTTAAATGCAGGTGGTTGGTCAAAGCAAGGTGAAAGTAAAACAGAAAGCTCCTATAGGAGTGTTCTGTTTTACTTTCACCTTGCTTTAAGCAGCCACCTGCCCTAAATACCAACTAATTAACACAATATAGTGGCCGTTATAGAGCGGTTTTACTGTACACAATATTTATACAGCTGAGCAACCATTTAATATTACATGAACAGTGTAGACCCAGATCATATACTGAGATTGACTCCTAATAAGATCCAGATCTGCACTGTTCAGAGATGTAGAAAAATATATAAGGCATTTTACAACGGATAACTATTAAAAACTTTGAAGTGACAGACAGAGACAGAGTAAAACCCTGATCATTTGCCAAAGTTGAGGCTGTTCTGGGTCTACAGTGTAAGTAATTTCAGATGGTTGCTCTTTGTTCATCACAGTTGTTTTATTTACAAATTATGAAACTTGGCATGACAGCCATCACGACACAAATGCACACTGAACAGCCATAGTAAGTTTTCTTCCGAATGCCGCCCATATGCTTCAGGTGGTAGCGGCACCTTCCCTTTGGCTTGTCCAGTTTGCAGAGGATATGTCCACCGATGTTCTCTGCTGCCACCAAACCAACGCTTTCCATTTCCGAAACGTTTCTCTTCTTGTTGCTGTAACCAGCAATAAGACCATCCGAAAGAGCCACATGGAAGTCCAGATGTGTGTATCGTTTTCTTTGTCTTGGCCTCTGGGAGGTTTCCTTGAAGATAATGAAGGCATTTACAATGGCACTGTTCACCAAGAACCAAAACAAATACATTTGTACCTCCACCACTTCTTAGAATTCCTCCCAAGGCTGTAGTTCAGTCTGAGCTGGTCGTGCTGATCCACGCCTCCCATACTTTCGTTGTATGCCTGAACTCCAGCTGGCTGAAGGAAGATTTAGACATTTGGACCAACACGCCTCTGGACAGGCACGATGTCATCTGGCTTACTCAGTGTGGAGAGATGGTGAACCAGCTTCTTACCCTTCCACACTGAGGCTGTCAAATTGGAGGGTCCCTTCTGCAGGACACGAAGGTCACCCCTCTGCTTGATGTCCCTTGGCTTCTTCAGTTCAGCAGGAAACCCCTTCCCATTGATACGCGCAGTCCCACTGGCATAAAAGTCCATTTGCATGCAGATCCTCCAGGAGTGGTACACTGGTGAAAAAATTGTCAAAGAAAACATGCCTGTGGGATCCATGGAGGTTGTCAGTGAGGCCAGTCACCATGTTGTACCTTAGGCCTTGCTCTGGTGCGTTTTGTGATTTCCCGAGGAACACCCGGAACCATGACAAGTATGATGATGCTGAATCACATGCCATCCATGCCTTGATCCCACACTTGATTGGCTTGGCTGGCATGTACTGTTTGAACGACAACTTCCTAGTGTATTTCACCATGGCCTCGTCAATGGCTATATGCTTGCCCAGGTTGTAGTTGGCGAGAAAGTTTTTACTCACATGATCCAGGACGGGCCGCACCTTGAGTCGGTCATACCCCTCCTGGCCTCTGACAGGTTCTGCCCCTCTGTCAGAAATGTGGAAGTATTTTCATTTTCTGGTAGCTGAAATAACAACAAAAAACACTGTAAGGATGCATAAATTATCAAACACTCTAGGCATGAGCAGATCTAATTTTCTGCTTTTGTTATTTATTAACCCTTTACTCCATAAATAAGCCTTCTATGCCTTTGCAAACAGAGCAAACGAGATCAGAAGGGTACTAAAGTAGACATTATGATGAGAGTCTGCTCTGTTTGCTTACGTTATAATATACTCTACAGTTTCTGCCATAGTCAAATGTTTGTGTGTATCTGTGCTTTTATAGCGAATTAATATTCATGAAGTTATTATTTCTTACATGAATATTCATGGAGTAAAGGGTTACCCCGTATACTACCGCCTTTTCACATCTTTTGCAAACAGAGCAGACCCAGATGAGAGACTCACATATGAGCAGTTTCATCACGTTCTGTTCTGTTTGCTTATGATATAGATCCTATTCTACAGCTTTTGTCAAAGCCAAAACATTCCTTTGAAAATGTGTTTTATTGAAATTCAGCTAATGTTATGATTATTCATTGTCATTATTTCTGACATGAATATGCAACAGGGAAATGGTTCAAATTTCTTGCAGTTTGATTTTATAAAAAAGCAAACATTTATCTTTGCCTTAGTTTAACTCTCTTACTTTCAACAGTCAAATTGTTATATACCATTCATATTGATTTTTTTTATACAATGTCTCTGTATTTCAAAAATTATTAAAAAGCATTCATTTATCCTTGACGATATATACCAATTCACAGTTATGACTGGCTAGATACCAGAGTTGCTGGTGAATTATTTCTTTATTATAAAATTTCAGCTAATATTCCATGATGTCATTCTGTTCTGTCTTACAAGAATATTTAACAGGAAAAGCAAAAATTTCTTGCATTTTATTTTAAAAATTATTAAAAAGCATTCACTTATCCTTGCTTTAGTTCAAACATCTTATTTTCAACAGTGATGTAACTAGATATCATTCATAGGGTGTTTTTCTCTCTAAAAATTTAATTTGTTTATTCTCTACCACATACCGGTTTGCTGTCATGATAGCCTGGATTCCGGCATTGCGGACACGTATATTCTTTGACCAGTAATGGCATGAATCTGGCAGAGTGTTTACTCCCATCAGGATCTCTATCCCCAATAAAGGCCCTGATCTCGCTTGTGATGGTTTCTGTCCAGTAGGGGTCATTCGTTCCGTTTCTGGCCATACGCCATCTGGCATAGTTGTTCGTGTGGCGGGCCATCTCTGCCATCATCTCCGCACTAAACATCAGCCAGAAGTAGTCAAGAGGGTTTGCTGTGAAAACATCAAACCCCTCTGGTAGACACGCACCTGTCTCAGCCGTAAAGTCTTCAACCTGAAAATATTTATCACCATTCTATTACCCATGTGCAGTTAGTTAGGTGCATGTCCCTTTATACTAAAATTAATTATCCCATTTACCCTTTACTCAATAAATACACCTTTGCAAACAGAGTAGCCCCTGATAAGATGCTTCCTGTCAGAGCTGTCTGATCAGGGTTTGCTTTGTTTGCATAATTGGATAATATAGACCTGTTTCTTGTTTTCTGTCATGGCCAAATACCCTGTGCCCATGTGCCATTATAAAAAAATAATTTAGATTCATGATATTATTTCTCATATGAATATCCATTGAGTAAAGGGTTATTACAAAATTAAAATTTGAAATATGGGACAATACTTTCATTTTCAATCATATATGAAAAGCATTCATACCCTCTGCAATATATCGTGAATCTGCTTCTTTATACATATACTAACGTTGAAAAACTATGTACTGTAGATGCATGTGAATATTCATTGAGTAAAGGGTTATTACATAATTAAAGTTTGAAATAAGGGACGATACTTTCATTTTCAATCATATAAGTCAGGCTTTCATACCCTCTGCAATATATCATGAATCTGATTCATTATTAACGTTGAAAAACTAGATCTATATAAATTGTGCTGTATCTAAATACAGAACCGACGTGAGGATGTTTAGAGAATGAGCGCGTTGGTTTAGATACGCTCTTTCGATGCAGATGTGTGAACACTATATAAATTGTGCCACACGGTCAATAATTAAAACAATAATGAGAATTTGTAAATATTATTTTTGGAATTTAGGTCGACCTACATACCCTTATTTCCGAGAAACTGCTGGTCCATTCTGTTGAGGGAACTGGTTCATCTCCACCAGACTCGTCGCCCTCTGAGTCGGAATCACTTAGGACGATGCTAATATCTGATTCATCAGAGAAACCTTCAAAATCAGGCTCTTCCTGGTCAGTCTCTGCCGAAATGTTTTCTATCCTGAATTTTGATGACGTCGTCTTATGCTGTTATCATGTGACTTATGGAAAATAATACCAATACTGCGCATGTAACGCTGCCCAGGTAAAGGAAGGTCACATGTTCAGGTCACGTGATATATGGAGCTTTTGATTGCGTGCTATAGTTAAACCCACGCTAGTACGTCAATTTCACATCCGGGAACTCTTATTATTCAAATTATAGCTTGAAGGCTGAATGAATTAACAAGTATCATGTTCAAAATGGCTGTTTTTAGTAGGAAGGAAAACCCACTTTGGCACGTAAGCATGACCTATGGGTGTGTTGATTGGATGACTGTTTGTGGCATAACTTTAAATAGTAACCATGTGCTTTTTCGATGGGGAATGTTTGTTTACATATCAATTCAAAGGATGGATAGAAAGTTGGCACTGTAGGTGAGTTTTAATCGTATTTATTTTGCTTTTGAAAATGATGGCGCTCTATGGCGTTAGATGGGGTGGTTGATAACGGCCCTCGTTGGCGCTCATATGCGGTTATCGATAATGGCGCTTCTTGGCGCTCTATGCAGTGGTCGATAATGGCGCTCTATGGCGTCTATAAGTGGGAATTGGTTATTTGACAATACATTAAAACCTGTGTTAAGAGGTCGCCAACAGAATACATTAATATGCGGCTCAAAAGAAATGCAAAGGAGATTTATGCATTATATTTGGGTTGCAATAAGTTGCTATCTGTCTTAAAGAATGCGAGGAAATTTGTGTTTTGAATGGCGGCAGTACATAGGTTTTGACTATTCAATAACGATCCACTTACTTTAATCTTCAGTGAAACTGTATTATTGTTTCTCATATGAATAGTCTCTTTATAGAGGCAATTCCTATGAGAAGCCACAATATACTTTTGGCTAGGAATTAATATATATATGAATAATACGTAGTATATAATAAAGCACAATGTATATCGGGTTGAATCCTTCTGTACTACTTTGAAAGCAAAATAGTTTGGATTTAGTGTATATCATTACATTACCAGTACTGTAACCTCTGCCTTCAGCTTGCAGTTTGTGTGTGCTGGGTGGACATGTCCGTTCCGTTGCTCAAACCTCTGTCCTCGCTGACTAACAGTAACCAAACTTCCAACGGCCTTGTTCCTCACGCTGCATCTCCACAACACTGAAATTGGGGTTCTAGACTGAAAATATGAGAATCAAAACAATCATATACATGTATACAGTGCCGTTATGTCCAGATTGGTACTGTAACAGAGTTCAAATATTATTTACCATTTATTCCTTTACCTTTAGCGCATTTTCGCACATTTGCAAACAGAGAAGACCCAGATCGTATGAAACCCAAAAGAATATAAAGACATGTATACTTGTGAACACTCAATACGGTGACAGTGTAATTATTATTATTTACCATATTATTTACAAATTAACCATTTCTTTCATAAATACACATTTTCACACATAGAGATATGGCCTATATTACAATACACTTTGAATATTAAATCTCTGCCTCTGGATTGCCAACCTCATCAATATCCTCACTCCCAAGCTGGTATTTAAGAACCTGTAAACATATATGCTACATATTTACTTAAATCCCAGACAGTATACATATAATTATATATTTCAGTTAAATATACAGAATCGCGAACTCGGATAACTCGAAATTCGGTACAACTTTTAAGTATACGTTCGTTCCTTCCATAATCTATACTACACAATTGTTTGTGAAATATATCAACTACTTTGTAGTTCTTTATTGAACTTAATTAACGACCTCGGATAACTCGAAATTCGGTATAACTCGAAGTTCGTTCCTTCCATAATCTATATAATACACAAATGTTTGTCAACTACTTTGTAACGCTGATTTTAAACTGAATAGCAATTTATATCATATAATCGTGTCTGGCATTTGCTTGAAAATGACAATATGCATATGTTTAAAGCATAACAGCAGCTAATAAGGTAATTAGTGACATGCATATTCTTGTTTAACTTACCTGATTGGCCTGATCCACCGGTGTCAGACATGGCAAACATACAAACTGTATAGATCTGTCCAGCCGAACAGCCTCTCTATACGCATCTAATGTAATACCTGTAAATCAATCAATCAACCAGCCTATCAATAACTAATTCCAATTACTGACTTGTTAACGATAAATAAGTAACTTGGCCCAATTATTTCAATCACTTTTTTCTTAGCTCAAAAATTTGGTATAAGCATTGTATTATGCTCTAATTATGAGAAATAAAACTTGCATCTATTGTAATGCCTGAAAATCAATCCACCAATCTGTCAGTAAATTATTATTATTATACCACATTTATATAGCGTTCTTTTCATACTGACTATGTGTAATCAAAAGCGCTTAAATAATTAAGCGCTTATTTAAATTATTCCGATTGACTTATTAACGACAAATCATTAACTTGGCCTTATTATTTAAATTATATTTTTCTCTATATTTAGTTGCTTAGCAATGTATTATGCTCTACATATCATAAATAAAATTGGCCTTTGCAGTCGTATAAATGCCATTGTCTTATATGCGAACGTACATAAAAATATAGTCATTAGGTACAATATTTTACCAAGGGATAGATAGATAGATGATAGATAGATAAACAGATAGCTAAGGTAGCTAGATATATAGAAGAAATTCATACTGTACCACAAGTCCTATGCTGCCACAGGCCACACACGTCACACATAACTCCATGCTGTCTTGCACAGACAACCTTCCTGCAACAAATACATTCCTCTCGATCCATCACTAAATCACTACACCATCCAGTTAATAAGTAATCCGTGCAAAAATACTATAGTTAGGACAATAATATTTATGACAAAATAATCGAAAATCACCTATTTTAATGCCTCTTACATTGTCCCATTATCCAATCTAAATTAATCAACTTTTTAGTTTCATCATTGGCTTAGACCTTTAACAAATCTAATTGTTTATAACATTCATCCACTTAATTGTTCTTATTTACAAAACAGAAGAATTTAACAAGGCAAACAAAAACAATAAAAAAAAAACCCAATTAGATAAACATTTCATTTTGCTTAATTTCACTTCAAAAATATTGATGCTGCTCATTTTCACACCTAGTTGTTTGACTTCTCAGTTTGATCTAATTAGGTTAATTACTTAATGTCACCTCTTTTATGCGTTAATTACTTATCACCTTTATTACTTTGTTCATGTCCGCTTATTTTAATGGGTTTTTACTGACACAAATATGTGCAAACAATTGTCTTAATTCTTCACGGAACCCAACTATCAGGATCTTCACTGTTTGCTGTGATTCAGAAACTTTAATTGACACGGTCAAGAAAAGGCCGAATTGTCCCGACTAAAACGGGCCGAGTTGACCCACCCCAAACACAGGCCGAGTTGACCCGGCCGACTTGACCCGAATATTTTAGTAGGGCGTTTCCACATATACAGTAAAACCTCTATAAATTACATGAAGTATTTTGTGTTAAAGGCAGGTAGCTGCTTAAAGCAAGGTGAAAGTTACACAGAACGCTCCTATAGGAGCATTCTGTTTTACTTTCACTTTGCTTTCAGCAGCCACCTGCCCTAAATACCAACTATTTAGCACAATTTAGTGGCCGTTATAGAGAGGTTGTACTGTACCATGGATGTGTGTATGATCCAGAGGTAGGTCTGCCGTAATTTTTCACAAATTTACACCCATTTGAACTTAGTCATTTTTAACTCGTCTGTTTCGAAGAAAAGTCGAGCTATTGTGATCACAGTTGTTGTCGTTGTCATCGGCAGCGTGCAAAAACTTTAATGTAGCTCATGACTCGAAAAGTATTAGAGGTATCAACATGAAACTTCATAGGTTAGTAGATCTCATTGAGGGGAAGGCCCCTACATAATAACCATAACTCTTGATTTCAAAATTTTTGAGTTATGGCCCTTTCTTAATTTTTAGCTCACCTGGCACAAAGTGCCAAGGTGAGCTATTGGGATGATCCTATGTCCGGCGTCGTGCATATGTGCGTCGTGCGTACGTGCGGGCGTCAACAATTTACTTAAACATCTTCTTCTCTGGAACTACAAAGCCAAGAGCTTTGATATTTGGTATGTAGTATGATGTAATGGTCCTCTACAAAGATTGTTCAAATTATGTCCCCCGGGCCAAAAATGGCTTTTGTCATTTGTCTTTCAACTATCTTCTAGTTTGATATCGCGTCATACTGCTATTGAAAAAAAGTGTAGAACAAGAATAAACCTTTGCTTTTTTATGTGCAAGTAAACAATTTATTTCAAAACCATAGCCTGTTCTTTTGTAATGGACACATTTGAGCCAAACACCTTAGGTGTATGACCACAGAATGTTTTTTGTCCATTGTCATATCTTACCAATTACAGCATCCCTTCGTGTTGTTGGTAGTCCTGGCTTCCTTTCTTTGGACTTCACGTTATGAAATCCCTTGAGACTATTTGTCATCAACTGATGGTGGCTGAAAGTTGCCTTCATGGCCTTTTGTACCACTCTGGCTGCCTTCCTCTCTGCTCCAACAGCAGCTTTGATCTGTTCCTATAATTGCAGATGTTAGAATACTTTTCATTTCTGAAGTCATTTTGACCCATTCCCGCATATTGACACTCCTGTAAAAGTCACTTTATGAAACCATTGTGATAAATATAGCATTTGCTCCACAGGAGCAAATGCTCTATTTATCACAATGGTTTCAAAACTATACAATTCGGAAAAAAATCCTTTTCTCTAGTTAATGCTCCTTTTTTATACGCCCACCTAATAAAGGTGGTCGTATATTGTCGTGGCCCCGTACGTTCGTTCATTCGTTTGTTCATTCGTCCGTCAACATTTTGTTTGTCCGCTGTTTTCTGGGAAAACTATTTGACAGATATTAATGAAACTTCATACAAATGTTTAATGCATCAAGATCTGAAGCTGAGTTGATTCTGAGGTTCATTTGATTTCTCATTTCAGAGCTATGGCCCTTGTCCTTAAAAAATATGCAAATAGTTTGTCCGCTGTTTTCTGGGAAAACTATTTGAGAGATATTAATGAAACTTCACACAAATGTTTAATGCATCAAGATCTGAAACTGAATTGATTCTGAGGATCATTTGATTTTTCGTTTCAGAGTTATGGCCCTTTTACTTAAAAATAATGCAAATATATGCAAATAGTTTGTCCGCTGTTTTCTGGCAAAACTGTTTGACAGATATTAATGAAACTTCATCCACATGTTTAATGCATCAAGACCTGAAGCTAAGTCGATTCTGAGGATCATTTGATTTGTTGTTTCGGAGTTATGGCCCTTGCACTTAAAAAAATAATGCAAATCTATGCAAATATGAGGATGGCCATAACTTTTTCATTTGAAATGATATTTACTTCAATTTGTTTATATGGTTAAACCTTAATGTAAATTTACACATATATTGCGGGGGTTTTGATATGTCATTTTATTCTAAAGTTATGGGCCTTGAACTTATAAATGAAACTTAACACAAATGTTTTAAGCAGAGTTATGGCCGTTGCACTTTACAAAAATCTGCAAAAATGAGGATAGATATTCACTTCATTTTTATGCCCCCAAAGCTAGGCTTTGGCGGCATATAGTGATCGCACCGTGCGTGTGTGGGTGGGTGTGTGGGTGGGTGGGTGTGTGGGTGGGTGTGTGTGTGTGTGGGTGTGTGTACATTTTGTCCGGAGTATATTTCCTTTGTCACATCAGCTACGGATACCAAATTTGGTGTGTGAGTTCATCTTGGGATGGGGGAGTGTCGCGTACCATTTTCATGTCACTGTGACCTTGACCTTGACCTTTGACCTTGATTTTACAAAAAGCTTGTCCGGAGCATATCTCCTTTACCTTACCAGCTACAGATTCCAAATTTGGTGTGTGAGTTCATCTTGGGATGGCGGAGTGTCGCGTACCATTTCCAGGTCACTGTGACCTTGACCTTGACCTTTGACCTCGATTTTAAAAAAAGCTTATGCCTTACCAGCTACAAAAAGCTTGTCCGGAGTATATCTCCTATACCTTACCAGCTAAGGATCCCAAATTTGGTGTGTGAGTTCATCTTGGGATGGAGGAGTGTCGCGTACCATTTTCAGATCACTGTGACCTTGACCATGACCTTTGACCGATTTTACAAAAAGCTTATCCGGAGCATATCTCCTTTACCTTACCAGCTACAGATTCCAAATTTGCTGTGTGAGTTCATCTTGGGATGGCGGAGTGTCGCGTACCATTTCCAGGTCACTGTGACCTTGACCTTGACCTTTGACCTCGATTTTAAAAACCGCTTATACCTTACCAGCTACAAAAAGCTTGTCCGGAGTATATCTCCTATTCCTTACCAGCTAAGGATTCCAAATTTGGTGTGTGAGTTCATCTTGGGATGGAGGAGTGTCGCGTACCATTTTCAGATCACTGTGACCTTGACCATGACCTTTGACCGATTTTACAAAAAGCTTGTCCGGAGCATATCTCCTTTACCTTACCAGCTACAGATTCCAAATTTGGTGTGTGAGTTTATCTTGGGATGGCGGAGTGTCATGTACCATTTCCAGGTCACTATGACCTTAACCTTGACCTTGACCTTGACCGATTTTACAAAAAGCTTGTCCAGAGCATATCTCCTATACCTTACCAGATACGGATTCCAAATTTGGTGTGTGAGATCACCTTCAGATGGCGGAGTGTCGCGTACCATTTTCAGGTCACTGTGACCTTGGCCTTGACCTTCGACCTCGATTTTACAAAAAAGGTTGTCCAGAGAATATCTCCTATACCTTACCAGCTACGGATTCCAAATTTAATGTGTGAGTTTATCTTGGGATGGCGGTGTGTCGCGTACCATTTTCATGTCACTGTGACCTTGACCTTTGACCTAGATTTTACACAAAGCTTGTCCGGAGCATTTTTCCTATACCTTACCAGCTACGGATTCCAAATTTGGTTTGTGAGTTCATCTTGGGATGGCGGAGAGTCGTGTACCATTTTCAGATCACTGACCTTGACCTTGACCTTTGACCTCAATTTTACAGTCCGGAGCATATCTCCTATATCTTACCAGATACAAAAAGCTTGTCCAGAGCATATCTCCTATACCTTAAACGTTGACAATCAACCCAGGGTCCTTTTTAACGTTGAGAATGACTTAGGGTCCTTTTTAACTAAGTTTTGACGCTTGGCTCTTTTCTTAGCTATCATAATCGTCAAAGGTTCTGTTTCTAATGTTAAGAACTGACTCCTGTGTCATTTTTAACAGCATCAAAATTTCATGTTACACCTGCATTACATTGTATTGTTTTTCCGCCAAAATGCATTTCGGTGTCAAACACTTTGGGGGCATTTGTCACCCGTGACGACTCTCTTGTTTTAAAAAATAGTATCACCTTAATATGGAAATCAAGATCTGAAGCACTGCTTAGAAAATGTCAACACTTATAAGGCATGTTGAATCAGAGAAAGTTTGCAAGTGGGCGTATTATGTACCGTATGCGGTACTCTTGTTGAGAAATAAAACAATCAATCTATTAAATCAAACACTGTGACCTCAGTTGACCACAGATGAAACCTAACATTATAACAAGCAATTATGGTTACCAAAGTTAACACTTAACTCTAACTTAAACTAGGTTCTAACACATAACTAATAACTAAACCAGCATTTCTCAACAACAATAGTTACTGTAACACAAGTTTTTCAAATCTTGAAAATATCTTGTTTGGTCTGCATCGCGAATTTTATTACGCAAATTATATGGCACGGTGAGTCACGGTGTCCTTTTTCCTCATAGCATGGCACTGGAGTGTCACGGTGTCCATTTGCATTTACTCCGTTTTCAATTTCTGAATTGCAGGGCATTTGCGATTCACCATGCCCTTGTATACTTTCTTTCTAAATTCAATTGCATGGTGTTAAATTGTATTTAAAAACAATCCAAATACTCGTTCAATAGGATTTCTGTAATAGAAAATCTGTTTTAAAGATTGGATACTCACGTAATCGAAGTATCAGTGACCGTAGATGCATAATTTTGAAGTGGGTGGGGTACACGTTTTATCATCCGTTTTCATGGGAGTTTCATCGTTGCAAGACAATTAATCCTGTACCAGGAGTTTTCTGTTTGATCAGCTAATGATATTTTAGCTATTCTCTCCTGTTCTATAAATGGTTGAGACATACTTTAACCCAAGTTTAAATTGGCCTTTCAAATTACCAACAGGTCTTCTGGCAAGAAACCTGACTGGTGTTCATACTCGGAAGTGAAGGTGTTCTTCGTTGATCTTTCACTGTCTTGGTACGATCCGTTTAGACATAATTTGGCCAGGGCTGGCAATGCCAGATTCTTTTTTTTTATGTTGTAAGGTTCCAGCTGAATGCCTTCCTTCTCGAAATAGTCCCAGCTGTACTTGTCCTTGTCACTCTGGGTCTTGCTCCACTCTGGCCAACCACTAGCCTCCTGCATGATCTTCAGGAAGATATTCACGTAGGCAGTGAACAATCCTCCCTTTCCAGGGACCCGATTGTATTGTGTAGACTACTTCCAGCGGCCCTTCGTAAAATTTGAGCAGGATGTATCTTTTTTCCAAAGCCTTCTGAATTTCAGGGGTATACCAGGTCCCAACGAAAGCTCTATGTTCATCCGTATGGTGCAATAAGGTGTCAGATTCTCCTCATTCACGCAGGTTCGGCAGGGTGGGAACTTGAGCTTGCCGTTAGATTTGTAGGGCAGAAATAATAATCCTCGGAGTGCCAGAATCTTGACTATGGCATTTCCAAAGTAGGTATTTATGTTGACAATCTCGCTCTTGATAATCTCAGGGTGACACACCAGATAGTGACTGTACTTGTTGACGTACGGGTATAAATTGAAATGAAAAACATAAAATAAATATACACATAAACTGTTTTGTGTAATGTGTAATGAAACTTGCTTTATTTTTAACTTTACTTCGTATATATAACAATGATAAAGAAAAAAACCTACTATCGTACCTGGTAAAGTCAACATATTTGATCTTTTCTTCGTAAAGTTTGGAGGTATTGGTCCGACCTCCGAAGAAAGACTCTCTCGGGTCTAATTTCTCTTGGATTGCCACTCTATCTATGATAGTGTCTGATAAAAATACAGATCTAGGACGTCTTGCATAGTCTTGTATGGTCATCATCACAAAATATTAAGCTGTTTTTAGTGATTTTATGACATAAAGATTCTTATTGAAACTGACTTCATTCTGGAGCTTGATTATAAAAATACTGTCTAATAATCCTCTTGTATCCCACAATTATCATAATTATTCTTACATAACTATCGTGTAGTAAGTATGAAATTTTCACTATGCTAGAAAGGTTTATTACATTTTGCAATTTTATTGCAAAACGGGTTGTGCAAAAATATTATTACAATTTCTGCAGTCGTATCACACTTTGTAATAAATTTCAGTTTCTGATTGCATTTTGCATTATATTTCAGTATTTGATAAAAATACAGCTCTAGGACCTCTTACTTAGTCTTATATGATAAAACATATTTTTTATTAACCCTTTCCCTCATATACACGTTGTCACGCATTTGCAAACAGAGAAGACCCAGATCAGACGGCTTGTAGAGGAGGAGCCGTCTGATCATGGTCCTCTGTTTGCTATTGTAATTTGATAGATCTGTTTCTTTACTTTCTAAAATGGTTACAATATTCCACCTTGCATATAACATTATAACTATTTTGTCCATGAAAATTAAGTAGGTATTGAAAGTTGGAATAAACATAGGACAGGGAAAGGGTTAAGCTGATTTTATGACATAAAGAATCTTATTGAAACAGACTTCAATTCGATGTTTAACTAAACAAGGTACTGTCTAATAATCCTCTTGTATCACAAAATTAACGCACTTTGTAATAACATTTATTACATTTTGCAACTTTATTACAAAACGAGTTGTAACATTAGCTCTGCAACCTGTGACAGGACACCCAGTCTCCCCTCTCCACTGATTTGTCGGTTAAGTACCATATTATGACTGACATAGAAACAAACATCTAGGTCTGCACTATTTGCCAAAGTTTGTACATTTCTTAATATTTACTGTATTAACCCTTTTCTCCATAGATATACCTTTCTATGCCTCTATAAAAATCACATATTGAAACCATTGTGATAAATAGAGCATTTGCTCCTGTAGGAGCAAATGCTCTATTTATCACAATAGGTTCAAAACTACACAATTCTAAACTTTTCCTTTTCTCTGGTAAATGCTTCTTTTCGATAAATTTATTCAAAGAGGTTGGGTCTAAAAATAGTATATGGAGGAATGGGTTAACCCTTTCCCTCAGTCTTTATCTATAGATCCCATTCCGGTGATTCCGTAAGAAAGGCAAACATTGGCTTGAGGGGTTTAACCCTTTACTCCATGAATATTCATGAAATAATATTTTGGCAATGGTAGAAACTGTAGAATCATATCTATATTATACCATAAGTAAACAGAGCAGACTCTGATCAGATAGCTTCCATAGGAGCCATCTGATCTGGTTCTACTCTGTTTGCAAAGGCATTGAAAAGTGTATTCATGGAGGAAAGGGTTAATAACAAACGGTGCAATCCCTAATAAGAGAAATTACCTAGGAGACCTCTTAATAGGGTTAACACTGTTTACATGTATAAAATATACTTGTTTCCCACACTCAAAGCATTAACCCTTTCCTCCATAAATATGCCTTTCTACGCCTCTGTATAAGTCACATATTTATTGAAGCCATTGTGATAAATAGAGCATAAAATTTTGCTCCTTAGGAGCAAATGCTCTATTTATCACAATGGTTTCAAAACTACAGTTCTATAATTCTTCTTTTCTATAGTTAATACTCCTTTTCGGTAGATTTATTCAAAGAGGTTGGATCTTAAAATAGCCTATGAGGTAATGAGTTAGTGATTCCATTGTGTAGACAGGTGATGCCAGTCGTTTAGTATATTGTCTGTACCATAAAAAGTATTGGTGACTTTGTGATTAGCTTTACAGTTTAGATCTATCAAGATATATTCTGTTTAGTATGTGCTGAGATTTGGATTTTTACTCTTTGCACGCAGTGATCACCTATGCAAACAGTTTGGATCCAAATGAAATGTGGCGTAAAGCAGCCTGTCATCAGGATCCAAACTATTTGGCTCGTAGATCGTATTTTTGCAAAGAAATGACAGAAAATTTATTTTACGAATTGAAGCAGACGACAGTTGTTGCAGATGAAAGAGTTGGCCATTTCCCTGATATAAACATGTATTGTGACTGTAATGGGAACTTTGGTGAATTTTGTCTAGAAAGTTAACTGTTACAATACCATGCCAACTTTAAATCAAATTTTGTATCTTTATCTGTGATCACAGAGTTCCATTTGATTTGATTTTTATAATGTGTGAGTTTTAATTGCTTGTGTTTGACAAGAAATTAATCTGGCAATGTTGAATGGATCCAATAATAAACTGAATGTAAATTGTATGGACATGTTCTACAACTGGTTTGAAACACAGCTCATTGTGTATGACATGCAACTCAAGTATACTTGTAAAAAACACATGAATGACAGACCCAAGTGAAAATGCAGGAGAAGGCTCCTGAAGTGCTCAGGAAACTTATACTTCATTTTGCTTCGGGGGGCTTCGCCCCCCTGAACCCCCCACATGGGCGCTGCCCATGTCCCTAGGCGGCCCCCTTGACCCCTGCCAATTTTCCTCTTTTTTCACCAATGGCCATTCTCACCCCTGATTCACACATTTCAAAACAGAGAAGACCCAGATCAGACTGCTCCTATAGGAGCTGTCAGATTTGGCTCTACTCTGCTTGCTTTTGACATGATATAGATCTGATTATTCAGATTTTGTCAAAGCAAAACATTAACTTACAAAGTTTACATGATAAAAGTTCTGTTAATAAATATTCATTAGGTCGTTATTTCTTGCACGAATATGGAACAAGGAAAGGGTTAAAAATAATACATGGGAAAAAAATATAAAATAAAGTCTGAAAGATGAATATGGCCAAAAAAAAGTTCAAGGGATTATGCCATGAAGGGTTTGTTAGTCTTTTGTACTCTGTGCATGTTAACCCTTTCCTCCATAAATATGCATGTTAACCCTTTCCTCCATAAATACACCTTTCTACGCCTCTGTAATAACCACTTCTTGAAATTAAGAAATTTATCACAAGGGTTTCAAACTACAAAATTCTATAAAAAAAATCTTTTCTCTAGTAAATGCTCCTTTTGGGTAGATTCATTCAAAGAGGTTGGGTCTGAAAATAGCCTATGGAGGAATTAGGGTTAAGTAATTGTCATCTGCCAAAAATGATGTCTGCTACTTGATATTATTTCTTTCTGAAAAGTCAAATATAGATCTATATGGTCTGGTTCCAACCTGTTTGCATTGGTAATCACAAATTTGTGGCTGAAATGGCAAATCTGTTGGGGTTTTTTTTTTTTGCACTGTGATAAATTCACACAATATCACAGCAATATTTCATGTACAAAAACATTGTTTTTACATGCAAGCAACGAAATTTGCGCGCTAGCAGCGAAATACTTGATTACTTATGCAAACAGTTTGAGTTTCAATGAAAATTCAAAGGTTAACCCTTACAGTGCGAGGTACAAGTCTCTAATGTCCATTGCAAACAGTGTATACCCAGATGAGAGGGCCCCAAGAGGAGCCTTCTCACCAGGGTCTGCACTGTTTGTCATGTTACACTTTTCTTTAGAAATATCCCTAAATATTCACCATAAACTTGACCTTTGTGAATTTTGAAATAGTCCATTTGAAAATTAAGCATTTTAAGGATTAAAGTTGGCGATTAAGTCAGCTTCTCATCAGGAACAATATAACATGATGACTATTACATCTGAGAAGAAATGAAGAGAACAATAATAGGAAATACTATTTTTGCTGATAACAATTACTTAGCATGCGAGGAACAGTATTGTATTAACACTGTGATAAATTAAATTGTTTTAACAGTGATAAATTGTTGTAGCGCTGATGAATTGTTTTAACACTGTGATAAATTGCTCCAATACCCTAGTTGGTTAACCCTTTATTCCATAAATATTTATTTTAGAAATTATGACGTCATAAATATTGAATATCAATACATGTATTACTTTTTTATAAAATGGCTCCTGAAAAACACAGGAAATTGTGCCATGACAAACTGTATTATAATCATGTCGATATTATTTCATAAGCAAACAGAGTAGACCCAGATCAGATGGCTCCTACAGGAGCCATCTGATCTGGGCCTACTCCGTTTGCATAGGTGTTAAAAGGTGTCTCTATGGAGCAGAGGGTTGTTACAGTATTAATGTAGTTAGAGGTCCAGATAAGATGCGGAAATTAAAACTTCTTCAAGAATTGAATACAGTAAAACCCCTCTAATGCGACCTTCTTGGACAAACATTTCTGCCTTTATAAGCAGGTGGTTGCTTAATGCAGGACGAATTTCGTCCAGCATTAAGCTACCACCTACCTCTGCCACCCAGAATTATGCCCATTTTTGTAGATCGCATTAGAGGTTTTTTTTACCGTATTTCTCCACCAAACCCTATGTTGTGACCACTCTTTAGAAGCGTTTCATAGGATTTGGTGAAGAAAGGACAATTTTAGTATTTCAGTACCGGGTATGTATCTGTTACTCTGAGTAGTCATGGTTACTTTTGCAAGCTGTTTGGATCAGGATGATGTACCAGGTAGCTACTTGCAATGGCGGCCATTGACTGAAATATATTTGACACCTTTGCAAACAGAGTAGACTAAAATCAGATTTTAGTATTTGAATATGCACCTTTATCTGTAGTTCTGAATATACATGTAATAAATGAAGCGGTATGACATGATTAGTTATGTATTAGATTGTAATATGTATTAGATTGTAATGTGGCCATAGTATCATGGATTTATTTGTATACCTTTCCCTGTTGAATATTCATGTAAGAAATAATCATATCATGAATATTTTCTTGCCATCATAAAGATTAATCTAATATTCATGGTGTTCTTATTTCTTACATGTATACTTATGAAGGATTAATATCAGAGGTCCAGATATGATGCACAAATTAAAACATTTTTCAAGAAAAACTCCTTTATTTCTCCACCAAACCCTATGTTGTAACCACTCTGTAGAATTGTCCCTTCAAGACGATTCTAAAGAGTGGTCACAGCATAGGGTTCGGTGGAGAAATTACGATTTTAGTATTTGAATATCTGTTCTGAATATAATAAATAAAGCAGTTTTTGTATCATAAAGATTAATCTAAAGACTATTTTTAGATCCAACCTGTTGTAATAAATCTACCAAAAAGGAGCATGTACTAGAAAAAAGGAGAATTTAGAATTGTATAGTTCTGAAACTATTGTGATAAGTAGAGTATTTGCTCCTATGAAGAAAATGCTCTGTTAACCACATTTGTTTCAAAAATGACTTTTACCGAGGGATCACAATGCGTCAATATGAGGGAATGGGTTAAGAACCATGTCTGGTGGAACAGGTTATGAGGTGTTATTATTTATGGTTAAAATTTATGAGCAGCCATGTGGTTTTGTCATAAATGTATTTTGTTGAAATCAGTAAAATTTGATTAAAAATTGTTTTCTTTTTTGTACCTTTCCCAAAAGCCCATAAATATTATTTAGTCAATAAAATGTGGAGATTATGTCTTAGCCTTAATGTTGTCATGGCAACTTTAACCTTCACCTGAAAAAAAAGACATCTTTTTGCACTTTTGAAAACAGACTAGAGCCAGATCAGACGGCTCTTGCAGGAGTCATCTGGTCAGGGTTTTCTGTTTGCTTATGGAATTATTGTGTTTGCTGATTCTGCAGTTTCTGCCACTATCCCCAGTGTTATAACATACTTTATATAACCCTTTACTCCATAAATACTCCTTTCTATGCCTTTGCAAACAGAGTAGATCCAGATCAAACGGCTCCTTTAGGAGCCGTCTGACCAGGGTCTGCTCTGTTTGCTTATATGATATAGATACGATTCTGCAGTTTCTGCCATGGCCAAAAATGCTTGTGTCCATTCGCTATTATGACAACCTAATTAATATTCATGATGTCATTATTTCTCACAGTAATATTTATGAGGCAACTGGTTAACCAAAGTTGTGATAAAGCTTAGCCAAAGAAAAGCTTCACATGTTTACATTCACTATCAGACTTATCAAGGGACAAGCAGTATCATGCTATTGACAAGAAGTGTGAAGCTTTGATTTTATGCTTCCCCCTTCTAGATCTAGATCAGGGGTATATTGTTTTTTGCCTGTCTGTTTGTATGTCTGAAACACAGTATAAATTTCGGTCTTGGAGACAGGTGGCAGCTTAATACAGGGTGAAAGTTGTGCAGAAAGCTCCTAGGACCTTTCTGCATGACTTTAACCCTACATTAAGTAGCTACCTGCCTAAAAGTCTGCCTAAAAGTATCTAAATTCTTCTCTATTAGAATTATGTCTCCCCATTTATGATGGGGAAACATATTGTTATTGGTCGAGTTGTCAGTCCGTCTCTCTGTCTGTCACACTCGTACCCGCTCCATATCTCTCACAAGTATTGAAGGATTTCAGAATGCTTTGGCACAACTTTTCGACTCAACAATATGATGTGCAGAGCGTTCGATTAAGGCACATGGGTCAAGGTCAACTGTTTTTAGCCACACCCTTCGTGTCTGCTCCATATCTCTTAAATCCTTGTAAGGATTTCAAAATGCTGTGGCACAAATGTTCTCCATAACAAGCTGATTTGCAGACAGCAGGATTCAGGCACATTCTTCAAAGGTCAATGTCACATTTCAAGGTCAAGTGTTTTAAGCCATAATTTTCATGTCTGCTCCACATTTGTATAACCTTTGGAAGGATTCCAAAATGCAGACAGCCGGATTCAGGCACGTAGGTCAAAGGTCAAGGTCATGGTCACAATTCAATTATTCACTTGTCCGGACGATAACTTCTATATGGCTAATGTCATTTGACTGAAACTTCATACATTGAAAGAGCATGGGAGGAAGTGTCATGTATAAGGGTCATAACTCTATCTTTAATATTTTTGGAGTTGTTGCCCTTATTTACATGTTTTTGTCCGACCAATAACTCCTATTCTACTGATGCTATTGAAATGGCATTTCATTCATGGAAAGAGCATGATGGAAGGAAGTGTTATGTACAGGTTTGATAACTCTGGCTTCAATACTATTGGAGTTATTGCACAAAGTGCCAAGGTGAGCTATTGGGAGTGTCGTGTGTATGTACGTTGTGTGGGTGTCAACAATTTATTTAAACATCTTCTCTGAAACAACAAAGCCTAGAGCTCTGATATTTGGTATGTACCATGATCTAATGGTCCTCTACAATTTTTTTTCTTCAAATTATGACCTGGGCCAAGAATGGCCTCTTCTCTGAATCTGTAAGGCATAGACCTTTGATATTTGGTATGTAGCATTATCTAATGGTCATCTACAAAGATTGTTCAAAGTATAGCCCCTACCTGGGGATTAACAGTTCTTCATAGGAAAATGTTTAAAAATCTTCTTGTCAAAAACCACATGTTCCAGAGCTTAGATATTTGGTGTATAGATTTACTTAGTATACCTTTATAAAGTTTGTAAATATCATAATTCTGAGGTTAAAATTGGCTCTGCCCTGTGGGTTATACATTGAAACATACTTTTTCACATCAGAAACTACACTTTAAAGGTCCCCCTTATTTAAAGGTCACTGCCAGTATCACATTCCAGCTGCAAGCTGGATTCATTGACCCCTAACCTCAGTACAGCAGAAATTGTGTTTAGAGAAACAAGTAACCAACATTCATTTTAGATTGAGAAAACTAGATGGTTAAATTAGTTTAGAAAGTTGTTTTGTTATATTTTCTGGTCCTTCGGGATCATTAGTTTTCATGTTATTAGTTTTGAAAAATGAATACTGCTTAAGCCGGTGCTTGGGGGCGTGAGTAGTGTTGCACTTTTAATTACTACTCATGAACAGACTCAATAAAACCCAGTCTGCAATTTTCTCTTTTTGCATTTCTACTTTTGCTTTCGAGGGATCACCCATTTTCAGAATATATGTACTTCACAACAGCAGGTGTTAAGTGCTTGTGTGGCGGCCATAAAAAGTCGCCCCGTACTTCATTCTCAGTGTTGTTATATTTTCTGGTCCTTCGGGATCATTAGTTTTCATGTTATTAGTTTGAAAATTGAATACTGCTTAAGCCGGTGCTAGGGGGCGTGAGTAGTGTTGCACTTTTAATTACTACTCATGAACAGACTCAATAAAACCGAGTCTGCAATTTTCTCTTTTTGCATTTCTACTTTTGCTTTCGAGGGATCGCCCATTTTCAGAATATTAGGTTTTTGTATCAGTTACATATGCTTTAGATCAGAATCCAAACTGTGTGCTAATTTAAGTCAAGTCATGCTCAATAATGATAGGGTTAACACTGATTTCTGTCATCAGTTAGAAATGCTGTCTGCCTAAAATCTAAATTGTCAATATATCACTATAACTATAACATGAGCGATATAGGGGGCCAATGACCCTCTTTGTCATTGGAAAATCTTTAAAAATCTTCTCCGAAACTGTAAGGCTTAGACCTTTGACTCTTTTATGTAACATCCTTTAACGGTTCTTTTCCAAGACTTCAAATTATGTGACACCTTGGCAAAACAAATGTCCCAGTCCCAGATTACATGAATTCATTGTATGCATACATTTGTTATAACCAGGGGAGCGATTAAGGGCCATCATGTCCCTCTTGTTTGCCGATTTACTAGGTAATACCTTTGACAGGGGATATCAATTCTATGAATTTGCTTGTTCATTTTATATTTGGTATACATACATGTACCTAATAACCAAGAATAGTAGATGTGCAAAGTGCTTTTTCATGCGTTTAGCACCGGGTATTGCAGAATTGTCTCCCTTTGAACATTTGATGTTTTTTTGGTCCTTTATAAATGAAACATTGGTTGCTGGTGTTGCTAAATTTTTAATGACAAATAGTGCAGACCCTGATCAGATGGCTCCTTTAAGAGCTCTATGATCTTGGTCTACACTGTTTGTAAATGACATCGTATGGGTGTCCTTTATTATGGTATATGAACATAGATATTTTGGCCATTACAGAAACTGTAGAATCAGATATATATTATTCCATAAGCAAAACGGAGTAGACCGTGATTATTCCCAGATCAGACGGCTCCTACGGGAGCCACCAGATCTGGGTTTACTCTGTTTGCAATGTCGTGAATAGGCATCTACATCATGTAAAGGGTTATGATAGGGTTGCGCTGTGTCTACGATATTTGTTTGTCTTCTATTTTGCGACCATTATAAGAAATCAATACAGACGGACTATGTTATGAATATTTGATTGCAATATCAGACATATTATTGTACAAACAGTAATTGGAGCAATGAATATCGTGTCTAGGAAAAGTGTCTTAGGAAATGAGTGATGACCCTAATTCCCCAAGCAGAGCAGAACATTAATATGCGTACTCAAATACAAAAATCGCCATTACTGCACCAAACCCTATGTTGTGACCACTCTTTAGAATCGAAGAGTGGTCACAACATAGGGTTTGCTGGGGAAATAAAGGAGTTATTCTTGAAAATGTTCTCATCTACGCATCCTAGTCAAATAATTCGGACCCAATCCATACTGCTCCTAAAGGAGGAGCTTGACCGTGCTGGTTACTATTTATACCCCCGCAAACTTATTTGAGGGGATATACTGGAATCACCTTGTCCGGTGGTGTGTCGGGCGGTCCGTCCGAATTTTTAACATGGGTAGTTGGTGTCGCGAACTGATCTTTCAGTTTTAATTTTACTGGGTTTATATTTGGTATAAATAATAACCAAGAATGGTAGATGTGCAAGACGCAATTTTCATGTGTTTACTACTGGCCATGACAGTATTATCTCCCCTAGAACTTTGAATGTTTTGGTCATTTTTGTATGAAACATAGTTAGTTGGTGTCGCGAACTCCTCCATCAATCTGAAATTTATTCAGTTTATATTTGGTATAAATTAATGGTACATGTGCAAGATGTGATTTTCACTTGTTTAGCGCTCGGCACTGCAGAATTATCTCCCCTTAACCCTTTACCCAATAGCCTGTTTCTAGTTTTGAAGACATATGACCACTTAAAGCAGGTTGAAAGTAAAGCAGAATGCGCCTTAAGGCGCATTCTGCTTTACTTTCAGCCTGCTTTAAGCTACCACCTACTAGGATATAGAAAATATTTATTATGCAATATGTTCATGACTGTATGAATTTGAACTATTTTCTTCAGCGGAGGAATAAATCAAACACGCTTAAAGCCGCTTCTATCAGGTAAAGGGTTAAACTTTGAGTATGTTTTGTAATTTTGGCATGAAATATGGGGAGTTGGTGCCGCGAACTCCCCCTTCAGTTTTAAAGTTATTGAATTTTTAATAGGTATACATAATAACCACGAATGAGAGATATGCGAGACACCATTTCCACGGGAAGTTGATGTCGCGAACGTCAGTTTGAAAGCTATTGAATTGATACTTGTATTACAAAATAAACACTAATAGTACACACGCAAGGCACAATTTTCCTGTGCTTAGTGACAGGCATTACAGAATTATTTCCACTTGAACTTCGAGTATTTTTTCATTTGGTCCTGGTACATGGGTAGTTTGCGATCAAGGCTGCTGTGCGGGGGTATTCATCACCTTTAGTGATAGTTCTAGTCGATAATATAACTGTTGTGAAAATGGTGCCACATTTAAATATTTAGTTTTACAAACTGAGGGAGGGGGATTAGGTACTCGAATAAGGTGATTAGGGTGATATTAATTAAATGGATTTTTATAATGGCATATGAAGCCCATACATTTTAGCCGTGACAGAAGCTGTCAGATTAGGTCTAGATTATATCAGATCAGGGCCCATATGCATTAAGCTCCTTGGGAATAGTTTAACCATAAAACAACTTTTCTGTCAACATATAGCAAAACTATAGAGTAAATTGTCATTCAATGACTAAAAATATTTTGTTAAATGTGAGTTTTATATAAAGCTGCTTTTCTCTTTAATAACTTTACCTGTATTGATTTTATAATGTTAAGGAATATTCAAGAAACTAAGGAATGTTCTTAGTTTTCTCCTTACGAACTTTATGCATACGGGCCCAGACGGGGGACACCGTGACCGAGTGATTATGGTCTTCGACTGACAATCGCTTAGCCCCTCACCGCTGTGGGTTTGAATCCCGGTCTGGGCATGTTGATGTTTCATGTGCAGAAGCCTTCCAGCGGGCTTGCGGTAGGTCGATAGTTCTACTTAAATGTTCTGTGCACGAAACAATGTAATTTGTTCCGCGCACAGAATCTCTGGGGTCTTCATCCACCTGTAATTAACTGGATGTTGTGATATAACTGAAATACTGTTAAAACGACGTAAAAGCTGATATTAACAAAAACCAAACTGTCCCACATCTATATTTTTATCAGCGAAACAGAGCAGAACCCGATCAGACGCTCCTCTGAGCCTACCCTGTTTGCAAAGGCGTTGAAGGCGAATCTGTGGAGTAAAGGTCTCGTAAAATTTAACTAAAGGGTTAAGATTTCAGATAATTGCCAAATCGCTGAGGAGAATGTTTAACCCTTTTCCTTCATATAAAATCACACATTTTCCAACAAAGAAGATCCAGAGCAGACGGCTCCTAGAGGAGCTGTCCAATCAGGGTCTGCTCTGTTTGCTAATAGAATTTGATAGATTTGGATTTCTTTAGTTACTGAAATACTACACCTTGCATATTTCATTACAACTGTTTTGTCCATGAATATTCAGTAGATATTAAAAATTTGAATAAATATAGAACACGGAAAGGGTTAATAGAGTCTCTCTACAGTGGTTATACTTTATTCAAAACAGTCTAACTCTATGGGACTAGCGCTGTTTGAGCTGTTACTTGTGACTGCCCACGGTCCGTATTCAGGAAACATTTTATTCATATGTCATGTCCTTCCTCTACGGGTGCAGCGCTCTTAGACTATTACTTGTGACTGCTTATAGTCCGTATTCAGGCAGCATTTTATTCAAATGGCATGTCCTAATTCTAGTGGTGTACACAGCGCTCTTAGACTGTTACTTGTGACTGCTTACAGTCCGTATTCGGGCAACACTTTGATCAAATGTCATGTCCTAACTGAAGGATTGTAGCGCTCTTGGACATTTACTTGTGACTATTCAAATATGTGATAACTCATGGGTGTAGCGCTCTTGGGCGGTTACATGCTACTACTCACAATCCGTTTTCAGGCAACATTTTTATACAAATGTCGGGTCCTTTGAAACAAACCAATTTACATGGATGATAAAAACATTTCTTGTAGACCGTTGGTTGCCGTGACAACCAGAAAAGAAATATTTTATATACCAGTATTCCTGTCCTAAATTGTTCACATAATTATACCCCCGCAAACTTGTTTGCGGGGATGTACTAGAATCCCCCTGTCCGGTGTAACGAAGTAAAGTGACCCCCATAGAATACTGACCCCCCGGTCAGTATTTTTTAAAAAATAGTGACCCCCGGTCATAGTATTTTGACCCCCCGGTCATAATATTACGACCCCTGCACACGAAGAAAACTGACCCCTTACGAAGAATTGTGACCCCCCATAGAATAGTGACTCCATGTCTTTGTTTCAGCAAAACATACACCGCACGCCTGCGCACGCACGCACGCACGCACACACACAACACGCATGCACCAGCATGCATAAACATGTATAAAGAGATCACTTAATGAATTGTAAAAAGCTGTATTGACTTTTATCTTACACTTTACAAAACGTAAATAGCTGTTAAAATTTAAATAATCTAAGTTCTAACTTAAAATTTCATGGATGGAAAATTGTGTCAGTCACTGTAAAACTAAAGAAAGCCCTTCATTTGGCAGTGAACTTTCGTATGGTCAATGCTGGGTGCAATGCCATATATCATATCCATATTTTGTATACATTTGTAATTTATCACCTATTGAAATTAATTGAAATAAAGCTCATCGAAGTGAGGCAACATAGGGGTTCGACATCATGCCTGTTGAATTATTTTAGCGAAGTGGGAAATAATATTTGTTGTTATTGTTGTGTTTGCCTCGTCTACCACCACCATCACCGTCACTACTACTATAATTACTTCTGCTACTACTACTACTACTACTACTACTACTACTACTACTACTACTACTACTACTACTACTGCTGCTACTACTATTACTACTACTGCTACTACTACTACTACTACTACTGCTACTACTACTACTACTACTACTACTACCACTACTACTACAACTATTAATCCCACTACTACACATACTATTCCTCCTACTACTACTCCTATTCCTCCTCCTTCTCCTACAATTACCTACCTACCTACATACATACATACCCAATAACCACCCACCCACCCAAAACCCACCCATCCACCCAAGCACAAACCCAACCACCCACAAACCCACCCACCTACTACTGTCGCTGCTGCTGCTACAACTGCTACTACTACTATTCCTACTTTCTACTACTACTTCTGTTACTACCTACTACTACTACTACCTATACTACTACTACTACTACTACTACTACTACTACTACTACTACTACTACTACTACTACCTCCTACCTACCTCCTACCTACCTACCTACCTACCTACCTACCTAACTAACTACCTTATTTCAAGTGGTCAAAGAAATGCTCGTTTTAAAATATTTTTATGCCCCCAAAGCTAGGCTTTGGCGGCATATAGTGATCGCACCGTGCGTGTGTGGGTGGGTGTGTGGGTGGGTGGGTGTGTGGGTGGGTGGGTGTGTGGGTGGGTGGGTGTGTGTGTGTGGGTGTGTGTACCTTTTGTCCGGAGTATATTTCCTTTGTCACATCAGCTACGGATACCAAATTTGGTGTGTCAGTTCATCTTGGGATGGGGGAGTGTCGCGTACCATTTTCATGTCACTGTGACCTTGACCTTGACCTTTGACCTTGATTTTACAAAAAGCTTGTCCGGAGCATATCTCCTTTACCTTACCAGCTACAGATTCCAAATTTGGTGTGTGAGTTCATCTTAGGATGGCGGAGTGTCGCGTACCATTTTCAGGTCCCTGTGACCTTGACCTTGACCTTTGACCTCGATTTTAAAAAAAGCTTATGCCTTACCAGCTACAAAAAGCTTGTCCGGAGTATATCTCCTATACCTTACCAGCTAAGGATTCCAAATTTGGTGTGTTAGTTCATCTTGGGATGGAGGAGTGTCGCGTACCATTTTCAGATCACTGTGACCTTGACCATGACCTTTGACCGATTTTACAAAAAGCTTGTCCGGAGCATATCTCCTTTACCTTACCAGCTACAGATTCCAAATTTGGTGTGTGAGTTCATCTTGGGATGGCGGAGTGTCGCGTACCATTTCCAGGTCACTGTGACCTTGACCTTGACCTTTGACATCGATTTTAAAAACCGCTTATACCTTACCAGCTACAAAAAGCTTGTCCGGAGTATATCTCCTATTCCTTACCAGCTAAGGATTCCAAATTTGGTGTGTGAGTTCATATTTGGATGGAGGAGTGTCGCATACCATTTTCAGATCACTGTGACCTTGACCATGACCTTTGACCGATTTTACAAAAAGCTTGTCCGGAGCATATCTCCTTTACCTTACCAGCTACAGATTCCAAATTTGTTGTGTGAGTTCATCTTGGGATGGCGGAATGTCATGTACCATTTCCAGGTCACTATGACCTTAACCTTGACCTTGACCGATTTTACAAAAAGCTTGTCCAGAGCATATCTCCTATACCTTACCAGATACGGATTCCAAATTTGGTTTGTGAGATCACCTTCAGATGGCGGAGTGTCGCGTACCATTTTCAGGTCACTGTGACCTTGACCTTGACCTTCGACCTCGATTTTACAAAAAAGGTTGTCCAGAGAATATCTCTTATACCTTACCAGCTACGGATTCCAAATTTAATGTGTGAGTTTATCTTGGGATGGCGGTGTGTCGCGTACCATTTTCAGGTCACTGTGACCTTGACCTTTGACCTAGATTTTACACAAAGCTTGTCTGGAGCATTTCTCCTATACCTTACCAGCTACGGAATCCAAATTTGGTTTGTGAGTTCATCTTGGGATGGGGGAGAGTCATGTACCATTTTCAGATCACTGACCTTGACCTTCACCTTTGACCTCAATTTTACAGTCCGGAGCATATCTCCTATATCTTACCAGATACAAAAAGCTTGTCCAGAGCATATGTCCTATACCTTAAACGTTGACAATCAACCCAGGGTCCTTTTTAACGTTGAGAATGACTTAGGGTCCTTTTTAACTAAGTTTTGACGCTTGGCTCTTTTCTTAGCTATCATAATCGTCAAAGGTTCTGTTTCTAATGTTAAGAACTGACTCCTGTGTCATTTTTAACAGCATCAAAATTTCATGTTACACCTGCATTACATTGTATTGTTTTTCCACCAAAATGCATTTCGGTGTCAAACACTTTGGGGGCATTTGTCACCCGTGACGACCCTCTTGTTTCTTCTATATTGCATTAGGTAGATCTATATGTATATGCGAACCGTAATGCCATTAAACACAACATGAACGAGTTGTTTTTTCTTAGTAGATTCTAATCTGATTATGTTACCGATGGCGGCAAATAGATTACGTTGTGTGTTTTTCTCCATAGCTCGATCTGTTGAATATGATCACATGATCATGTAATCATCTATATTTTCAACATTGTTAGATGGATTAATTTATACTGATCAATATTGAGCAACAAGACAATAGTAACCAACACATACATATTTTAGAATTATAACAAAATAAAAATTAATAACAATAATGTTATATCTGTTAAGAATCATGTCAGTTACATCAACATCAAGGATGACACAAAAAAGAGAACATATTTCTCTTATTTCCATTGTGGTCCTTGTTATTGATGGCCTGACATAGAGAGGCGTGAATTATGAAGAAAATTATGAAAAATTAAATACTTTACTTTAATGGAAAAATAAGAAATCTATCAATTATGTTTATCACAGTGTTGTAAATGCTCTATTAAATTACTATAATTATATAAACAATATGAAATAAGCTATCTAGATTGGCACAAATATCACAAGTTACTGAAATTTATAAAAATCTTAATAAAATATAATGGAATGAAAGAGCTGCTGTAAACAATGCAATTAAAATGCACGAGCTTTGCTGCAGAATTCCCAACCACAGATAGTAGGGGACATTTTTCGAAATTTTGTTACCTGGTTTACAATGACAGGATACTTTGAGATAACGAAGAATATGACTTAACAATCAAAATAAGAAGGGTGGCAGCACTAAAATTTGAGTTTCCATGGCAACGGCTATGTCGTAGAAATAAAATAAATATCATACACAAAGATCTCTTAATATCTTTTTAACTAATGAAGGGATTTTTATATAACTTTATAAATTAAATGACTGATATCAAGGCAATGTTAAAAATATAAGTTTCAATTGATTCGCTTTAAGGTCAATGCCATGGTTAGGGATCAAAGGTCAAATTTGAGCTTTTTTCTCTGTTTCAAGACCTTTTCGTTCTACAATTTCACATTAACATTGGTATATTTAAGTAAAACTTCGCACAGGTATTCATTTTAAAAAGGAGGTGCCCTTTACCACGAGTTTTATAGGTCTGTCAAGGTCAATGTCATGAGTAGAGGTCAAAGGTCACATTTTAGAAGTCAAACATCACTTTTTACTAATTTGTGAATGTTGAAGTCCACTTGTTCTACATATGTGATGTATTTCTAATAACTTTGCAAGATCAACATACTAAAACTATATCCTCTACCAAGGACTTTGGTACATACTGCCAACGTCAAAGTCGCAAGTAGAGGTCAAATGTCACAAAGGTCAAATTTGTACTTTTTGTGAAATTTCAGTACATTTTCCCATGTATGTGATGTATGTTTTGTAATAAATATGCACATACACCTTACTAAGTCAATATCCTCTACCAAGGACTTTGGTACATATTGTCAATGTCAAGGTCGCAAGTAGAGGTCAAAAGTCACATTTGAGAAGTCGAATGTCAAATTTGTACTTTTTGTGCATTTCAGTCATTTTTTCTACCTCTGTGATGTATATTGTAATTAATGTGCATAACATACTAAGACAATAATCTCTACCAAGGACTTGGTACATAAAATCAAGGTCATTTGAAGATCAAAGGTAAAACTTGAGAACTATTTTCTTAACCTAACATGAATATTTCGTAAATCGAGGTAGAGGCATAAATATAATGGTTATACACAAACAGTTTAATGATATATTATTTTAGATCAATAAATTGTACCCTATAAACTCTTCTTTCAGCATTTCAGATAATATCAGCATAGTTAGTTTGCACCTGGTTAACGTTTAAATGATCACAATTTTCTCAGAAATATCATCTAAGTGGGGTTTTTTTCAATTTCATTAATAACTATGACTAAGCACATATTTATCACAAAAGTGCTGCAATCATAATTGTAACAATAACGGGGTTCATGTATCAATATCTTAATAGTGGCATTATTATGCCCCCCCATCAAAGAGGGGTCATGTTGGGTTTTTTATTGTCTGTTTGTTGGTTGTTTTGTTCTCAACTTTAACGTTGTCGACAATTTTGTAGCTATTGTACATACATACTTCAAACTTAGCATGCATATATATATGCAAGTTATAGAGGCAAACTTATTTAGGGGTGACATATCAAGATCAAGTTCATACATCAAGGTCAAATGTCAAATTACTGGTCAAATTTAGATAAATTAGTCACCATTCAAAATACATCCCTCAAACTTGGCATGCATTTGCAACTTATGGAGGCGAACCTTTTAGTGGTGACTTTTAAAGGTCAATGTCATACATTATGGTCAAGTGTCAAATTACGGGTCAAATTTAGATTGGTGATAATTTTGTCGTCTTCAACATACATCCTTCAAACTTGGCATGCATGAGAAACTTATGGAGGCGAACATTTTTAGGGGTGACCTATTAAGGTAAAGGTCATACATCAAAATCAAACGTCATATGTCGGACATTGTGTTTCACAAACAGATTTCGTTGTTTTTAAATCACAACATGTGTATACCACATACATTATTTACAACATGTATACACATTACATTTGTCACAGAATATGTCAGTAGACTGTATTTTATTTGAAAAAGTACAATAACAATTGTTTTTTTACAGCATATGGGAACTAAAAGTTTTCCTTGAAAAGTAAGCTTGGTTTGTTAAAATGTTCATTTAAAATCGCCGTCTGCAAATAACTGACGTAAAACCCAACTCACTCACTCACTCACCTAAGAACGAAATTGATTTCAAACCAAATAAGCAAACCACTGTCAATATGATAGATCTAATAATGTATCGGTAGTCACATTTATATCGCAATGTTGATTGCCAAAGGTGATTATTACAACTAGAGCTATCACTAAAGGTGATTATTACCCCTGCCCGCCACCTTGTCCCATAACCATAGGTCAAACAAAAACATGGACTTCCGCAAAAAAATGCGGCCAAAAATTCGGCTGGCCCGGGAAAAAGTCCGCATTTAGAAAAAGTTGGAAAAAGTCCGTGTTTTTCCCAAAACCATAGGTCCGAAAAAAACACAGACTTCCGAAAAAATGCGGCCAAAAATTCGGTCAGCCCGAGTAAAAGTCCGCACTTAGACAAATTTAAAAAAGTTCGTGTTTTTCCCATAACCATAGGCCAAACAAAAACACGGACTTCGGGAAAAAAATGCGGCCAAAAATTCGGCCAGCCCGAGAAAAAGTCCGCACTTAGAAAAATTAAAAAAGTCAGCGTTTTTTCCATAACCATAGGTCAGAAAAAACACGGACTTCCGGAAAAAATGCGGCCGAAAATTCGGCTGGCCCGAGAAAAAGTCCGCACTTTGAAAAGTTGGAAAAAGTCCGCGTTTTTTCCATAACCATAGGTCAGAAAAAACACGGACTTCCGGAAAAAATGCGGCCGAAAATTCGGCTGGCCCGAGAAAAAGTTCGCACTTAGAAAAAATTAAAAAAGTCCGCGTTTTTTCCATAACCATTGGTCAGAAAAAACACGGACTTCCGGAAAAAATGCGGCCGAAAATTCGGCTGGCCCGAGAAAAAGTCCGCACTTAGAAAAGTTGGAAAAAGTCCGCGTTTTTTCCATAACCATAGGTCAGAAAAACCACGGACTTCCGGAAAAAATGCGGCCGAAAATTCGGCTGGCCCGAGAAAAAGTCCGCACTTAGAAAAAATTAAAAAAGTCCGCTTTTTTTTCCATAACCATAGGTTAGAAAAAACACGGACTTCCGGAAAAAATGCGGCCGAAAATTCGGCTGGCCCGAGAAAAAGTCCGCACTTAGAAAAGTTGGAAAAAGTCCGCGTTTTTTCCATAACCATAGGCCAAACAAAAACACGGACTTCGGGAAAAAAATGCGGCCAAAAATTCGGCTGGCCCGAGAAAAAGTCCGCACTTAGAAAAATTAAAAAAGTCCGCGTTTTTTCCATAACCATAGGTCAGAAAAAACACGGACTTCCGGAAAAAATGCGACCGAAAATTCGGCTGGCCCGAGAAAAAGTCCGCACTTAGAAAAGTTGGAAAAAGTCCGCGTTTTTTCCATAACCATAGGCCAAACAAAAACACGGACTTCGGGAAAAAAATGCGGCCAAAAATTCGGCCAGCCCGAGAAAAAGTCCGCACTTAGAAAATTTAAAAAAGTCCGCGTTTTTTCCATAACCATAGGTCAGAAAAAACACGGACTTCCGGAAAAAATGCGGCCGAAAATTCGGCTGGCCCGAGAAAAAGTCCGCACTTAGAAAATTTAAAAAAGTCCGCGTTTTTTCCATAACCATAGGTCAGAAAAAACACGGACTTCCGGAAAAGATGTGGCCGAAAATTCGGCTGGCCCGAGAAAAAGTCCGCACTTAGAAAAGATGGAAAAAGTCCGCGTTTTTTCCATAACCATAGGTCAGAAAAAACACGGACTTCCGGAAAAAATGCGGCCGAAAATTCGGCTGGCCCGAGAAAAAGTCCGCACTTAGAAAAGTTGGAAAAAGTCCGCGTTTTTTCCATAACCATTGGTCAGAAAAAACACGGACTTCCGGAAAAAATGCGGCAAAAAATTCGGCTGGCCCGAGAAAAAGTCCGCACTTAGAAAAGTTGGAAAAAGTCCGCGTTTTTTCCATAACTATAGGTCAGAAAAAACACGGACTTCCGGAAAAAATGCGGCCAAAAATTCGGCTGGCCCGAGAAAAAGTCCGCACTTAGAAAATTTGGAAGAAGTCCGCGTTTTTTCCATAACCATAGGCCAAACAAAAACACGGACTTCGGGAAAAAAATGCGGCCGAAAATTCGGCCAGCCCGAAAAAAGTCCGCACTTAGAAAAATTAAAAAAGTCCGCGTTTTTTCCATAACCATAGGCCAAACAAAAACACGGACTTCGGGAAAAAAATGCGGCCAAAAATTCGGCCAGCCCGAGAAAAAGTCCGCACTTAGAAAAATTAAAAAAGTCCGCGTTTTTTCCATAACCATAGGTCAGAAAAAACACGGACTTCCGGAAAAAATGCGGCCGAAAATTCGGCTGGCCCGAGAAAAAGTCCGCACTTAGAAAAGTTGGAAAGAGTCCGCGTTTTTCCCAAAACCATAGGTCCGAAAAAAACACGGACTTCGGGAACAGAATGCTGCCAAATATTCGGCTGGCCCGAGAAAAAGTTGGCACTTAGAAAAGTTGGAAAAAGTCCGCGTTTTTTCCATAACCATAGGTCAGAAAAAACACGGACTTCCGGAAAAAATGCGGCCGAAAATTCGGCTGGCCCGAGAAAAAGTCCGCACTTAGAAAAGTTGGAAGAAGTCCGCGTTTTTTCCATAACCATAGGCCAAACAAAAACACGGACTTCGGGAAAAAAATGCGGCCAAAAATTCGGCCAGCCCGAGAAAAAGTCCGCACTTAGAAAAATTAAAAAAGTCCGTGTTTTTTCCATAACCATAGGTCAGAAAAAACACGGACTTCCGGAAAAAATGCGGCCGAAAATTCGGCTGGCCCGAGAAAAAGTCCGCACTTAGAAAAGTTGAAAAGAGTCCGCGTTTTTCCCAAAACCATAGGTCCGAAAAAAACACGGACTTCGGGAACAGAATGCGGCCAAAAATTCGGCTGGCCCGAGAAAAAGTCCGCACTTAGAAAAAAATAAAAAAAGTCCGCTTTTTTTCCATAACCATAGGATAGAAAAAACACGGACTTCCGGAAAAAATGCGGCCGAAAATTCGGCTGGCCCGAGAAAAAGTCCGCGCTTAGAAAAAATTAAAAAAGTCCGCGTTTTTTCCATAACCATAGGCCAAACAAAAACACGGACTTCCGGAAAAAAATGCGGCCAAAAATTCGGCCAGCCCGAGAAAAAGTCCGCACTTAGAAAAATTAAAAAAGTTCGCGTTTTTTCCATAACCATAGGTCAGAAAAAACACGGACTTCCGGAAAAAATGCGGCCGAAAATTCGGAAGACCCGAGAAAAAGTCCGCACTTAGAAAAGTTGGAAAGAGTCCGCGTTTTTTCCGAAAACCATAGGTCCGAAAAAAACACGAACTTCGGGAACAGAATGCGGCAAAAAATTCGGCTGGCCCGAGAAAAAGTCCGCACTTAGAAAAGTTGGAAAAAGTCCGCGTTTTTTTCCATAACCATAGGCCAAACAAAAACACGGACTTCCGGAAAAAATGCGGCCGAAAATTCGGCTGGCCCGAGAAAAAGTCCGCACTTAGAAAAAAATAAAAAAGTCCGCTTTTTTTCCATAACCATAGGATAGAAAAAACACGGACTTCCGGAAAAAATGCGGCCGAAAATTCGGCTGGCCCGAGAAAAAGTCCGCACTTAGAAAAAGTTAAAAAAAAAAGTCCGCGTTTTTTCCATAACCATAGGTCAGAAAAAACACGGACTTCCTGAAAAAATGCGGCCAAAAATTCGGCTGACCCGAGAAAAAGTCCGCACTTAGAATTTTTTTAAAAAGTCCGTGTATTTCCCAAAACCAAAGGTCCGAAAAAAACACTGACTTCCGGAAAAAAATGAAGCCAAAAATTCGGCCTGCCCGAGAAAAAGTCCGCACTTAGACAAATTTAAAAAATTTCGTGTTTTTCCCATAACCATAGGTCAAAAAAAAAAACTTCCGGAAAAAATGAGGCCAAAAATTCGGCCTGCCCGAGAAAAAGTCCGCAATTAGACAAATTTAAAAATGTTCGTGTTTTTCCCATAACCATAGGTCAGAAAAATCACAGACTTCCGGAAAAAATGCGGCCGAAAATTCGGCAGACCCGAGAAAAAGTCCGCACTTAGAAAAGTTGGAAAAAGTCCGCGTTTTTCCCAAAACCATAGGTCCGAAAAAAACACGGACTTCGGGAACAAAATGCGGCCAAAAATTCGGCTGGTCCGAGAAAAAATCAGCACTTAAAAAAATTAAAAAATCCGCGTTTTTTCCATAACCATAGGTCAGAAAAAACACGGACTTCCGGAAAAAATGCGGCCGAAAATTCGGCTGGACCGAGAAAAAGTCCGCACTTAGAAAAGTTGGAAAAAGTCCCCGTTTTTCCCAAAACCATAGGTCTGAAATAAACACGTACTTCCGGAAAAAAATGCGGTCAAAAATTCGGCCAGCCCGAGAAAAAGTCCGCACTTAGAAAAGTTTTAAAAAGTTCGTGTTTTTTCCATAACCATAGGTCCGAAAAAAACCACGGACTTCCTGAAAAAAATGCGGCCAAAAATTAGGCCTGCCCGAGAAAAATTCCGCACTTAGAAATTTTTAAAAAGTCCGTGTTTTTTACATAACCATAGGTCAAACAAAAACACCGACTTCCGGGAAAAAAATGATGCCAAAAAAAATTCGGCTGGCCCGAGAAAAAGTCCGCACTTAGAATAATTTAAAAAGGTTCGTGCTTTTCCCAAAACCATAATTCCGAAAAAACACGGACTTCCGAAAAAAATGCGGCCAAAAATTCGGCTGACCCGAGAAAAAGTCCGCACTTAGAAAAATTTAAAAAGGTTCGTGCTTTTCCCAAAACCATAATTCCGAAAAAACACGGACTTCCGGAAAAAAATGCGACCAAAACTTCGGCCTGCCCGCGAAAAAGTCACCACTTAGAAAAGTTTTGATAAGTCTGTGGTTTTCCCAAAACCATAGGTCCGAAAAGAACACCGACTTCCGGAAATAAAATGCTGCCAAAAATTCGGCCTTAGAAAATCTTAAAAAAGTCCGTGTTTTTTCCATAACCATATGGAAAAGTAGTAAAGTCAAGCAGGCAAAGCCACATGCAAGACGCAACCACCACCAAAACACCGACAGACAGCATGACACACACACACACACACACAACCACACACCCAAGCGCACGCACACACACACACACACACACACACACGAAATGAACACAGAAAACACCAAAAGAGACACAAGAACCAGGGACAAACGTTCCACAACATGAACAAACCACAAGCACAAAGACGCAAGGCAAACAAAAGGAAGGGTGACAAAGAGAGTACCGCCTTGGCACGGTCAGCAGCAAAAACACCACTGGGGGTTTAAACCGGTTTACGGACGTCCTTACCTCGCACTTCTCTCAAAGTCACCCTAGCTTTACAAATATTGTAAATAAAGGTATCCCCGCTGGACTTACCCACAACATAGACGACGGTGAACACAGGACAACATGTAAAACATAGCATAATAACTGTGACAATCCGTCAAATATGTACTCGATGACTTTGCTGAAGTCAGAGCACCTGCAGGTAAGCCGTTAAGGGCACCACAGGAACAAGAACACGGATTTCCGGAAATGCGGCCTAAAATTCGGCCTGCCGAAGAAAGTCCGCACTCAGAATTTTTTTAAAAAGTCCGTGTTTTTTCCATAACCATAGGTCAAACAAAAACACAGACTTCCGGAAAAAAATAGGGTCAAAGATTCGGCTGGCCCGAGAGAAAGTCCGCACTTAGAAAAATCTAAAAAGGTTCGTGTTTTTCCCAAAACCATAGGTCCGAAAAAACACGGACTTTAAGATTATTTTGGTTTTCATGGCAACCAGATCTGTGTCCCAGAATGTTAACATACTAATTGCGTAATTTTGTAAGTAAATAGCAAGGTCTTACAATAATTCATTATTTTGACATTTAAAAAACCCCAATAAGGACTTGTTTAAAAAAAGTGAAAAATTGGGCAAAATTACACACGTTATTGCCATAGTAACCGGTCATTGAGGAAATATTTATTTTAATTTAATTTCAAATCAACACTAGCCATCTCTTATTTCCAAAGAGTAAACAATGGGTACATATTTACATCCATAAGCAAACTGGCAGTCCTTTTAAATTCTGTATATCATTTTGAAGCTTGTTGCTATGGAAACCACGATTTCCACCAGAATGTTATTGGGAATGTTCTGCCACCCTTCTAAAAATGTTAGGTAAGGTGTTAAGTTTATATATGTAAAGTATGGAGTTATTGTAAATCAGGTAACAAAATCTGTCAAAATCAGGCCTTTTGTCCCCTACTAAGACCATTTAAGTCAGAAAGTAGAGAGTTAACCCTTTCCTTCATATAAAATTTTACCTATTTGCAACCAGAAAAAAATCAAGATAAGATGACTCTCATTATTATGCGCGCAAGTTTAATCGACATCAAGCACTTTGTCGGAAGTGGTCACTTTTTCTGAAGAATATTGATACCCAGTCGGTGTTCTTTGAAAAATAGTGACCCGACGGTCATAGCATTTTGAATCCTTTTTATCATATACTGACCAATGTGCACAACGTTAATTAGAACAAATGTATTATGTAGAAAGGGGGCACTTTTACTAAAGAATATCAACCCCCGTTATTATTCTTGAAAAAATGCTGACCCCCCGGTCATAGTGCTTTAATCTATCTCCAGTATAATTAAAGAAAGTTAAACTTTACTCGAAAAAAATTAACCTTGGTCATAATTATAACAGATGTAGTGACACCCGGTCATAGCAATTTCAGCCGTGTTCATCCTGTCATGACTAAAGCGCGCAATACTAATTGAACCCAAGTATTTTGTACATAGGGGGTCACATTTTCTGAAGAATATCGACCCCCGGTCAGTATTTTTAAAAAAAAATAGCGACCCCCGGTGATAGTGCTTTGACACACGTTCATGATATGTTGAACACCTCCCGCGAACTTTGTGTTGCAATTTTTGCTTTCGGTCGATCACCACCCTTCAGAATTTTTAATCTACCTCCATTATAATTTAAGAATTTAAGATTTTATTACTAATTGAACCGACGTATTTTGTACATAGGGGTCACATTTTCTGAAGAATATCGACCCCCGGTAAGTATGTTTTAAAAAATAGCGACCCCCGTCATAGTGCATTGACACACGTCCATGCTATGTTGAACAGTTCCCGCGACTTTAATCTACCTCCTGGAAAATTTAAAGAAAGGTTTTAACTTTACTCGTAAACTATTTAACCTTGGTCATAATTATAACAGATGTAGTGACCCCCGGTCATAGCAATTTCAGCCCTGTTTATCCTATCATGACTAAAGCGTGCCTTGCTAATTGAACCCAAGTATATTGTATATAGGGGGTCACATTTTCTGAAGAATATCGACCCCCGGTCAGTATTTTTTAAAAAATAGCGACCCCAGTCATAGAGCTTTGAAACACGTTCATATGTTGAACAGTTCCCGCGAACTTAATCTACCTCCAGTAAAATTTAAAGAAAGGGTTTAACTTTCCTCGTAAACTATTTAAACTTGGTCATAATTCTTACAGATGTAGTGACACCCGGTCATAGTAATTTCAGCCGAGTTTATCCTATCATGACTAAAGCGCGCAATACTAATTGAACCCAAGTATTTTGTACATAGGGGGTCACATTTTCTGAAGAATATCGACCCCCGGTCAGTATTTTTTTAAAAAAAATAGCGACCCCCGGTGATAGTGCTTTGACACACGTTCATGATATGTTGAACAACTCCCGCGAACTTTGTGTTGCAATTTTTGCTTTCGGTCGATCACCACCCTTCAGAATTTTTAATCTACCTCCATTATAATTTAAGAATTTAAGATTTTATTACTAATTGAACCGACGTATTTTGTACATAGGGGTCACATTTTCTGAAGAATATCGACCCCCGGTAAGTATGTTTTAAAAAATAGCGACCCCCGTCATAGTGCATTGACACACGTCCATGCTATGTTGAACAGTTCCCGCGACTTTAATCTACCTCCTGGAAAATTTAAAGAAAGGTTTTAACTTTACTCGTAAACTATTTAACCTTGGTCATATTTATTACAGATGTAGTGACCCCCGGTCATAGCAATTTCAGCCCTGTTTATCCTATCATGACTAAAGCGTGCCTTGCTAATTGAACCCAAGTATATTGTATATAGGGGGTCACATTTTCTGAAGAATATCGACCCCCGGTCAGTATTTTTTAAAAAATAGCGACCCCGGTCATAGAGCTTTGAAACACGTTCATATGTTGAACAGTTCCCGCGAACTTAATCTACCTCCAGTAAAATTTAAAGAAAGGGTTTAACTTTCCTCGTAAACTATTTAAACTTGGTCATAATTCTTACAGATGTAGTGACACCCGGTCATAGCAATTTCAGCCGAGTTTATCCTATCATGACTAAAGCGCGCAATACTAATTGAACCCAAGTATTTTGTACATAGGGGGTCACATTTTCTGAGGAATATCGACTCCCGGTCGGTATTTTTTTAAACTTAGCGACCCCCGGTGATAATGCTTTGACACACGGTCATGATATGTTGAACAGTTCCCTCGAACTTAATCTACCTCCAGTATAATTTAAGAAAGAGTTTAATTTTACTCGATTTTATTACTAATTGAACCGACGTATTTTGTACATAGGGGGTCACATTTTCTAAAGAATATCGACCCCCTGGTAAGTATGTTTTAAAAAATAGCGAGCCCGGTCATAGTGCTTTGAAACACGTCCATGCTATGTTGAACAGTTCCCGCGACTTTAATCTACCTCCTTGAAAATTTAAAGAAAGGGTTTAACTTTACTCGTAAACTATTTAACCTTCGTCATAATTATTAAAGATGTAGTGACCCCCGGTCATAACAATTTCAGCCCTGTTTATCCCATCATGACTAAAGCCCGCCTTGCTAATTGAACCCAAGTACATTGTACATAAGGGGTCACATTTTCTGAAGAATATCGACCCCCGGTCGGTATTTTTTAAAAAATAGCGACCCCCGGTTATAGTGCTTTGACACACGGTCATGATATGTTGAACAGTTCCCGCGAACTTAATCTACCTCCAGTATAATTTACGAAAGAGTTTAACTTTACTCGATTTTATTACTAATTGATCCGACGTATTTTGTACATAGGGGGTCACATTTTCTGAAGAATATTGACCACCGGTAAGTATGTTTTAAAAAATAGCGACCCCGGTCATAGTGATTTGACACACGTCCATGCTATGTTGAACAGTTCCCGCGACTTTAATCTACCTCCTGGAAAATTTAAAGAAAGGGTTTAACATTACCCGTAAACTATTTAACCTTGGTCATAATTATAACAGATGTAGTGACCCCCGGTCATAGCAATTTCAGCCCTGTTTATCCTATCATGACTAAAGCGTGCCTTGCTAATTGAACCCAAGTATATTGTATATAGGGGGTCACATTTTCTGAAGAATATCGACCCCCGGTCAGTATTTTTTAAAAAATAGCGACCCGGTCATAGTGCTTTGAAACATGTTCATATGTTGAACAGTTCCCGCGAACTTAATCTACCTCCAGTAAAATTTAAAGAAAGGGTTTAACTTTCCTCGTAAACTATTTAAACTTGGTCATAATTCTTACAGATGTAGTGACAACCGGTCATAGCAATTTCAGCCGAGTTTATCCTATCATGACTAAAGCGCGCAATACTAATTGAACCCAAGTATTTTGTACATAGGAGGTCACATTTTCTGAAGAATATCGACTCCCGGTCGATATTTTTTTAAACTTAGCGACCCCGGTGATAGTGCTTTGACACACGGTCATATGTTGAACACTTCCCTCGAACTTACTCTACCTCCAGTATAATTTAAGAAAGAGTTTAACTTTACTCGATTTTATTACTAATTGATCCGACGTATTTTGTACATAGGGGGTCACATTTTCTGAAGAATATTGACCCCCGGTAAGTATGTTTTTTTAAAAAATAGCGACCCAGGTCAGTGCTTTGACACACGTCCATGCTATGTTGAACAGTTCCCGCGACTTTAATCTACCTCCTGGAAAATTTAAAGAAAGTGTTTAACTTTCTTCGTAAACTATTTAAACTTGGTCATAATTCTTACAGATTGAGTGACACCCGGTCATAGCAATTTCTACCGAGTTTATCCTATCATGACTAAAGCGCGCAATACTAATTGAACCCAAGTATTTTGTACATAAAGGGTCAACTTTACTGAAGAATATCGACCCCCGGTCGGTATTTTTTAAAAAATAGCGACCCCCGATGATAGTGCTTTGACACACGTTCATGATATGTTAAACAGTTCCCTCGAACTAAATCTACCTCCAATATAATTTAACGAAAGGGTTTAACTTTACCCGTAATCTATTTAACTTGGTCATAATTATTACAATTTAATTTTGTTCATATGGGGTCACATTTTCTGAAAGATATCGACCCCGGTCAGTATGTTTTTTTTTAAAAAAAATAGCGACCTCCGGTGATTGTGCTTTGACACACGTTCAGGATATGTTGAACAGCTCCCTCGAACTTAATCTACCTCCGGTATAATTTAAGAAATAGTTTAACTTTACTCGATTTTATTACTGATTGATCCGACGTATTTTGTACATAGGGGGTCACATTTTCTGAAGAATATCGACCCCCCGGTAAGTATGTTTTAAAAAATAGCGACCCCCGTCATAGTGCTTTGACACACGTCCATGCTATATTGAAAAGTTCCCACGACTTTAATCTACCTCCTGGAAAATTTAAAGAAAGGGTTTAACTTTACTCGTAAACTATTTAACCTTGGTCATAATTATTACAGATGTAGTGACCCCCGGTCATAGCAATTTCAGCCCTGTTTATCCTATCATGACTAAAGTGCGCCTTGCTAATTGAACCCAAGTATATTGTACATAGAGGGTCACATTTTCTGAAGAATATCGACCCCCGGTCAGTAATTTTTAAAAAAAGCGACCCCGGTCATAGTGCTTTGAAACACGTTCATCATATGTTGAACAGTTTCCGCGAACTTTATCTACCTCCAGTAAAATTAAAAGAAAGGGTTTAACATTCCTCGTAATTCATAATTCTTACAGATGTAGTGACACCCGGTCATAGCAATATCAGCCGAGTTTATCCTATCATGACTAAAGCGCACAATACTAATTGAACCCAAGTATTTTGTACATAGGGGGTCACATTTTCTGAAGAATATCGACCCCGGTCGGTATTTTTTAAAAAAAATAGCGACCCCGGTGATATTGCTTTGACACACGGTCATGATATGTTGAACAGTTCCCTCGAACTTAATCTACCCCCAGTATAATTTAAGAAAGAGTTTAACTTTACTCGATTTATTACTAATTGAACCGACGTATTTTGTACATAGGGGGTCACATTTTCTGAAGAATATCGACCCCCGGTCAGTATTTTTTTAAAAAAATAGCGACCCCCGGTGATATTGCTTTGACACACGTTCATGATATGTTGAACAACTCCCGCGAACTTTGTTTGTGTTGCAATTTTTGCTTTCGGGGGATCACCACCCTTCAGAATTTTTAATCTACCTCCAGTATAATTTAAGCATTTAAGATTTTATTACTAATTGAACCGACGTATTTTGTACATAGGGGTCAGAAAATGAAGAATATTTACCCCCTGGTAAGTATGTTTTAAAAAATAGCGACCCCGGTCATAGTGCATTGAAACACGTTCATTATATGTTGAACAGTTCCCGCGACTTTAATCTACCTCCTGGAAAATTTAAAGAAAGGTTTTAACTTTACTCGTAAACTATTTAACCTTGGTCATATTTATTACAGATGTAGTGACCCCAGGTCATAGTAATTTCAGCCCTTTTATCCTATCATGACTAAAGCGCGCATTGCTAATTGAACCCAAGTATATTGTACATAAGGGGTCACGTTTTCTGAAGAATATCGACCCCCGGTCAGTATTTTTTAAAAAATAGCGACCCCGGTCATAGAGCTTTGACACACGTTCATGATATGTTGAACAGTTCCCGCGAACTTAATCTACCTCAAGTAAAATTTAAAGAAAGGGTTTAACTTTCCTCGTAAGCTATTTAAACTTGGTCATAGTTCTTACAGATGTAGTGACACCCGGTCATAGCAATTTCAGCCGAGTTTATCTATCATGACTAAAGCGCGCAATACTAATTGAACCCAAGTATTTTGTACATAGGGGGTCACACTTTCTGAAGAATATCGACCCCCGGTCAGTATTATTTAAAAAAATAGCGACCCCCGATGATAGTGCTTTGACACACGGTCATGATATGTTAAACAGTTCCCGCGAAATTAATCTACCTCCAGTATAATTTAAGAAAGAGTTTTACTTTACTCGATTTTATTACTAATTGAACCGACGTATTTTGTACATAGGGGGTCACATTTTCTGAAGAATATCGACCCCTGGTCAGTATTTTTAAAACATAGCGACCCCCGGTCATAGTGCCTTGAAACACGTTCATGATATGTTGAACATCTCCCGCGAACTTATATGTGTGGCCTTTCCTGCTTGACTTTACAACTTTTTTATTTAATCTACCTCCAGTATAATTTATGAAAGGGTTTAACTTTACTTGATTTTATTTAACCTTGGTCATAATTCTTACAGATGTAAGTATTTTGTACATAGTGGGTCACATTTTCTGAAGAATATCGACCCTGGCCAGTATATTGTTAAAAATAGCGAACCCGGTCATAACTCTATGATTCACGTTCATGATATGTTAAACAACTCTCGTAAACTTAATCTAACTCCAGTCTCTTTTTAAAAAAAACCAAGAGTACCGCATACGGTACATAATACGCCCACTTGCAAACTTTCTCTGATTGAACATGCCTTATAAGTGTTGACATTTTCTAATCTGTGCTTCAGATCTTGATTTCCATATTAAGGTGATACTATTTTTTTTAAAAAAAATGAAGTGAATATCTTATTAAATAATAAAGTTACAGCTAATCCTCATTTTTGAAGATGTTTGTAAAGTGCAACGGCCATAACTCTGTAAAGACAAACTGAATGAACCTCAAAATAAACTCAGCTTCAAATTTTATTGCTTATAACATTTGTGTTAAGTTTCATTTATATCATTTTAATAGTTTTCCCAGAAAACAACAGACAAACTAAAAGTTGACCGACTAACAAAGCAACTAACACACGAAGTTCAAGGACCATAACTTTAGAATAAAATGACATATCAAAACCCCCGCAATATATGTGAAAATTAACATAAAGGTTTAAACATATAAAAAAATTGAAGTAAATATCATTTCAAAATTTTGAAAAAGTTATGGCCATCCTCATATTTGCATAGATTTGCATTATTTTTTAAGTGCAAGGGCCATAACTCCGAAACAACAAATCAAATGATCCTCAGAATCGACTTAGCTTCAGGTCCTGATGCATTAAACATGTGTAAGAAGTTTCATTAATATATGTCAAACAGTTTTGCCAGAAAACAGCGGACAAACTATTTGCATATATTTGTATTTTTTAAGTAAAAGGGCAATAACTCTGAAACGACAAATCAAATGAACCTCAGAATCGACTCAGCTTCAGATCTTGATGCATTAAACATTTGTGTGAAGTTTCATTAATATCTCTCAAATAGTTTTCCCAGAAAACAGCGGCCAAACTATTTGCATTATTTTTTAAGGACACGGGCCATAACTCTGAAACAAAAAATCATATGATCGTCAGAATCAATTCAATTTCAGATCTTGATGCATTAAATATTTGTGTGAAGTTTCATTAATATCTCTCAAATAGTTTTCCCAGAAAACAGCGGCCAAACTATTTGCATGTATTTGCATAAGTTTTTAAGTAAAAGGGCCATCACTCCGAAACGACAACTCAAATGAACCTCAGAATCGACTCAGCTTCAGATCCTATGCATTAAACATTTGTGTGAAGTTTCATTAATATCTCTCAAATAGTTTTCCCAGAAAACAGCGGACAAACTATTTGCATTATTTTTTAAGTAAAAGGGCCATAACTCCGAAACGAAAAATCAAATGAACCTCAGAATCGACCCAGCTTCAGATCTTGATGCATTAAACATTTGTGTGAAGTTTCATTAATATCTCTCAAATAGTTTTCCAAGAAAACAGCGGACAAACTATTTGCATATTTTTTAAGGAAAAGGGCCATAACTCTGAAATGAAAATCAAATGAACCTCAGAATCAACTCAGCTTCAGATCTTGATGCATTTAACATTTGTGTGAAGTTTCATTAATATCTCTCAAATAGTTTCCCCAGAAAACAGCGGACAAACAAAATGTTGACGGACGAACGAACGAACGAACGAACGGACGGACGGACAGGGCCACGACAATATACGACCACCTTTATTAGGTGGGCGTATAAAAAGGGGGTTCACGTTAATCGACATTTTCCTTTGTCATAATTCTTGTAGATGTAGTGACCCCGTCATTGCATTTTGACCGTGTTTATTATATTAGACTAATATGCACAAAGTATTGTGTACATAGGGGGTCACATTTTCTGAAGAATATTGACCCCGGTCGGTATTTTTTAAAAAATAGCGACCCCCGGTCATAGTGCTTTGACACACATTCATGATATGTTGAACAACTCCCTGAAACTCAAATCTATCTCCAGTATAATTTAAGGAAAGGATTTAACTTTACTCGAAACAGATTTCTATGGTGATGTTATCTACAAACTTAGGAAAATTCATGGTCATATCCATTTTCACTTGTTTATTAAACGCATTAAAACTTTTAGGAAGAAAGGTTATGACCCTATTATATTGCAACACACTGCATGTTTGGTTATCGACCACTTTACAGTCGGTCGCTACGCTTTCCTCTTTGCTTGCACGATGACAGGCCGAGGGTAGTACTCTATGATGTATACTCTTAAACCAGACTCATATATTACCTTTTCTCTGTCGTGCCCTTAACGGCTTCCCTGCAGTTGCTCTGTATTCAGCAAAGTCATTGAGTACGTATTTGACGGACTTTCACAGTTGCTATGCTATTTTTTACATTTTGTACTGTGATTACTGTCTTCTATGTTGTGGGGAAGTCCGGCGCGGATACATTTATTTACAATGTTTGTTTAGCTAGGGTGACTTTGAGATAAGTGTGAGCCTAGGACGTCCATAAACCGGTTTAAACCCCCAGTGGTGATTTTGCTACTGAACGTGCCAAGGCGGTTCTCTCTTTGTCACCCTTACTTTTGTTTGTCTTGTGACTTTGTGCTTGTGTTTTGTTCATGTTTGTCTCTGGTGATCGTGTATTTGTTGGTGTTTTCTGTGCTCTTCTCGTGTGTTTGCGTGTGTTTGGTTGTGTGTGTGTGACATGCTGTCTATTGATGTGTTGGTGGTGATTGCGTCTTGTATGTGAATTGCTACTGTATGTGTGTGTATGAGTATAAATTGCTATGCTTTCTGTAGGTGTTTTGGTGATGGTGGCGTTTTGTGTGTGGCTTTTCCTGCTTGACTTTACTACTTTTTCCACATTTAACCTTGATTATAATTCTTACAGATGTAGTGACCCCCTTTCATAGATTATTTTAGCCCCGTTTATTATATAATGACCAATGCGCCCGATGCTAATTGAACTCAAGTATGTTGTAGAAAGGATGGGTGTCATTTTTTTCTGAAGAATATCGAACCCCCGTCAGTATTTTTTAAACAATAGTGATCCCCGGTCATAATGCTTTGGTCCACCATCGTGATATTTTGAACAACACCAGCAACTTAATTTTGCCTCAAGTATACTTTAAAGAAAGGGTTTCACGTATTTCGAAAAATATATTTAACCTTGGTCACAATTGTTACAGATGTTGTGACTCCTAGTAATATCATTTTGAGCCCCGTTTAATATATCATGACCAATGCGCGCAATGGACGCCAAGTAATACGACTTGTAATCATTGTTCTACATAATAGCACACACACGCACGCAAGCAGGCACGCACACGCGCGCGCATGCACACACACGCACATGCACGTACACAATCGCTTATAAATAAACACCCTTCCGCTCGCACCCACGCATTCACAGACCCCTACACAACATCGGAATACAATTTCATTTATAGAGAATTGTGTCAATTATTTCGAAGAGATGCTGTTTATTTTCTTATATAAAAGGTCAAGCACGTGTGACATATACCATAGCAATATAGTGTGTACATTTGCAACAGGCCATTTTCCTCTGCAGATAATTAACATTAGATTAGTTGTTCATAATGAATTTTACTTTTACTTTTATTTTAAACGAGCTTTGTAAAAAAACACAACAGCAAGGACTTGTCGCGTGTTTATTTTTGTCTAAAAGGACGAGTTTAATAGATCCAATTAATCACGAACACGAATCTTATATTCTATTCATAACATAACCTAGAGAAGATAGTTTTCCTTGTTTGTTCGTCAACTATTTGTGGGTGCCTAGTAAGTCAAATGTATGACATCGAAAATATCAGCACCTTTTGAGTTTCAAAACAGTTTGCCAATCAGACTGAGATTAATCGTCCACTTTTGTCCTTTTATATTCAATTGAAGTTAATTTGTGTTTGTGTTCGTTTATATTGTGAATTATTACTAGAGGATACAAAATAAAATACACAAGTAGTAGTATTTGCCTTTATAAAAAGAAGAGTTTACTTACTGTAAAGATTTAAAAACATGACTTTGACAAGTAAGGTCGGTCGCAGTTAGAAGTATAGAACCATTTATTAGATCGCACAGAAAAGGTTGTTATACTCAAAATGCATTGTAAATGTCCCCTTAAAATAAGGTATATTACCACTACTTCTACTAATACAACCATTACTTTCACACCCACTGTCACTCGTCTGCTAGTGTCAACATTTTTCAAAATATTGACAGTTTCTAAATAAAAAAGCGTTTGCGTTAAATTTCGTTTAACCCCCCTACCCCACCCTATCACACACACACATACCCACCCACCCGATGCTGCAGCGACAACAACAAAAACAAAGCTGCAGCCGCAACAATATTAGGTATTCAAGTATTTGCAATGGTTACTAATTTGTTAGTAATAGTTCGGGCAGGGGTCAATATTTTATAGATATCGCGGAGGGGGTCACTATTTTTCAGAGGGGAGTCGATATTTTTCAGAAAGGGGGTCGCTTTTTCTGAAGAATAGTGACCGGGGGGTCAGTATTCTATGGGGTCACTTTACTTCGTTACACCGGCGGTCGGTCGGGCGGGCGGTCCGTCAACATTTGAACAGGGTAGTTGGTGTCGCGAACTCTTTCAGTTTTAAAGTTACTGAATTCATATTTGGTGTAAATAATAATCACGGAGGTAGATGTGCAAGACGTAATTTGCATGTGTTTATTACTGGTCAATGCAGACTGATCTCCCCATGAACCGAAGTTTTTTTTATCATTTTTGCATGAAACTGGGGGAGTTGGTGTCGCGAACTCTCCTTCAGTCTGTAAATTATTCACTTTACATTTGGTATACATGTACATAATAACCATGCATAGTAGATGTGCAAGACGTTATTTGCACGTGTTTAGCACTGGGCATTGCAGAATTATCTCCACTTGAACTTTGAGTATATTTGCCATTTTGGCATGAAACATGGTGAGTTGGTGTCGCGAATTGCTCCTTCAGTTATTGAATAGTAGATGTCCAAGACGTACTTTCATGCGTTTACCACTGGCCATTGTAGAATTGCATGAAATATGGGGAGTTGGTGTCGGAAACTCCTCCTTCAATTTTAAAGTTATTGAATTGATACTTGCCATACATAAAATCAACCAATTTTCCTGTGTATAGTGGCAGGCATTACATTATTATCTCCACTTGAACTTGGAGTATTTTTGTCATTTGGTCCTGTTACATGATGGTTATTATCTCCACTTGAACTTCGAGTATTTTTGTCATTTGGTCCTGTTACATGATGGGTAGTCGGTGTTTACAATCAAGGCTGCTGTGCGGGGGTATTCATCACCTTTAGTGATAGCTCTAGTTTTGATAAACATTGTAGTAATTGTACTATGGTAACCCTCTATCAAAATGTTACCATTTCCTTTTTTATGCCCCGGTGCATATTGTGTTTGCTTTGTTTGTTTGTTTGCTGGATGGTTGGTTTGTGTCCAACTTTAACGTTGGCGTAAACTTTGTAGCCATTGCACATACATACTTCAAACTTGGCATGCATGTGCAAATTATGGAGGCGAACATGTTTAAGGATGACTTATTAAGATCAATGTCAAACATCAAGGTCAATGGTCTAATCCGGAGCATAGTCTTTCACAAACACATCTTGTTTCTCCGCATAACATCAATGAGATAAAAACTTTATTAACAATATGTGTCAATTGACCAACAAGTCTCTCTCGTAGATTTCAGCTCAAATTAAAATAGTATTTAATGGGTATAAATTCAGGTCCAGCTAAGTTGCGTAATTTTTCAACATTTTCAAGAATAACTCTTTTGATTTTTGTAGCTGGTTGCGCACCCGTAAAGATTTGTAGCTCTGTCGCATAATACATTTATATCAACACATGTTTTGTCAATTTAACCTTTTCGGTGCCAGCATTGTCGTCTGCTGGGCATAGTTTCGTTTATTTTTAGTGTAAGTGTGTGCACTTCTTCCATTATCTTTATAAAACAGTTAACATAGTGTCAAACAGTTTGGATCCAGATGAGACGCCGAGTTACTCGGCGTCTCATCTGGATCCAAACTGTGTGCATGTGATATCGCAAACCCGTCATTGTGGCACGGAAGGGGTTAAACTAAGGACAACATAATTTAAAACTTGAAATGCCATAGAACCTTACATAAAATATTTTGAAAACTCTAAAAATTGTGTTACTGATGTCCGACTTCTTCCCTATTCTAATAAACAACAACAACAACAAAAAATACATGAATTGTGAGAAATCTTTGCACATGCAACCAAGCCTGCTCTCGGAAGTGGGAGAATAAAGTTGTCGAGTTGTTTGTCCTTCATGCTACTCGCCCGTCTCATTCTTTTCAAATTAGCACTTGATGAACTGCATTCATGAAACACACAAACATACTAAAATATTGTTGATAATAATAGTATTACATTATATGATTAAATTTAACCCTTTTGGCGCCAAATTTATAATTGTCGTCTGCAATCCGAGTTTGTTAAATCATTCAGTAAAATAAGAATATGGATAAATAAATGCAAATTTCAAAGGAATAAAGCACATATATAGAAATAGAGATTGAGACAAATAGTGAAGTCCCTGATCAGACGCCGCCTTGAAAAGGGGGCGTCTGATCTTGGACTGCACTATTTGTAGTGGTGCATTTATGCGACTGCGGCGGTGAAAGGGTTAAGATGGCAGTACTAATACTTAAGCACGTTTATGCATTTCGTGAATATAATATTGCAACAACACACTGCTATTGTCTGCATTTAACCATTTACTCCATGAAAATATTACATCATGCAAATTAATTTTATTCATTTTCATGATTGGACATGGACACGACAATTGACTGCAGTCATATCTATGGTATACCATAAGCAAACAGAGCAGATCCTGACCAGACGGGTCTTGCAGGAACCGTCTGATCTGGATCATCACTGTTTGCAAATACCGTAAAACCTCTATATAACGTCCACTAAATTGTGTAAATTATCTGGTATTTAGGGCAGGTGGCTGCTTAAAGCAATGTGAAAGTAAACCAGAGCGCTCCTATAGGAGCATTCTGTTTTATTTTCATCTTGCTTTAAGCAGCCACCTGCCTTTATCACAAAATACTTAATGTAATTTAGTGGCCGTTATAGAGAGATTTTACTGTACATAGAACGGCATATTTATTGAGTAAAGGGCTAATCCCACTGGTTGATATTTTATTTACAACATTAGATTAACACATGGCGTGTTGAAACTGCATTATATCATTCTACAAAAACTGTATGTTACTGCATTTCAGCAATGAACTTTATAATTAAACAATAAACTGTGTTTATTGGTATTTCATCGAAGTGCCTTTACCTTACAATTCTGGGGTTTCAACACGTTTACAACAGGGGGTTTAATAGGTACCTCTTTCGCTGCCAAATATTGTCGTCTGCAAACTTTGTCGTCTGCTACACTTTTCCATTTTTATATTTCTTTATTTTTTTTGTTTTAGGAAACACTCACAGTAACAAACAGTTTGGATCATGATGAGACATCGAGTATCATCTGGATCCAAACTGTTTGCATAGGTAATCACAGATGCGACATTGGCAGCAAGAGTTACCTCTTTGCACGCTAACGGCGAAACTGTGATTACCTATGCTAACAGTTTGGATCCAGATGAGACGCCGCATAATGCGGCGTCTCATCAGGATCCAAACTGTTTGTCATCTTGACCATATTTTTGCAAAAAAAATGAGAGAAAGTTTATTTTAAGAATTGAAGCAGACGACAATTTGTTGCAGACGAAACATTACTTAGCACGCAAAGAGTTAAAAGGGACACCTTGACAATAGATCTATGTTGTATATTTGGATGTCAATTTTAGATGGATGTAAACTGCTGATTAAAAATCATGAGGACAAAGACAGAGTTTGTTGCCTCACATTTATCCAGAGTAAAGTCTTGGTATTGACGTTCCGTATGTAATTATTTTCTTCTGACGTTTTCTATGAAGATTTCATTTGCTATATAATTTGACCGAAAGTATTAAAGGTTCTTTAGCCCTTTCAACCCAGGACACGTGTGTACTGGCAATTGAATACACTGTATTCAAACTACAAAATTCTAAAATGTTCCATTTCTCTATTTAATGCTCCTTTTCGGTAGATTTATTCAAAAAGGTTGTATCTATAAATAACCTATGAGGTAATGGGTTAAACAAGAATATAGGCAATTTCTTTGGGATTACTTTAACCCTTTCCTTCATATAAACATGTTTTCACGCATATTCAAACGGACTAGACCCAAAATCAGTCGGATCCTATAGCAGCCGTCTGATCAGGGTCTGCTATGTTTGCTTATGGACTTTGATATATCTGTTTCTTTAGTTTCTAAAACGACTACAATGTACCACCTTCCATATTTCATTATAACTTTTTTGTTTATGAATATTCAGTAGCTATTAAACTTTGGGATAAACATATAACAGGGAACGGATTAATTCGTAAAAGCGATGCATTCCCAGGGTTATCAAACCCCAACACGTTCATTTCTTGCTCTTAACCCTTTCATCGCTGCATTTTCAGAGTGGAATAGCCAGTCAGTGTTTAACCCTTTACCCAATAGCCTATTTCTAGTTTTGAAGACAGGTGACCACTTAAAGCAGGTTGAAAGTAAAGCAGAATGCGCATTAATGCGCATTCTGCTTTACTTTCAGCCTGCTTTAAGCTGCCACCTCCTAGAATATAGAAACTATTTATGATGCTATATGTTCATTATTGTAAAAATTGGAACTATTTTCTTCAGCGGAGGAATATATTAAACTCGCTTAAAGCCGCTTCTATCAGGTAAAGGGTTAACTATAGAGCCCAGTCTGTATGAAGGAGGCTTTTGAACAGTACACGTGTGTCCCACATCCAAATGATTAACTCATTCTCTCCTAGACTATTTTTAGACCTAACATCTTTGAATAAATCTACTGAAAAGGAGCACTAACTATAGTAAAAGGAGAATTTTAGAATTGTGTAGTTTTTGAAACCATTGTGATTAATAGAGCATTTGCTCCTATGGAGCAAATGCTCTATTTATCACAATGGTTTCAAACAATGTCTTTACAGAGGCGTCAAAATGCGTCAGTAGGAGGTAATGAGTTAATTCTTAAAAGTCATGCATTTTCACTGTTATCAAGCCCATCACGTTAACCATTTCATCGCTGCATTTTCAGAGAGGAACAGACAATCAGTGTTTAACTATAGAGTGCACTCAGTATGAAGATGTTAACCCATTCCCTCATAGTGACGACTTGTGCCGACTCTGTAAAAGTCACTCTGTGAAACCATTGTGATAAATAGAGCATTTGCTCCTGTAGGAGCAAATACTCTATTTATCACAGTGGTTTCAAACTACACAATCCTAAAAAAATCCATTTTTCTAGTTAATGCTCCTTTTCGGTAGACTTATTCAAAGAGGTTGTATCTAAAAATAGCCTGTGAGGTAATGGGTTGAACTTGCTAGAGGAGTATGAATGGCAAACAATGCACGCGTATCCCGTGCTCAAATGATTAAAATACGTTTTGCATTGCCAAGACGGAAATCAAAATCTCAGCATCCGACGCACAGATACACAACTTTGAGGTCCCCTAACTCCCCTGAATATCCAAAACACATATATGCCTTTTCCAACGGTTTGAAAAGCTGATGTCGCCATGCTTAATCCTTCACTCCATAAATGCGCCTTTGCAAACCGAGCAGACCCAGATCAGACGGCTCCTATATGAGCCGTCTGATCAAGGTATGCTCTGTTTGTTTAGGGTATAATAAAGATACGATTCTACAGTTTCTGCCTTGGCAAAACATCCATGTGTCCATGAGCTATTATAACAATTTATGTAATTAATATTCACGATGTCGTTATTTTTTAATTGAATATTCATAGAGTAAATGGTTAAAATCGTAACCCATATTCCTACATCATTTCAGGAAAAATTGCCCAGATCTTAATTTGGAACCCATCCATTTTCCAGGTTGAGGGGACACAACAAACAAATTATTTGCTAATATAAGCCGTTGTCATTAATGGTACTAAGTAAAGAGTACATACCCTAGTCAGGGGACTCCTTCAGGAACCATCTGAGCTGATCTGATCTACACTGTTTGCCTATGTCCCTTTTAACACATTGCCCCCTAGTGACGCAATTTTGTGCCTCTATAAGATTCACATTGTGAAACCATTGTGATAAATAGAGTATTTGGTCCTATAGAAGCAAATGCTCTTTTTATCACATTGGTTTCAAATTACAAATTTCTAAAAAACAATTCCTTTTCTCTAGTTAATGCTCCTTTTCGGTAGATTAATTAAAAAAGGTTGGTTCTAAAAATAGCCTAGGAGAAAATGAGTTAAGGGACACTGGGCACCAGACTGACAAAATTGCAAACAGTGTAGACCCAAATCAAACTACTTCTTCAGGGGCAGTTTGATCTCGGTCTGCACTATTTGTCTAAGATTATCAGTGGGGATACTTAGAATAAGTAGGGTATCGACTCTAGGTAGCGAGATTACATTTCCATATTTATGACTGATCACTGAAGGTCGTGACTCGTTTAGGATGAAGTATTGTCCTTACAAAAGACCCAATTACACCATGTGTCACTATCTCACAGAGTCAATTATTGATATGAAAGTAGACCATGCGTCCTTTCTTTACAGAAATATGCTTTCAGATATAAGTTGTGCATTAGCATAAATGAAATTTCCTCCTAGAATGGCTTTTAGACATGAAGGAAAGACTCATTGGAGCCTTCATGGTGCTTGTTACGTGGTATTGTATTTTCAGTCGGTCAGATATTTACATGTATCCCCAAACCGACGTTTATTCCTGTACTTGATAGAGGCGCAGTTGTCGCCATACAAACAGAGTCGAACCAAATCAGAGTCTGTTCTGTTTAGCTTATGGAACTAATGTATATAGCACTGAATGCCAAAATGCTTTGCACGTATGCCATTTTAACCATTTCTCTCATATAAATGCCATTTCACGCATTTGCAAACAAAGCAGACCCAGACCAGTGGGTTCCTATAGGGTATGTTCTGTTTGCTTTTGACATGACATACGAGTAGATTTGATTCAACCAATTTTGTCAAAGCAAAAACATTCTTTTGAAAAGTTTATATTATGAAAATTCAGCTAATAAATGTTCATGATGTCATTATTTCTTACATGAATATTGAACAGGTAAAGGGTTCAAACTTCAACTAATTAATAGTCTTGATGTCATTATTTCTTGCATTGGAGGTGTGGGGGGGGGGGGATGTGGTAGATTTTTAAAAGTTGGATGATATCACTATTGTCTTTGTAATTAACAAAGTTACTAGTGATGTCATCAAACTGCGAACAGGGAAATAAAGCAAATACTCAGATGAAATAATTGATTTATTGATTTTCATGAGATCTAGATTTAATAAAATCACGCAAAAGGTTTGTTTGGGCAATTTTAGGGGGCGTAAGCGGCTCCGCATCCCTCTAAATCCTTGCCTGCTCCTATAGGAGCTTTCTGCATTTCTAATGCCTTGCATTATTTTTACAACCACCTGCTTCTAAGACAAAATATGTTGATTAAATGAACGACCGTTTAAGCCAGGCTCTACTATACTCAAGATTTAATTATTTCTTACATAACAATGTTCATCAGGTAAATGTTTAAAAACTAATATCGACTTTTTATCAGATAGAGTAAAACCTCTCTATAACGGCCACTAAAGTGTGTTAATTAGTTGGTATTTATGGCAGATGGCTGCTTAAAGCAAGGTGAAAGTAAAACGGAACGCTCCTATAGGAGCGTTCTGTTTTACTTTCACCTTGCTTTAAGCAGCCACCTGCCTTTAACACAAACTATTTTATGTAATTTAGTGGCCGTTATAGAGAGGTTTTACCGTACAATGACTTGATCAATTGCAGTAGCGGGTTACCTTGCGAACATACTACCATTTCTAAAATTAATACTAAAATCCGACCAATGGTTTCAGAGAATATTTGTTTTATTGTTTACTTTATAACGCTTTTTGACGCATTTGCAAACAGAATACATCCAGATCAGACTGTTCCTATAGGGGACGTCTGATCAGGGTCTGTTCTGTTTGCTTATGCAGTTATAATAGATCTGACTCTATAGATTCTACAAATACCAAGAAATCCTGCATACATATGCTATTATACAAATTCAACTAATAGCTATTCATCATGTTAACGGGCTGCCGAGGCAGTCCGCCCTTTTAGTGGTTTCAAAGATGCATATGATTTACTGCGGTCCTGTGCTTCTATAAAATCCACTCTTTTGAGTTACCATGATTTACTATGAGACTAGATTTTATTGATTTATATTTATTTTTTTTTACCTTTTTTCCCCAGTGGGTACATGCAATTTTGTCTGGGTTATGTTTTGTTTATTTTCTGCCACGACCTCTTTTCAATGAATGCTGGTATTAAAATCACCCTCACGTGTAAAGCAGACAGCGTGGTCCACTGGCTATAGTATTGGCTTAGGAAACAGGAGGAAACTGGGGGTAATAGATTCGATCCTTGGTAAATTGGTAGAAACCAATAACTTTTAGGAGACTTGAATGTCCGGCGTCCGTCGTGCGTCGTCAACAATTTGCCTGTGTTACAATTTTAGTCCAATCTTCATGAAACTTTATCAGAATGACTGTCTTGATAAAACTTTGGACGAGTTTAAAAGACGGTCACGTGGGTTTAAAAACCAGGCCATATAATAAGAAAACATTGTGAACAATTTAGAGGTAACATTTTCAGCTCAATCTTCATGAAACTTTGTCAGAATGACTGTCCTGATAAAATCTCAGACGAGTTCGAAAGTGGATCATGTGGAGTCAGAAACTAGGTCACTAGATAGTAGAAAAACCTTGTGAACACGCTAGAGGTAACATTTTCAGTCCAATCTTCATGAAACTTTGTCAGAATGATTGTCCTGATAAAATCTCGGAAGAATTTGAAAGTTGGTTATTTGGGTTAAAAAACTAGGTCATCAGGTCAAATAGTAGGAAAACCTTGTGAACACTCTAGTGGTCACATTTTCAGTCCAATTTTAATCTTGGACATGTGGGAAGTGGGTCACATTTTATGTCCAATCTTCATGAAGCTTAGAAAGATTGTCTTGACAGAATCTCGGACGAGTTTGAAAGTGGATCATGTGGGGTAAAAACCTAGGTCACTAGGTCAAATAGTAGGAAAACCTTGTGAACATTCTAGCAGTCACATTTTTGTCCAGTCTTCATGAAACTTAGCATGATTGTCTTGATAAAATATTGCATGCGTTTGAAAGTGGGCCATGTGGGGTTAAAACTAGGTCACTAGGTCAAGTGGTAGGAAAACCTTGTAAACCCGCTAGAGGTCAATTTTTTAGCTCAGTCTTCAAAAACCTTAGTCAGATTAATTGTCTTGATACAATCTTGGAAGAGTTTGAAAGTGGGTTATGGGGGGAGTAGGTCACTAAGTTATATCTTAGAACAATTTGTTTTAACTCCAGCTGTCACATTTGAGTCCAATCTTCCTCAAACTTGCTCAGAACGTTTGCCTTGGTGATATCAAGGTTGAGTTTAATCATTGTCGGGCGGGTAGCCCAATCTTCATTGGTCAGAATTATTGTCTTGAGAAAATCAATATTTTAAATCTTTGAAAATATTGTTCTCCAGAACCACTGCTCATGATCCACCAACAACAATGTTCAGATATTGTCCCTTAGGTCAATATTGGCCCCATCCTGTGACTTCCCAGCTATAATCTTAAATCTATGGTAATCAAGTGAGCACTTAAGGGCCATCTTTGCCCTCTTGGTTTTCTTAGCACCCTTAGTTTTCGTGCTTTTGGTTTAAAACCATTTTGTACTATAAATTCCTTTTGTTTTCTTGTGGTTCTGTTCTCAGGTGACACTTTTTGCATATTTCTCCATTGTGCATGGTTTGTTTTCATCTAAATGTATAACTTATACTAGCCTGTTGTTAATTTTGGGGAAATGTAAGTGAAAAAGTTAATGGACATTGCCTCAACCTATTCAAATAGTTTCATGTAGACTAAAGGTAGTCTTAAAGAACCGGTTGTTTAGTTCTGAGATTAAAGGTAGTCTTGAATAAACTGTTGACACGAGCCACGTGCAAACGTATGCGGCAATAGCTTGTTCGGTAGAGCACATGCTTTACGTTGGATGGGTTGTGAGTTCGAATCCCAGGCCTGGCACGTTTTTTTTCTTTGCTGTAAATATGGGAGTTTGTATGCCTATTTAGCAGTAGTTATGTGAAGTGTTTGATGAAATTAGTGGTGAATTTCGTATGGTGCTAGAAGCTTTGTGATTTAGCATACATTAATATTACTTGTGAATAGCACTTAAGTGTGACAATGGGTTCTATGCAAGTGTGTTTCAGCAAGTGAATTACACGGATCTGTGACATAATGTGTATTATTGATGTCATACACGGATCATAGCGCATTTAAACATTCCCCCTTTTTCTACTATTATTTTATATAGTTATGTTTTCCCCATGTATCTGTTAATTAAATGAACTAAACAATATTGGTCCCTCTTTTTCTTCTATTCTGCATAACCCTTTCCCTCATATAGACGTGTTTTCACGCATTTGCAAACAGAGTAGACGGCTCCTAGAGGAACCGTCTGATCAGGGTCTACTCTGTTTGCTAACAGAATTTGATATATCTGTGTCTTTGCTTCTAAAATGTCTACAATGTTCTACCTTCCATATTTCTTTATAACTATTTTGTTAATGAATATTCAGTAGGTATTGAAATTTGGCCTAAATACAGAACAGGGAAAGGGTTAAAGATATGTTAGGCAACCATTTTACGCTTGCCTGAAACCTTGCTTGTTACTTCTTATGTGAAATATTCAAACAGGGAAAGGGTTAACCATATCTAAACTAGTTCCACCTCTCGTGATCATGTTTTGGTCCAATCACAATGGATTGCGAAAGTTCGGTAAAGGGTCCTATCTGGAATAATTCTGCAAAATCACATAGAAGTCCGGCCAGTGATTAAGGGAGAGCCATGTATGGTTCTGTTCCTGGTGGACATGTATTTTGACAAATCACTGTAAGTTGGAAATATTGCGTAATGGGACACCTATGGATCACAATGCTATTCTTGCATAACGATTACCCATGTATTAACAAGGCGTTTCTCGGGCTCACGCGCTGTTGTTGACGGTTTTAATTATACTTTTGCGGGACCTAATGTCAACAGTAGACGCGGAAATTACAGCGTTTTAACAGTTACAGCATAAATCGAATAAATCGTCAAAGGAATAGCGTATAGTTATGGTTGTATTTTGAACAATTAAATGAACACAGGAAAGTAGAAAAGGAGTTTACACATGAATAGCGATAATGCACGTTTGTTTCGGACTGTTGATAATACACGTTTGTTTCGGACTGTTGTTAATACACGTTTGTTAGTAGTATAAACATATTTTATTTCATTTATCATTTCATGAAAAAGGGTCGGGCCACAAGTTCGACCAACATTAGTTACGGCCCTCCCCTGTACAGCTTTTCTACAGTAAGTATGTCACATGAAACAAAACACGTGAAACAAAGAATGCATCAACTATTCTCAGCCCTCTACCCAATATATCACCATCTTAAATAAAAATGACTTTATTGAACTTCCATTAGCTTACAGTTTATAATGGTACATGGACTAATTATTATTTAGCATGGCAGGACATGTAGAAATATATAAATTATTCTGTAATTAAGTCAATATAATAGACCATGTTCAGGACTCCTAGAGGAGCTGTCTGATCAGGGTCTACTCTGCCTTAAAGATATGATACGTCCTATCTATCAGGTAAAGGGCTAAGGTGAATATACTTCTCATGTTGCAAGTGTGAATTCTGCACTCAAACCGACTCACCATTTTGCATATACTAGTACATGTATATAAATGTAGTCAAGTTTATTTAATAATCGAGTCCGTCTAAGTGCACATTCATAAGATCTTGCAAATTTCAGATATGTGGACCGAAGTAAGAGAAAGATTGCCCCAATGCAAGATAACATCACTTATTACAATAACTCATACCGTACACTGTAGACCCAGATTTACTGCAGATTAGTAGTACTGACCAAAGAGGCATGTTAAATCTTTTTCAATATTGTTGACTCCAATTTTAAAATGTATCCAACCTGGGTCTACAGAGTAATTTCATCATCATTAGGTCACCCTCCCCCACCATGATCCACATATAAGACACACGTTTGTTTCGGACTGTTGTTAATACACATTTGTTTCGGACTGTTGATAATACACGTTTGTTTCGGACTGTTGTTAATACACGTTTGTTTCGGACTGTTGATAATACACGTTTGTTTCGGACTGTTGTTGCCCTCGACCTTCGGGCTCAGGACAATAACATCCCCTCGGGACACTGTATATGTTATTGTCCGAATCAACGTGTATTAACCCTCAATTAAAATCTGGCCAATATTTTCAGAGGAGAATATTTTTGAAAGGTGTGTGCAGCCTTAAAAGACAAATTAACCACACCCATTGTTGCCATGGTTTCTACCGAATCTTTGTAGAGAATTTCGATAAAGTTACATTGAAATTGAGCCAACTGTTAACGTTAATTATATTCATTTTGCTTGCCATGGCAACCGCAATTACAAATGAAATACAACTATTTCAGCAACTTTGGAAGACGGCATCCAATGAGCATACACTATCAGAGCAACTTCTAACGAGAGATATTTCAGGGGAAAGATCGTTTCAACGAATGTGTTGACGAACGGACGATGAACGGTAAGCTCTCCATGAGCTATGTTCGGTAGAGCTAAAATGATTAGATCGCATTTTATCAAATAAATCAAATATTCGAAAGTATATTACTTTTATCTAGCAGTTCTTGTAGTTAGAAAGCCGAAAGGTCTGCGTCTGCCATATTTTTCCACAGCCATAAATCTGAGAACAAACGCGAATTTGCATCGTCCTTAATTGGTCTAGAAATTGATGCATTTGTGCAACGTCCGAATGCTTGTTTGACAAATGCTAGTAGAACTTTTCCAGTCTAATGAAATGTATAGCAAAACCAGTCTAAACCGGATGTTTAACACATTCCCTCCTAGCGACGCATTTTCGCGCCTCTGTAAAAGTCACATTTTGAAACCATTGTGATAAATAGAGCATTTGCTCCATAGGAGCAAATGCTCTATTTATCACAATGGTTTCAAAACTACACAAATCTAAAATTCTCCTTTTCTCTAGTTAATGATCCTTTTCGGTAGATTTATTCAAAGAGATTGGGTCTAAAAATAGTCTAGGAAGGAATGGGTTAAATTAGCATCAATGTCGGTCTGTAAGACAGGTGGCAGCTTAATGCAGGATAAAAGTCGTGCAGAAAGCTCCAATCTTTCACCCTGCATTAAGCAACCACCTGTCTAAAAATATCGACCTTCGTCTTTACAAAAGAATCCGGTTTAGAGAAGTGTTACTGTATATGACTAGCACTTTCCAGTATAATTACAGTCTATCATTCTCTGAAACTAGCCATACATCACACTAAGAGGAACGAATTACATGTAAAGTAAATTGTGTATCGATATATTCTGTTTCAATACACGTTTGTCTTGACATCGGGCAATGATTTATAATGATATATCGGTTAAACATTACGTTTTTGATATGAACACGATTTTCCTCGCTCTTTGTGGTGTGATCAAGGCGATATGAGTGGAAGTTATGCTGTGCGTTTAATTTTGGATAACGCTCGCAAACGTTCACAGCTATTATATTGTTTTGGACAGTTCTTATACATTGCAAACAGCTATGAGTACCTGTCAATGTTGTTAACTATGAACACCTGTCAATACTGTATGTCCTTAATTAAACGCTTGTTTGCGACAAACAATGACTTGTCTCATTTTCTGAATTTAACCATTTATCGGATGGAAAAACCTTTTGACCCCTTTGCGAACATAGTTGATCAAAATTAGACCAAGGCCGGCTCTGCTGGCTTATGGGCTTACAGTAAAACCTCTCTATAACGGCCACTAAATTGTGTTAATTAGTTGGTATTTAGGGCAGGTGGCTGCTTAAAGCAAGGTGAAAGTAAAACAGAACGCTCCTATAGGAGCGTTCTGTTTTACTTTCATTTTGCTTTAAGTAGCCACCTGTCTTAAACACAAACTACTTAATTTAATTTAGTGACCGTTAATGAGAGATTTTACTGTATATAGATCTGATTCTACAGTTTCTACTATGTCGAAAACATCCTACATGTATGTTCATATGCCATTATAAAAAACTTCAGCTGATAAATACATGTATTCATGTTTGGGGTGGGTGGGGATCAGCAGTGTCCAGTTTGAACGATATTACACTCTACTAGCAAGTAGTGTAAAACTTCAGTGCGTTACAGATTATGTTGTTAATAAAAATTGGTTTTGTCAAAAACATTTTTCGATCTAGCGTGTTGATCAGTAAATAGTGTTAAATGATCAGGTTTAGCACTGTCTGCCAAGTATCAGAGGTTATTTCTATTTTGCCGACGTATGTGACACACATTGTACAATCTGACCACGTGCCATGTTTTAACCCTTTACCTGCTAGAGATGCTTTATAGGCTATTATGACGTCTTCTGACGCCTTTGCAAGTAGAGTAGATTCAACTCGCGATTTAACCCATTCCCCCATAGTCTATATTTAGACCCAACCTCTTTGAATAAATCTACTGAATAGGAGTATTTACTAGAAAAAGGGAAACTTATAGTATTGAAATCATTGTGATAAATAGAGCATTTGCTCCATAGGAGCAAATGCTCTATTTGTCACAATGGTTTCAAATAGTGACTTTACAGAGGCATCAAGAGTCGTCAGTTTGCAAACCGAATAGAGTCAGAGTAGATTGTTCAGGTAATCACATATTCGTCATAAGTAGTAAAGAGTTTCTTTGCAAGTAGAGAAGGCTCCACATAGATTGCTTCAGGGGCCTTTTGATCAGGGTCTGTACTGGCTGCTTAGCAAACAATATAGATCTGGGTCCATGCTTATAAAGCTTTTAGTTGAGTCTGAGTTTCGTTCTCAGGCTTTTGATTGGTCAGATTTGAGTTCTCAAGCTTTTGATTGATCAGATTTGAGCCAAAGGCTCAAATCTGACCAATCAAAAGCTTGAGAACGATCTCAGACTCAACTAAAAGCTTTATAAGCATGTACCCTGATTCTGCTGCGTCTGCCACTTATTCATAAACACACAATTGAGTTTCATATACCCATTGTTATACCCACATATGTCCGTCCGTGGACACACTTTTGTCCACTGGTTTTATCGACTTACTGGATGTACACTTTCTGGTTGATACTCACTGACTGTACACTGGCCGTACAAGTTACACTTTGTTGTACACTGGTTGTACACTAGTTATACAGGTTACAGCTGGTTGTACACTTGTGCGTCATACAAATGGTTTTACCTCGTTTGAATGTGTTGATTAACGTCCGTTTGTGCTCACTGGTAGTACACTTGTACACTCACATATCGTATACTCACTGGTTGTTCACACACAGATCGTATACTCACTGGTTGTACACGCACAGATCGTATACTCACTGGTTGTACACAGGTTTTGCATTTTACAACTTGTGTGCACTAGTTGTACACTTTATAACTGATTGTACACTGACTGTACAATTTACAACGTGTAGACTGGTTGTACGGTCACTGGCTGTGCTCCTTACAACGGACTGTAAATTGGTTCTACACTGAGTGCATACTGGTTGTACACTTTACAGATGGTTGTACACTGAGTGTAGTATTTTCAACGTATTGTACATTGGTTGTGCACTGAATGTACACTAATTGTACACTGGTTGTGCACTATACATCTGGTTGGACAGTGTATACTGATTGTACATTGGTTCTAAACAACACAGCGTTTTATACATGGTTGTAATATTTACATGTTATACACTGGCGGTTGTACACTGCCTGTATAAACCTTAAATATTAGTTTTGATATAACGGGCCTAACTAGTCATGCACAGTATGGTCCTAATAATATTATACCAGCCGTAGTGTAATGCACGTCCTTCATTTAAGCTTTCCCATGTAAAAAATCATGTAAGAAATAATAACATCATGAATACTTTTTAGCTGAAATTTTTACGATGACATATGCACTCAGGATGTTTTTACTCAGACAGAAACTACATAATTAGATCTATATTATACCATACGTAAACAGAGTAGATCCTGGTCAAACGGCTTCTACGGGAGCTGTCTGATCTGAGTCGACTCTGTTTGCAGATGCGTGAATAAAGTTTTATATGGATGAAAGGGATAAACCTTTCCTTGGTAAAGACTCCTTTTTAACGAATTTGCAAAATATAATAGACCCAGAAAAGACGACTTTTGTGCGAGTCTGATCAATGTCTGTTCTGTTTGTTAATGACTTATAACTATTGCTGCATTTTATGCAATGGTTAAAATTCCCCTGATTCATTATGCCGTTTTACATCTTCTGCTAATTAATACTTATACACCCATAATTTCTTACATTGCTTTTTATCAAGTGAAGGGTTAATTGAGAATGACGGCAATTTATATAAACGTATTAGACATTAGACAGAGCTAAAGATAAACGTGCGAACTAAAATACTAAAATCGTCATTTCTCAACCAAACCCTATGTTGTGACCACTCATTCGAATCGTCTCGAAGAGACGATTCTAAAGAGTGGTCATTACATAGGGTTTGGTTGAGAAATAAAGAAATTAATCTTGAAAATGTTTAAATTTACGCATCTTATATCTGGACATCTGCAACAATGCGCACCACTATGCACGAAGGCAATTTTCTAACTTTATAATATGCAAGAACTCTAATGTGACATATTCGAGGTGACGTATACAATAAACACGATGTCTGCATGTTGCTTACCATCTAAATGGATTTAACATCTGCATGCAGCCTTAGAAAGCGTTAACTAGAAATATTGTCGTCTACTAAAATTCCGTATGGATTTCTTCCGTTTCTTTAAAAACAACCAGCGTCAACGTGTCAAAACATTTGGATTCTGATGAGACACCGAGTTACTTGGCGTCTCATCTGGATCCAAACTGGTTGTCAATGTTCCACAAAGTCCCACAAAGTCGTCAGCACTGCTGACAGTTGAATACATAGAGCACGATCTGAGAGATATTTGCAGTTAAGTCTCGGGAGTATTAATTTATACCCAAAGAGACGCCATAGATAAACCGTCTTGGCGAAATTAAAATAGGAAACGACGGGACGTTTAAATGCAAGGAAATAATTTGGTTTTTATGGCATTCAAAGTGCGGATTATTGTGAAAGTTTTGTTTTATTTCAAATGAAATTGTTTTCTGTTTAGGAATTGCCACTGGGAAATGTGTATACAGAACTGAAAACTGGTCCTTAATCTTTTACCAAACTCAGTTTTCATGTGAGAAATAATGACTATGAATGAAAGGCTTTACTCCATGAATATTCATGTAAGAAGTAATGGCATGCTGTATTTTATAAGACATGAACACATGAATATTTAACAAAGACAGAAAGTGTAGATTCGGATCTATATTATGTTTTATTATACCGCACGTGACTTTCCTAAACAAATCTTCCATATACCTGTCATGAAACAATTTGTACTGTTCCATGCAACATTATCTCGTGTGGGCAACATTACGTCTAGATCAGTGAGCGCTTGTTAGATTGCGTGCATGACGTACTCCGACGCTTGCAATTTGATCACCAAACGACACTTTGTTTCTTGTCTAATAATTTGAGAAATGTCGCGTTTTGCAAATTATTTCGTAGGTGGATCTGTCAATATTGGACAGTGAGAAGGACTTTCTTAGTACCAAACGTGTATTAAATAGAAGTGTGAAGTTGTTCCGTGATTTTTAAGCACCGATAATAACGTTTGTTTTGAACTGTAAATTGTTGTCATTTATCTATTCAATAAATCTTTTTGCTGATGCAATTGAGTGTGATGTTCGGTATAATAAAATAAATACGGTATCCCATCCCATGGAGGGCGACAGCACGTATTGTCAACCCTCGGTACGGTAATGTCCACCGAGGCGTTTACCAACCTCGGGTTGACAATACTTACGTGTTGTCGCCCTCCATGGGATGTGATATTTATATAATAAGCAAACAGAGCAGTCTCTGATCAGACGTTTCCTATAGGAGACGTCTGATCTGTGTCTGCTCTGTTTTCAAATTCGTAGAATAGCGTATTTATGGAATAAATGGTACATAATTAAGGGCATATTAACGAAATGTATTTTTATACTGATATTTAAACGCAGGAATATTTAACCAAGGCAGAAAGTGTAGATATTATGTCATACGCAAACAGAGCAGACCCTGATCAGACGGCTCCTTCAGGAGCCATCTGATCTTGGTCTACTCTGTTTGCAAAGGCGTAAGAATGCGTTTATATGAGCGAAATGTTTATTGTACTATATTACTACTGGTGTGAGAGTTACGAATTTAATTAACCAAGTTTTGGGGAATGTTTTGCCATGGCAAAATCTACAGGATCATATTTATATATATTGTGCCAAAAGCAAACAGGACTGACCTTGATTCGACGGTTCATGCAGGAGCTGTCCGACTCATGTCTTCTCTCTTTGCAAAGGTGTAAAAACTTGTATCTATGCGATTAAGGCTTAAATATATCACCGCTTAACCCATTGCCTCTTAGACCATTTTATATCTAACCTCTTTGAATAAATCGACCGAAAAGGAGCATTTACTAGAGAAAATGGAAAGTTTAGAATTGTGCAGTTTTGAATCTAGTGTAATAAATAGTGCCTTTGCTCATAGTGAGCAAATGCTCTATATATCACAATGGTTTCAATAAATGACTTTTCTTTTACAAAGGCGTCAAAAGGCATCAGTAGGAGGGAATGGGTTAAGATGAATCTGGGGACACATATGCAAACAATGTGTCTCTTGTTCGGTTTTGAAATGGTATTTGAATAATTCTTCAGTTTCTGCCATGGCCAACGTTTCCATGTCCATAAGGCTATGATAAAACTCTGCTAATCATTTATTGAATAAATTTTATTCATACACACAGTATTTCTGACATGGATATCAAGAGCTAATTGAAAATGACCGTAAATGTATTTTAAGTTTCCAGAACTTACACAAAAACGCCCCCAACTCGGCCAAGGAGGAGTTTTCTGACAATTTAATAAGTTCGCAAAGTTTCAACAAAATGTTTGTTCTTATAAATCGTTAACAACTAGTCAAAGTGCAAGAAACCTAACATGATGCATAAGTGGTGGTGTATCCGCATGTTGTGTTTAATCGAATCTGCACTCTGAGATATTGACGGATGTTATATGGCTGCCTTCTTTCTGAAAATATGTTTTTATTTCATGTGTTTTAACCCTTTCCTTCCTATGAACGCATTTACACGCATATGCAAACAGAGTATACCAGATCAGACGGCTCCTATAGGAGCCGTCCGATCAGGGACTGCTCTGTTTGCTAATGGAATTTGATAGATCTGTATCTTTAGTTTCTAAAATGGCTACAATGTGTCACCTTCCATATTTCATTATAACTGTTTTGTCCATGAATATTCAGTAGGTATTGCCAATTGAAATAGAACAGGGCTTTTCTTGTTCTATGTATATAATGCCTATTGACAAACAAAAGTTGTCAAAGTGTCAAAGGGTTTGGTTCCGTATGGGACGTCGATTTGTTCGGTGTATGATCTAGATACGCAGTATTTGCAGTCGTCAGTAGTGCTGAATGTTAACCATTCGCTTGCTATTCACGTCAATATACCTACTTGTAAATAGTGAAGACCCAGATGAGACAGCTCCTGCAGGAGCTGTCTCATCAGGGTCTGCACTATTTACAAGTTGATTGCGCAACCAGTGCACTACACAGCAGTGATTGCACATCGAAATACTTGTACACAGTGAAGATATATGTAATTATACAACAGGACATGGGTAAAGAAGGAGAAATGTATTTTAAAATTCAACAAGAGAAGGGTTAAATATTTAGAACACGACATTTAGGCTCTTAGCTATATTTGCAACGGAGCCTAAGGAGTGTTGAGTTCAACCTTAAGAGACGCCAGAGATGTATACTCGTGGGGACATTAAAATAGGAAACGAGAGGACGTCAGTGTCTGGACGACAGGACGGTACAATGTAGGAAAATGCATATGTCTTGTGGCATTGAAAGTGCGGTACATTGTGCAAGTTTTGTTTCATTTCAAATGATATTATTTTGTGTTTTAAGTTTGCCATTGAAAATTTACTTTGATAAGTATTCATACGGAATAGCACATGCGACCTTTTGGCTCATATATACTATTTCGCTATTTATATATATATATTATTTCGCCATAAGCTATCAATGAATATTCTGATCCTAACGGGACCGTCTGACCTGGGTCTTCTCTGTTTGCAAAGGTGCAATTTGAAATGCTTATTATTTTATTTTTTTTAACATATTGTTTATTTCGGTTTAAGCATAACAGCCCATCACCATACAAACATACATGTATTCTGCATGCAACGAAAAAACGAGAAAAACGAGAAAAACATAAACATAACGTACATGATGGATGCCTTGAGATTAAGGCTTAACAGATAAACGTGCGTACTCAAGTTTTAAAATCGTCATTCTTCGAGACGATTCTGAAGAGTGGTCACAACATAGGGTTTGGTGGAGTAATGAAGAAGTTATTTTTGAAGATGTTTTAATTTACGCATCTTTGGACCTCTGTTAATTAACCCTTTCCCTTATGTAAGCGCATTTTCACGCAGCTGCAAACAGAGTAGACCCAGAGGTCTGCTCTGTTTTGCTTATGGTGTGATATTGATCTGATTCTGTAGCTTCTGCCTGAGCTAAAATGCCGTATGTTCATACACATGTATGCCATTATATAAATTTAATCTTCATGACGTCAATATTTCTTATATGAATATACAACAGGGAAAGGGTTAATGTTTTCACCGCAGAATCTGTGAATAACAATGCAAACAATCTAGATCCAGATGAGACGTCAACAAGCTGGATGCTATGTCATTAGAAATTGTAGTAGGTGATAAATGTAGCACGCGATATTACTTGGAGCGACTAGAAAGAGTTAAAGTGACATTCCCTACAATAAACGCATATTTTCAATAGCAGCATATAACTTGGTACAGTAAAACCCCACTAATGCGACCACCTAAAAGATGTATAATTCTAGGTTCTAGAGGCAGGTGGTAGCTTAATGCAGGACAAAAGTAATGCAGAAAGCTCCTCTTGGAGCTTTCTGCATAACCTTTGTCCTGCATTAAGCAACCACCTGCTTATAAAGATAATCATGTTTATTCATTAAGTAGTCGCATTAGAGGGGTTCTGCTGTATATGTTACGTTCAATCATTAATATGAAGAACTTATATCGAAAATGCCCATGTGATACACATATTCCGTTCTCGAGGATACTTTTATTCTTTCTGTTGTACAGCAAAATATTATCGGCCTATTTTGAACATCTTACGAAACTAAAACGCAACCCGAATAAATACTAATATATTGGCGAATAACATCGTCGTCTTCGATCTTAAATACAGTAAAACCTCTCTATAACGACCACTAAATTGTGTTAATTAGTTGGTATTTAGGGCAGGTGGCTGCCTAATGCAAGGTGAAAGTTAAACAGAACGCTCCTATAGGAGCGTTCTGTTTTACTTCCACCTTGCTTTAAGGTAGTTCGCGCTGTTGCTCGGCAAAAACATCATATTTGGTCCAATTATTCAGAAAGTTACCGCCTACACGACTGCGACGTTCATTTTAAATTTGACGTCGGTTGCTTAGCAATATATGACGTCAAAAGCGCCCTCTGGTGTAATCTAAGCAATTCACATGTGCTTGCGTAATTCTTTATTTATTCACAAATGCCGTTGCGTATTTCAATGATTCGAAAACTGTTTTGAAGAAGAAGAATAGTTCTTCAATATGATATGCGATATATGTTTTACAAGCGTAACACTTTTGTTCCGTCAAGAGTTGAATGTTGGAAAACCTATTTTACCGCTTTCTGGTATTGGATTATTTTCGCCATTTTCGTGGAATTCCAAAAAAACTGGACGGTGAAAGTTTACAAAAAAATTATATGTCATACTCCGCTCACTTCTTAATAGAAATAAGTAAAAAAAAACAATACCTATTCGAGTTCATTTTTCCATTTTTTCCTTGCGATATACTACTTTTCAGCATATAAATAACCTTTTTTTTCTGTTATTTTAGGCATTTTTAACCCATTCCCTCATATTGACGACTTTTGACGACACTGTAGAAGTCACTTTGTGAAACCATTGTGATAAATAGAGCATTTGCTCCTATAGGAGCAAATGCTCTATTTATCACAATGGTTTCCAACTACAAAATTCTAAAATGTTCATTTTCTCTAGTTAATGCTCCTTTTTCGGGAGATTTATTCCAAGAGGTTGTATCTAAAAATAGCCTTTGAGGTAATGGGTTAAAAGTAGAGACTACAACTTTAATCATTGAATTGAGTTTTATAACATGATTGATTTATATCAGCCAATATGGCCGCTCACTGATGTGAATTTAACCCTTTGTCAATATTAATTCTTTAACACTTTCCCTGTTCTATGTTTATTTCAAATTTCAATACCTACTAAATATCACTGAACAAAATTATGATGAAATATGGAAGGTTGAACATTGTAGCTATTTCAGAAACTAAAGAAACAGATCTATCAAATTCCGTAAGCAAACAGAGCAGAACCTGATCAGACGGCTCCTATAGGAGCCGTCTGAGCTGGGTCTACTCTGTTTGCAAATGCGTGAAAACACGTCTATATGAGGGGAAAGGGTTAAGGAACGCTAAATTCATGGTCTTCACGGTTCGTAGTTTTCGATTCTGTTAACCATTTACACGATAGAGACTCCTTTTAACGCCTTTTCAAACAGAGCAGATCCAGATCAGACTGCTCCTGTAGGGACCGTCTGATCAGGGCCTGTCCCGTTTGTTTATGGTATTATATTATGCGGGCTAATTCTGTATTTTCTATCATGATCTGAATTTCATGGTGTCATTATAGAATATCAGCTAATTAATATGCATGCATTCCCTTTTTTACCTTGCATCATGAATATGCATGAGGTATAGGGTCGAGCACACCGAGCGAACATTACTGTCGAACCCTTTAACCCATTCCCTCATACTGACAACTTTTGATGCCTCTGTAAAAGTCACTTTGTAAATAGAGCATTTGCTCCTATAGGAGCAAATGCTCTATTTATCACAATGGTTTCAAGCAACAAAATTCTAAAAAAATAATTTTTCTAGTGAATTCTCCTTTTCGTAGAATTATTCAAAGCGGTTGTATCTAAAAATAGCCTATGAGGTAATGGGTTTAATCCCGAATTATCAGAATAGAATATCCCACCAATGTTTAACCTATAGAGTCCACTCCGTACGAAAGGTTTAAACTAACTAGATGACTTTGAATGGCAAACAGTGCAGAACCTTATCTGGATCTACACTGTATGCAAATGAAAGGTTGAAATGGTTTAAAGGTAAATGGTCGAACTCAGCATTCATTAGATAACACATAAACCCAACACTTAATACCGAGTGAAGCCCCGCATTAACCCTTTCCCTCATATAAACGTGTTTTCACGCATCTGCAAACAGAGTAGACCCAGATCAGACGGCTCCTAGAGGAGCCGTCTGATCAGGGTCTGCTCTGTTTGCTTATGGAATTTGATAGATCGGTTTCTTTACTTTCTAAAATGGCTACAATATTCCACCTACCGTATTTCATTAGAACTATTTTGTCCATGAATATTCAGTAGGTATTGAAATTTGAAATAAACATAGAACAGGGAAAGGGTTAAAGCGCCGATAATATGCACTCACGCGGAATACTGGAAAATCTGAAAGCAAAATGAATATTAGTGCGTTTCCAGAAAAGATGATTAAACAAAAAACGATCAAAATAATAAGAGATCAAATCGAAGAGGAGGAGATAGAAGAGGAGACAGAATATTTACTTTCATAACAAAATCAGCAGATATTAAAATCTTAAAACCTTTAACACTTTCCTTCATATAAACGTGTTTTCACGTATTTGCAAACAGAGTAGGCCCAGATCAGGCGGCTCATATAGGAACTGTGCGATCAGTGTCTTCTCTGTTTGCTAATTTGAAACAACTCTTTCTTTGCTTTCTAGAATGGCTACAGCATTCCGCTTTCTACATTTCATTATAACTAATTTGTCCATGAATATTCAGTAGGTGTTGAAATAATTTGGAATAAGCATAGAACAGGGTCTACGCTGTTTGCTTGTGATATAACACAGATTTTACTTTAAATATCCAACATTCATCGCTTTGAATGTTGAATATTTAAGTGAAATGACCCATCAGTGTTGAACTATTGAGTCCATTCAGTAGGCCATGCCGGAGCAAGTGTTTCAGGTGAGACTTTATAAACTCTGGGCCGATGTATCTGGTTCACACTGGTCGTTTAACCCTTTCCCTGTTCTATGTTTATTTCAAATTTCAATATCCCCTGAATATTCATTAATAAAAAAGTTATAAAGATAACTCTCTTTAAAGCTCCTCTAGGAGCCGTCTGATCTGGGTCTACTCTGTTTGCAAATGCGTGAAAACACGTTTATATGCGGGAAAGGGTTAAACGAACCAGAGAAACTCTATCGATCATAAGCGTAGGGCATTGCGCTCGGGTTTCTCTGTATTCGCTCCCATCTCGCACATAATTGACAGAAACGGCGTTAATCAACACAGCTCACCAAACTACCATTCGGTTGGAAAGACTTAAATGTACTGGATGATTCTTGAAGGCAAACAGTGAAGACCCCTGGATTTCTCTGTTTGCAGATGTAATTACTCTAGTTTTCCGCATGTTAAAGCATTAACCCTTTCCCTGTTGAATATTCATGTAAGCAAATAATGACATCATGAATATTTATTAGCTGATTTTTTATAATGACGTACAGTATGTACACATAATGTTTCTGTATTGGTAGAAACTGAAGCGTGTGATCAACTATAATTTCATAAACAAAAAGATCAGACCCTGATTAGATGGCTCCTATAGGAGCCTTCTGATCTTTGTCTACTCTGTTTGCATATGTGTAAAATGCGTTTATATGAAGGAAAGGGTTAAAGTCTCGTAAATTGTGCACATTTTCACAAATAGAAAGAAATAGAACAAATAAGCGTCCGAGAGACAAGTACACGTACAGTAAAACATCTCTATAACAGCCACTAAATTACATCATATATTTTGTGTTAAAGGCAGGTGGCTGCTTAAAGCAAGGTGAAAGTAAAACAGAACGCTCCTATAGGAGCGTTCTGTTTTACTTTCACCTTGCTTTAAGCAACCACCTGCCCTAAATACCAATTAATTAACACGAATTAGTGGTCGTTATAGAAAGGTTGTACTGTATTTCAATCAATGTAGGATGATAATGTATCCTAGTTACTTTTGAAAGATCGGAAAAGTTGGCTACTAGTAGCTGGCTACTAGTAACTGGCTACTTGTAGTAGGAAAACTTGGCTACTAGTAACTGGCTACTAGTAGTAGGAAAAGATGATTACTAGTAGCCAGCTACTAGTAACTGGCTACTTATAATAGAAAAACTTGGCTACTAGTAACTGACTACTAGTAGTAGGAAAGGTTGGTTACTAGTAACTGGCTAGTTATAGTAGGAAGCAAGTAGCTGGGTAGATCTAGTCATATTCAAGCCAACTCAAACGTATTTGGAATTTCTACGAGAGGAGAGTGATTGCTTTCTAAAGATACTGTCGTTATTTAGTTAAATTCATGTAGCTAGTCAGCTACTCAATTCTTTAAAATGCCGATGAGATATTTTGAGCACAATCTGCTGAAACGAAACAAGTAGCTAGGTAGTTTTATTAAAACAAACGCAATTGTATGTAGAATTTCGACAAGATGAAAGTGTCTTCTTTCAAAAAATACTGCAGTTACCTTAATTACTTCATGTAGCTAGTCAGTTACTCATACCCTTTGAATGTCGGTATGATTTTCTCAGCACTATATTCTGAACGAAACAAGGACCTGGGTACTCAAGTAAACTCAAACGTATATATTATTTCTACAAGAGGAGAGTGCCTGCTTTCTGAAGATACTGTAGTTACTTTGCTGAATTAATGTAGCTCGTCAGCTACTTGTACATTTATAAAGCCGATGTGATATTCTGACCACAATCTGCTTAAACGGAACAAGTAGCTGGATATTTATAGTAAAGTAAACTCAAATACACGTAGAAATTCGCCCTAAGGAATGTGTCTTCTTTCTAAAGATACCCTAGTTACTTTGCTGAATTCATGTAGCTAGTCAGTTACTCGTACCTTTAAAATGCCGATGTGATATTTTGAGCACAAGTAGCTAGGTAGTTTTATTCAAGCACACGCACACGTATGTAGAATTTCGACAAGAAAAAAATGTCTTATTTTAAAAAATACCATAGTAACCTTAATTTCTTCATATAGCTAGTCAGCTACTCATACCTTTTCAATGTCGGCATGATTTTCTCAGCACTATATTCTGAACAAAACAAGGAACTAGGTACTAATATTCAAGCAATTTCGACAATAATAGAGTGTCTGCTGTCTAAAGATACCGTAGTTATTTTAATTACTTCATGTAGCTAGTCAGCTACTCATAACTTTTGAATGTTGGTATAATATTTTCAACACTATATTCTGAAACGAAACAAGTAGCTGGGTAGTTATAATCAAACAAACTCAAATGTATATAAAATTTCGACAAGATGAGAGTGTCTGTTGTCTAAAGATACCGTAGTTAACTTAATTACTTCATGTAGCTAGTCAGCTACTCATACCTTTTGAATGTTGGTATAATATTTTCAACACTATATACGGAAACGAAACAAGTAGCTGGGTAGTTATAATCAAGCAAACTCAATTGTATATAGAATTTCGACAAGAGAAGAGTATCTGCTGTCAAAATATACGGTAGTTATCTTATTTACTTCATGTAGCTAGTCAGCTACTTATACCTTTTGAATGTTGGTATAATATTATCAACACTATATACGGAAACGAAACAAGTAGCTTGGTAGTTATAATCAAGCAAACTCAAATGTATATAGAATTTCGACAAGATGAGAGTGTCTGTTGTCTAAATATACCGTAGTTATCTTAATTACTTCATGCAGCTAGTCAGCTAATCATACCTTTTGAATGTAGGTATACTATTTTCAACACTATATTCTGAAACAAAACAAGTAGCTGGGTAGTTATAATCAAGCAAACTCAAATGTATATAGAGTTTCGACAAGATGAGAGTGTCTGCTGTCTAAATATACCGTAGTTAACTTAATTACTTCATGTAGCTAGTCAGCTACTCATACCTTTTGAATGTTGTTATACTATTTTCAGCACTATATTCGGAAACGAAACAAGTAGCTGGGTAGTTATAATCAAGCAAACTCAAATGTATATAGAATTTCGAGAAGAGGAGAGTGTCTGCTGTCTAAAGATACCGTAGTTATCTTAAGTACTTCATGTAGCTAGTCAGCTACTCATACCTTCTGAATGTTTGTATAATATTTTCAACACTATATCTGGAAACGAAACAAGTAGCTGGGTAGTTATAATCAAGCAAACTCGAAAGTATATACTATTTCGACAAGATGAGAATGTCTGCTGTCTAAATATACCATAGTTATCTTAATTACTTCATGTAGCTAGTCAGCTACTCATACCTTTTGAATGTTGTTATACTATTGTCAGCACTATATTCGGAAACGAAACAAGTAGCTGGGTAGTTATAATAAAGCAAACTCAAATGTATATAGAATTTCGACAAGAGGAGAGTGTCTGCTGTCTAAAGATACCGTAGTTATCTTAATTACTTCATGTAGCTAGTCAGCTACTCATACCTTTTGAATGTTGGTATAATATTTTCAACACTATATCCGGAAACGAAACAAGTAGCTGGGTAGTTATAATCAAGCAAACTCAAATGTATATAGAATTTCGACAAGATGAGAATGTCTGCTGTCTAAATATACCGTAGTTATCTTAATTACTTCATGTAGCTAGTCAGCTACTCATACCTTTTGAATGTTGGTATAATATTATCTACGCTATATTCTGAAACGAAACAAGTAGCTGGGTAGTTATAATCAAGCAACCTCAAATGTATATAGAATGTCGACAAGGTGAGAGTGTCTGCTGTCTAAATATACCGTAGTTATCTTAATTACTTCATGTAGCTAGTCAGCTACTCATACCTTTTGAATGTTGGTATAATATTTTCAACACTATATTCTGAAACGAAACAAGTAGCTGGGTAGTTATAATCAAGCAAACTCAAATGTATATACTATTTCGACAAGATGAGAATGTCTGCTGTCTAAATATACCGTAGTTGTCTTAATTACTTCATGTAGCTAGTCAGCTACTCATACCTTTTGAATGTTAGTATAATATTTTCAACACTATATACGGAAACGAAACAAGTAGCTGGGTAGTTATAATCAAGCAAACTCAAATGTATATAGAATTTCGACAAGATGAGAGTGTCTGCTGTCTAAATATACCGTAGTTATCTTAATTACTTCATGTAGCTAGTCAGCTACTCATACCTTTTGAATGTTAGTATAATTTTTCAAAACTATATACGGAAACGAAACAAGTAGCTGGGTAGTTATAATCAAGCAAACTCAAATGTATATAGAATTTCGCCAAGAGAAGAGTGTCTGCTGTCTAAAGATACCGTAGTTATCTTATTTACTTCATGTAGCTAGTCAGCTACTCATACCTTTAAAATGTTGGTATAATATTTTCAACACTATATACGGAAACGAAACAAGTAGCTGGGTAGTTATAATCAAGCAAAATGAAATATATATAGAATTTCGACAAGATGAGAGTGTCTGATGTCTAAAGATACCGTAGTTATCTTAATTACTTCATGTAGCTAGTCAGCTACTCATACCTTTCGAATGTTTGTATACTATTTTCAACACTATATTCTCAAACGAAACAAGTAGCTGGTTAGTTATAATCAAGCAAACTCAAATGTATATAGAATTCCGACAAGAGAAGAGTATCTGCTGTCTAAATATACGGTAGTTATCTTAATTACTTCATGTAGCTAGTCAGCTACTCATACCTTTTGAATGTAAGTGTAATATTTTCAACACTATATACGGAAACGAAACAAGTAGCTGGGTAGTTATAATCAAGCAAACTCAAATGTATATAGAATTTCGACAAGATGAGAGTGTCTGCTGTCTAAATATACCCTAGTTATCTTAATTACTTCATGTAGCTAGTCAGCTACTCATACCTTTTGAATGTTGGTATAATATTATCTACACTATATTCTGAAACGAAACAAGTAGCTGGGTAGTTATAATCAAGCAACCTCAAATGTATATAGAATTTCGACAAGGTGAGAGTGTCTGCTGTCTAAATATACCGTAGTTATCTTAATTACTTCATGTAGCTAGTCAGCTACTCATACCTTTTGAATGTTGGTATAATATTTTCAACACTATATTCTGAAACGAAACAAGTAACTGGGTAGTTATAATCAAGCAAACTCAAATGTATATAGACTTTCGACAAGAGGAGAGTGTCTGCTGTCTAAAGATACCGTAGTTATCTTAATTACTTCATGTAGCTAGTCAGCTACTCATACCTTTTGAATGTTGGTATAATATTTTCAACACTATATCCGGAAACGAAACAAGTAGCTGGGTAGTTATAATCAAGCAAACTCAAATGTATATACAATTTCGACAAGATGAGAATGTCTGCTGTCTAAATATACCGTAGTTATCTTAATTACTTCATGTAGCTAGTCAGCTACTCATACCTTTTGAATGTTAGTATAATATTTTCAACACTATATACGGAAACGAAACAAGTAGCTGGGTAGTTATAATCAAGCAAACTCAAATGTATATAGAATTTCGACAAGGTGAGAGTGTCTGCTGTCTAAATATACCGTAGTTATCTTAATTACTTCATGTAGCTAGTCAGCTACTCATACCTTTTGAATGTTGGTATAATATTTTCACCACTATATACGGAAACGAAACAAGTAGCTGAGTAGTTATAATCAAGCAAACTCAAATGTATATAGAATTTCGACAAGAGGAGAGTGTCTGCTGTCTAAAGATACCATAGTTATCTTAAGTACTTCATGTAGCTAGTCAGCTACTCATACCTTTTGAATGTTGGTATAATATTTTCAACACTATATACGGAAACGAAACAAGTAGCTGGGTAGTTATAATCAAGCAAACTGAAATATATATAGAATTTCGACAAGATGAGAGTGTCTGCTGTCTAAAGATACCGTAGTTATCTTAATTTCTTCATGTAGCTAGTCAGCTACTCATACCTTTCGAATGTTGGTATACTATCTTCAACACTATATTCTGAAACGAAACAAGTAGCTGGGTAGTTATAATCAAGCAAACTCAAATGTATATAGAATTTCGACAAGATGAGAGTGCCTGCTGTCTAAATATACCGTAGTTATCTTAATTACTTCATGTAGCTAGTCAGCTACTCATACCTTTTGAATGTTGGTATACTGATTTCAACACTATTTTCGGAAACGAAACAAGTAGCTGGTTAGTTATAATAAAGCAAACTCAAATGTTTATAGAATTTCGAGAAGAGGAGGGTGTCTGCTGTCTAAAGATACCGTAGTTATCTTAATTACTTCATGTAGCTAGTCAGCTACTCATACCTTTTGAATGTTGGTATAATTTTTCAAAACTATATACGGAAACGAAACAAGTAGCTGGGTAGTTATAATCAAGCAAACTCAAATGTATATAGAATTTCGACAAGATGAGAGTGTCTGCTGTCTAAATATACCGTAGTTATCGTAATTACTTCATGTAGCTAGTCAGCTACTCATACCTTTTGAATGTTGGTATAATTTTTCAAAACTATATACGGAAACGAAACAAGTAGCTGGGTAGTTATAATCAAGCAAACTCAAATGTATATAGAATTTCGACAAGAGGAGAGTGTCTGCTGTCTAAAGATACCGTAGTTATCTTAATTACTTCATGTATTTAGTCAGCTACTCATACCTTTAAAATGTTGGTATAATATTTTCAACACTATATACGGAAACGAAACAAGTAGCTGGGTAGATATAATCAAGCAAACTCAAATGTATATAGAATTTCGACAAGAGGAGAGTGTCTGCTATCTAAAGATACCATAGTTATCTTAAGTACTTCATGTAGTTAGTCAGCTACTCATACCTATAAAATGTTGGTATAATATTTTCAACACTATATACGGAAACGAAACAAGTAGCTGGGTAGTTATAATCAAGCAAACTCATATGTTTATAGAATTTCGACAAAAGGAGAGTTTCTGCTGTCTAAAGATACCGTAGTTATCTTAATTACTTCATGTAGCTAGTCAGCTACTCATATCTAACATATCTAACTCAAGTTCTACTTGGTGGATTCTTTTCAAATTACATCACAATGTTTATCTGGGCATGCTACAGTAGCATGGGTGTGTCCCGGTACGTATATCAAACGTCAAGGTCTTGATTTGGACTTGAATTGGCGTTTAGAAATTAAATATGGTTACCTCAGTTTGTGTTGAACAAAGCCTCGACGGCCGTATATTTTGCCCACTGGTACTCCTGTTAATCCTCTTAATGCCGCTAAAGGATCGCTCGGTTATATTTTCTGAGTTGGTAACTGTTGTCTGCTACCTTCACAAAGTCTGCACTGGTATCATAGTGATTGTGCTCTATACCCCCTTGCATTTTATTGCATTTTAGCGTTTTTATTTTTTTCACTTTTTTATCAATGTGAAGACACGTGCCTAAAGTGCCTATAGGAAGCTACGCGACTTTCGCTAACATATGGCGCGTAGGCAGATAAGCAGACCCTTCACAGGTACCCAGTTTAATCCCTGGGTGTTGAGGAGCAATTCGCGGTGCATGTCTTGTTCATCGGGGACTTTGAAAAAACCCATAGTCTAGCCGCTGGTCCGACGGGGTATCGAACTCACGACCTATGGCATTGTAGAAGAGTGCGTTACCACTAAACCACGTTCACTGGTGTATGCATGTATACATTCTGCCCTATCCCAAGCCTCGACCTTTACTTTCGTTTCGCATAATATTGGGACGGTTTGGGGAATATCACATGCATAGAGTAGCTGACAAGCTACATTCATTTCATTAACTGCGGTATATTTAGAAAGCAGACACATTCCTCATACTATACATATATTTGGGATAGCATGTTATAACTACCCAGCTACTTGTTTCGTTTCTGAATATAGTTTTGAAAATAGTATATCAACATTCAAAAGGTATGAGTAGCTGACTAGCTACATGAAGTAATAAAGATAACTACGGTATCTTTTGACAGCAGACACTGTCCTCTTGTCGACATTCTATATACATTTGAGTTTGCTTGATTATAACTACCCAGCTACTTGTTTCGTTTCCGTTTATAGTGTAAAATATTATACCAACTTTACAAGGTATGAGTAGCAGACTAGCTACTTGAAGTAATTAAGATAACACGGTATATTTAGACAGCAGACACTCTCCTCTTGCCGAAATGCTACTACGGTATCATAAGACAGTATACACTGTCCTCTTGTCGAAATTATAAAACATTTGAGTTTGCTTGATTATAACTATCCAGCTACTTGTTTCGTTTCTGAATATAGTGTTGAAAATATTATACCAACATACAAAAGGTATGAGTAACTGACTAGCTACATGAAGTAATTAAGATAACACGGTATATTTAGACAGCAGACACTCTCCTCTTGCCGAAATGCTATATATATATATATTTGAGTTTGCTTGATTATAACTATCCAGCTACTTGTTTCGTTTCTGAATATAGTGTTGAAAATATTATACCAACATTCAAAAGGTATGAGTAGCTGACTAGCTACATGAAGTAATAAAGATAACTACGGTATCTTTAGACAGCAGACACTCTCCTCTTGTCGACATTCTATATACATTTGAGGTTGCTTGATTATAACTACCCAGCTACTTGTTTCGTTTCAGAATAAAGTGTTGAAAATATCATAACAAAATTCAAAAGGTATGAGTAGCTGACTAGCTACATGAAGTAATTAAGATAACTAAGGTATGTTTAGACAGCAGACACTGTCCTCTTGTCGAAATTCTATATACATTTGAGTTTGCTTGATTATATCTACCCAGCTACTTGTTTCGTTTCAGAATATAGTGTTGAAAATATTATACCAACATTCAAAAGGTATGAGTAGCTGACTAGCTACATGAAGTAATTAAGATACCTACGGTATCTTTAGACAGCAGACACTCTCCTCTTGTCGAAATTCTATAAACATTTGAGTTTGCTTTATTATAACTACCCAGCTACTTGTTTCGTTTCCGTATATAGTGTTGAAAATATTATACAAACATTGTAAAGGTATGAGTAGCTGACTAGCTACATGAAGTAATTAAGATAACTACGGTATCTTTAGACAGCAGACACTCTCATCTTGTCGAAATTCTATATACATTTGAGTTTGCTTGATTATAACTACTCAGCTACTTGTTTCGTTTCCGTATATAGTGTTGAAAATATTATACCAACATTTTAAAGGTATGAGTAGCTGACTAGCCACATGCAGTACTTAAGATAACTATGGTATCTTTAGACAGCAGACACTCTCCTCTTGTCGAAATTCTATATACGTTTGAGTTTGCTTGATTATAACTACCCAGCTACTTGTTTCGTTTCCGTATATAGTGTTGAAAATATTATACCAACATTCAAAGGTATGAGTAGCTGACTAGCTACATGAAGTAATTAAGATAACTACGGTATATTTAGACAGCAGACATTCTCATCTTGTCGAAATTCTATATATATTTCAGTTTGCTTGATTATAACTACCCAGCTACTTGTTTCGTTTCCGTATATAGTGTTGAAAATATTATACCAACATTTTAAAGGTATGAGTAGCTGACTAGCTACATGAAGTAAATAAGATAACTACGGTATCTTTAGACAGAAGACACTCTTCTCTTGTCGAAATTCTATAAACATTTGAGTTTGCTTGATTATAACTACCCAGCTACTTGTTTCGTTTCCGAAAATAGTGTTGAAATTAGTATACCAACATTCAAAAGGTATGAGTAGCTGACTAGCTACATGAAGTAATTAAGATAACTACGGTATATTTAGACAGCAGACACTCTCATCTTGTCGAAATTCTATATACATTTGAGTTTGCTTGATTATAACTACCCAGCTACTTGTTTCGTTTCCGAATATAGTGCTGAAAATAGAATACCAACATTCAAAAGGTATGAGTAGCTGACTAGCTTCATGAAGTAATTAAGATAACTACGGTATCTTTAGACAGCAGACACTCTCATCTTGCCGAAATTCTATATATATTTGAGTTTGCTTGATTATAACTACCCAGCTACTTGTTTCGTTTCCGTATATAGTGTTGAAAATATTATACCAACATTTTAAAGGTATGAGTAGCTGACTAGCTACATGAAGTAAATAAGATAACTACGGTATCTTTAGAAGAAGACACTCTTCTCTTGTCGAAATTCTATAAACATTTGAGTTTGCTTGATTATAACTACCCAGCTACTTGTTTCGTTTCCGAAAATAGTGTTGAAATTAGTATACCAACATTCAACAGGTATGAGTAGCTGACTAGCTACATGAAGTAATTAAGATAACTACGGTATATTTAGACAGCAGACACTCTCATCTTGTCGAAATTCTATATACATTTGAGTTTGCTTGATTATAACTACCCAGCTACTTGTTTCGTTTCCGAATATAGTGCTGAAAATAGAATACCAACATTCAAAAGGTATGAGTAGCTGACTAGCTTCATGAAGTAATTAAGATAACTACGGTATCTTTAGACAGCAGACACTCTCATCTTGCCGAAATTCTATATATATTTGAGTTTGCTTGATTATAACTACCCAGCTACTTGTTTCGTTTCCGTATATAGTGTTGAAAATATTATACCAACATTTTAAAGGTATGAGTAGCTGACTAGCTACATGAAGTAAATAAGATAACTACGGTATCTTTAGAAGAAGACACTCTTCTCTTGTCGAAATTCTATAAACATTTGAGTTTGCTTGATTATAACTACCTAGCTACTTGTTTCGTTTCCGAAAATAGTGTTGAAATTAGTATACCAACATTCAACAGGTATGAGTAGCTGACTAGCTACATGAAGTAATTAAGATAACTACGGTATATTTAGACAGCAGACACTCTCATCTTGTCGAAATTCTATATACATTTGAGTTTGCTTGATTATAACTACCCAGCTACTTGTTTCGTTTACGTATATAGTGTTGAAAATAGTATACCAACATTCAAAAGGTATGAGTAGCTGACTAGCTTCATGAAGTAATTAAGATAACTACGGTATCTTTAGACAGCAGACACTCTCATCTTGCCGAAATTCTATATATATTTGAGTTTGCTTGATTATAACTACCCAGCTACTTGTTTCGTTTCCGTATATAGTGTTGAAAATATTATACCAACATTTTAAAGGTATGAGTAGATGACTAGCTACATGAAGTAAATAAGATAACTACGGTATCTTTAGACAGCAGACACTCTTCTCTTATCGAAATTCTATATACATTTGAGTTTGCTTGATTATAACTACCCAGCTACTTGTTTCGTTTCCGTATATAGTTTTGAAAAATTATACCAACATTCAAAAGGTATGAGTAGCTGACTAGCTACATGAAGTAATTACGATAACTACGGTATATTTAGACATCAGACACTCTCCTCTTGTCGAAATTCTATATACATTTGAGTTTGCTTGATTATAACTACCCAGCTACTTGTTTCGTTTCAGAATATAGTGTAGATAATATTATACCAACATTCAAAAGGTATGAGTAGCTGACTAGCTACATGAAGTAATTAAGATAACTACGGTATCTTTAGACAGCAGACACTCCCATCTTGTCGAAATTCTATATACATTTGAGTTTGCTTGATTATAACTACCCAGCTACTTGTTTCGTTTCCGAATATAGTGTTGAAAATAGTATACCAACATTCAAAAGGTATGAGTAGCTGACTAGCTACATGAAGTAATTAAGATAACTACGGTATCTTTAGACAGCAGAAACTCTCCTCTTGTCGAAATTCTATAAACATTTGAGTTTGCTTGATTATAACTACTCAGCTACTTGTTTCGTTTCCGTATATAGTGTTGAAAATATTATACCAACATTTTAAAGGTATGAGTAGCTGACTAGCTACATGCAGTACTTAAGATAACTATGGTATCTTTAGACAGCAGACACTTTCCTCTTGTCGAATTTCTATATACGTTTGAGTTTGCTTGATTATAACTACCCAGCTACTTGTTTCGTTTCCGTATATAGTGTTGAAAATATTATACCAACATTCAAAGGTATGAGTAGCTGACTAGCTACATGAAGTAATTAAGATAACTACGGTATATTTAGACAGCAGACATTCTCATCTTGTCGAAATTCTATATATATTTCAGTTTGCTTGATTATAACTACCCAGCTACTTTTTTCGTTTCCGTATATAGTGTTGAAAATATTATACCAACATTTTAAAGGTATGAGTAGCTGACTAGCTACATGAAGTAAATAAGATAACTACGGTATCTTTAGACAGAAGACACTCTTCTCTTGTCGAAATTTTATAAACATTTGAGTTTGCTTGATTATAACTACCCAGCTACTTGTTTCGTTTCCGTATATAGTGTTGAAAAATTATACCAACATTCAAAAGGTATGAGTAGCTGACTAGCTACATGAAGTAATTACGATAATTACGGTATATTTAGACAGCAGACACTCTCATCTTGTCGAAATTCTATATACATTTGAGTTTGCTTGATTATAACTACCCAGCTACTTGTTTCGTTTACGTATATAGTGTTGAAAATAGTATACCAACATTCAAAAGGTATGAGTAGCTGACTAGCTACATGAAGTAATTAAGATAACTACGGTATCTTTAGACAGCAAAAACTCTCCTCTTGTAGATATTCTATAAACATTTGAGTTTGCTTGATTATAACTACCCAGCTACTTGTTTCGTTTCCGTATATAGTGTTGAAAATATTATACCAACATTTTAAAGGTATGAGTAGCTGACTAGCTACATGAAGTACTTAAGATAACTATGGTATCTTTAGATAGCAGACACTCTCCTCTTGTCGAAATTCTATATACATTTGAGTTTGCTTGATTATAATTACCCAGCTACTTGTTTCGTTTCCGAATATAGTGTTGAAAATAGTATACCAACATTCAAAAGGTATGAGTAGCTGACTAGCTACATGAAGTAATTAAGATAACTACGGTATCTTTAGACAGCAGAAACTCTCCTCTTGTCGAAATTCTATAAACATTTGAGTTTGCTTGATTATAACTAACCAGCTACTTGTTTCGTATCCGAAAATAGTGTTGAAATTAGTATACCAACATTCAAAAGGTATGAGTAGCTGACTAGCTACATGAAGTAATTAAGATAACTATGGTATCTTTAGACAGCAGACACTCTCATCTTGTCGAAATTCTATATACAGTTGAGTTTGCTTGATTATAACTACCCAGCTACTTGTTTCGTTTCCGTATATAGTGTTGAAAATATTATACCAACATTTTAAAGGTATGAGTAGCTGACTAGCTACATGAAGTAAATAAGATAACTACGGTATCTTTAGACAGCAGACACTCTTCTCTTGTCGAAATTCTATATACATTTGAGTTTGCTTGATTATAACTACCCAGCTACTTGGTTCGTTTCCGTATATAGTTTTGAAAAATTATACCAACATTCAAAAGGTATGAGTAGCTGACTAGCTACATGAAGTAATTACAATAACTACGGTATATTTAGACAGCAGACACTCTCCTCTTGTCGAAATTCTATATACATTTGAGTTTGCTTGATTATAACTACCCAGCTACTTGTTTCGTTTCCGAATATAGTGTAGATAATATTACACCAACATTCAAAAGGTATGAGTAGCTGACTAGCTACATGAAGTAATTAAGATAACTACGGTATCTTTAGACAGCAGACACTCCCATCTTGTCGAAATTCTATATACATTTGAGTTTGCTTGATTATAACTACCCAGCTACTTGTTTCGTTTCCGTATATAGTGTTGAAAATAGTATACCAACATTCAAAAGGTATGAGTAGATGACTAGCTACATGAAGTAAATAAGATAACTACGGTATCTTTAGACAGCAGACACTCTTCTCTTGTCGAAATTCTATATACATTTGAGTTTGCTTGATTATAACTACCCAGCTACTTGTTTCGTTTCCGTATATAGTTTTGAAAAATTATACCAACATTCAAAAGGTATGAGTAGCTGACTAGCTACATGAAGTAATTAAGATAACTACGGTATCTTTAGACAGGAGACACTCTCATCTTGTCGAAATTCTATATACATTTGAGTTTGCTTGATTATAACTATCCAGCTACTTGTTTCGTTTCCGTATATAGTGTTGAAAATAGTATACCAACATTCAAAAGGTATGAGTAGCTGACTAGCTACATGAAGTAATTAAGATAACTACGGTATCTTTAGACAGCAGAAACTCTCCTCTTGTCGAAATTCTATAAACATTTCAGTTTGCTTGATTATAACTAACCAGCTACTTGTTTCGTATCCGAAAATAGTGTTGAAATTAGTATACCAACATTCAAAAGGTATGAGTAGCTAACTAGCTACATGAATTAATTAAGATAACTACGGTATCTTTAGACAGCAGACACTCTCATCTTGTCGAAAATCTATATACATTTGAGTTTGCTTGATTATAACTACCCAGCTACTTGTTTCGTTTCCGAATATAGTGCTGAAAATAGTATACCAACATTCAAAAGGTATGAGTAGCTGACTAGCTTCATGAAGTAATTAAGATAACTACGGTATCTTTAGACAGCAGACACTCTCATCTTGCCGAAATTCTATATATATTTAAATTTGCTTGATTATAACTACCCAGCTACTTGTTTCGTTTCCGTATATAGTGTTGAAAATAGTATACCAACATTTTAAAGGTATGAGTAGCTGACTAGCTACATGAAGTAAATAAGATAACTACGGTATCTTTAGACAGCAGACATTCTCATCTTGTCGAATTTCTATATACATTTGAGTTTGCTTGATTATAACTACCCAGCTACTTGGTTCGTTTCCGTATATAGTTTTGAAAAATTATACCAACATTCAAAAGGTATGAGTAGCTGACTAGCTACATGAGGTAATTACAATAACTACGGTATATTTAGACAGCAGACACTCTCCTCTTGTCGAAATTCTATATACATTTGAGTTTGCTTGATTATAACTACCCAGCTACTTGTTTCGTTTCAGAATATAGTGAAGATAATATTATACCAACATTCAAAAGGTATGAGTAGCTGACTAGCTACATGAAGTAATTAAGATAACTACGGTATCTTTAGACAGCAGACACTCCCATCTTGTCGAAATTCTATATACATTTGAGTTTGCTTGATTATAACTACCCAGCTACTTGTTTCGTTTCCGTATATAGTGTTGAAAATAGTATACCAACATTCAAAAGGTATGAGTAGCTGACTAGCTACATGAAGTAAATAAGATAACTACGGTATCTTTAGACAGCAGACACTCTTCTCTTGTCGAAATTCTATATACATTTGAGTTTGCTTGATTATAACTACCCAGCTACTTGTTTCGTTTCCGTATATAGTTTTGAAAAATTATACCAACATTCAAAAGGTATGAGTAGCTGACTAGCTACATGAAGTAATTACGATAACTACGGTATCTTTAGACAGGAGACACTCTCATCTTGTCGAAATTCTATATACATTTGAGTTTGCTTGATTATAACTATCCAGCTACTTGTAACGTTTCCGTATATAGTGTTGAAAATAGTATACCAACATTCAAAAGGTATGAGTAGCTGACTAGCTACATGAAGTAATTAAGATAACTACGGTATCTTTAGACAGCAGACACTCTCCTCTTGTCGAAATTCTATAAACATTTGAGTTTGCTTGATTATAACTAACCAGCTACTTGTTTCGTATCCGAAAATAGTGTTGAAATTAGTATACCAACATTCAAAAGGTATGAGTAGCTAACTAGCTACATGAAGTAATTAAGATAACTACGGTATCTTTAGACAGCAGACACTCTCATCTTGTCGAAATTCTATATACATTTGAGTTTGCTTGATTATAACTACCCAGCTACTTGTTTCGTTTCCGAATATAGTGCTGAAAATAGTATACCAACATTCAAAAGGTATGAGTAGCTGACTAGCTTCATGAAGTAATTAAGATAACTACGGTATCTTTAGACAGCAGACACTCTCATCTTGCCGAAATTCTATATATATTTAAGGTTGCTTGATTATAACTACCCAGCTACTTGTTTCGTTTCCGTATATAGTGTTGAAAATATTATACCAACATTTTAAAGGTATGAGTAGCTGACTAGCTACATGAAGTAAATAAGATAACTACGGTATCTTTAGACAGCAGACACTCTTCTCTTGTCGAAATTCTATATACATTTGAGTTTGCTTGATTATAACTACCCAGCTACTTGTTTCGTTTCCGTATATAGTTTTGAAAAAATATACCAATCTTTTAAAGGTATGAGTAGCTGACTAGCTACATGAAGTAATTAAGATAACTACGGTATCTTTAGACAGCAGACACCCTCCTCTTCTCGAAATTCTATAAACATTTGAGTTTGCTTTATTATAACTAACCAGCTACTTGTTTCGTTTCCGAAAATAGTGTTGAAATTAGTATACCAACATTCAAAAGGCATGAGTAGCTGACTAGCTACATGAAGTAATTAAGATAACTACGGTATATTTAGACAGCAGACACTCTCATCTTGTCGAAATTCTATATATATTTGAGTTTGCTTGATTATAACTACCCAGCTACTTGTTTCGTTTCCGTATATAGTGTTGAAAATATTATACCAACATTCAAAAGGTATGAGTAGCTGACTAGCTACATGAAGTAATTAAGATAACTACGGTATCTTTAGACAGCAGACACTCTCCTCTTGTCGAAATTCTATAAACATTTGAGTTTGCTTTATTATAACTAACCAGCTACTTGTTTCGTTTCCGAAAATAGTGTTGAAATCAGTATACCAACATTCAAAAGGTATGAGTAGCTGACTAGCTACATGAAGTAATTAAGATAACTACGGTATATTTAGACAGCCGACACTCTCATCTTGTCGAAATTCTATATATATTTGAGTTTGCTTGATTATAACTACCCAGCTACTTGTTTCGTTTCAGAATATAGTGTTGAAAATAGTATACTACAACATTCGAAAGGTATGAGTAGCTGACTTGCAACATAAAGTAATTAAGATAACTACGGTATCTTTAGACAGCAGACACTCTCATCTTGTCGAAATTCTATATATATTTCAGTTTGCTTGATTATAACTACCCAGCTACTTGTTTCGTTTCCGTATATAGTGTTGAAAATATTATACCAACATTCAAAAGGTATGAGTAGCTGACTAGTTACATGAAGTAATTACGATAACTACGGTATATTTAGACAGCAGACACTTTCATCTTGTCGAAATTCTATATACATTTGAGTTTGATTGATTATAACTACCCAGCTACTTGTTTCGTTTCCGAATATAGTGCTGAAAATAGTATACCAACATTCAAAAGGTATGAGTAGCTGACTAGCTTCATGAAGTAATTAAGATAACTACTGTATCTTTAGACAGCAGACACTCTCATCTTGTCGAAATTCTATATATATTTGAGTTTGCTTGATTATAACTACCCATCTACTTGTTTCGTTTCCGTATATAGTGTTGAAAATATTATACCAACATTTTAAAGGTATGAGTAGCTGACTAGCTACATGAAGTAAATAAGATAACTATGGTATATTTAGACAGCAGACACTCTTCTCTTGTCGAAATTCTATATACATTTGCGTTTGCTTGATTATAACTACCCAGCTACTTGTTTCGTTTCCGTATATAGTTTTGAAAAATTATACCAACATTCAAAAGGTATGAGTAGCTGACTAGCTACATGAATTAATTACGATAACTACGGTATATTTAGACAGCAGACACTCTCATCTTGTCGAAATTCTATATACATTTGAGTTTGCTTGATTATAACTACCCAGCTACTTGTTTCGTTTCCGAATATAGTGCTGAAAATAGTATAACAACATTCAAAAGGTATGAGTAGCTGACTAGCTACATGAAGTAATTAAGATAACTACGGTATCTTTAGACAGCAGAAACTCTCCTCTTGTCGAAATTCTATAAACATTAGAGTTTGCTTGATTATAACTACCCAGCTACTTGTTTCGTTTCCGAATATAGTGTTGAAAATATTTTACCAACATTTTAAAGGTATGAGTAGCTGACTAGCTACATGAAGTAATTAAGATAACTATGGTATCTTTAGACAGCAGACACTCTCCTCTTGTCGAAATTCTATATACATTTGAGTTTGCTTGATTATAACTACCCAGCTACTTGTTTCGTTTCCGTATATAGTGTTGAAAATATTATACTAACATTCAAAAGGTATGAGTAGCTGACTAGCTACATGAAGTAATTAAGATAACTACGGTATATTTAGACAGCAGACATTCTCATCTTGTCGAAATTCTATATACATTTGAGTTTGCTTGATTATAACTACCCAGCCACTTGTTTCGTTTCCGGATATAGTGTTGAAAATATTATACCAACATTCAAAAGGTATGGGTAGCTGACTAGCTACATGAAGTAATTAAGATAACTACGGTATTTTTAGACAGCAGACACTTTCCTCTTGTCGAAATTCTATATACATTTGAGTTTGCTTGATTATAACTACCCAGCTACTTGTTTCGTTTCAGAATATAGTGTTGAAAATATTATACCAACATTCAAAAGGTATGAGTAGCTGACTAGCTACATGAAGTAATTAAGATAACTACGGTATATTTAGACAGCAGACACTCACACCTTGTCGAAATTCTATATACATTTGAGGTTGCTTGATTATAACTACCCAGCTACTTGTTTCGTTTCCGTATATAGTGTTGAAAATATTATACTAACATTCAAAAGGTATGAGTAGCTGACTAGCTACATGAAGTAATTAAGATAACTACGGTATATTTAGACAGCAGACATTCTCATCTTGTCGAAATTCTATATACATTTGAGTTTGCTTGATTATAACTACCCAGCTACTTGTTTCGTTTCCGGATATAGTGTTGAAAATATTATACCAACATTCAAAAGGTATGAGTAGCTGACTAGCTACATGAAGTAATTAAGATAACTACGGTATCTTTAGACAGCAGACACTCTCCTCTTGTCGAAATTCTATATACATTTGAGTTTGCATTATTATAACTACCCAGCTACTTGTTTCGTTTCCGAATATAGTGCTGACAATAGTATAACAATATTCAAAAGGTATGAGTAGCTGACTAGCTACATGAAGTAATTAAGATAACTATGGTATATTTAGACAGCAGACATTCTCATTTTGTCGAAATTCTATATACATTTGAGTTTACTTGATTATAACTACCCAACTACTTGTTTCGTTTCCAGATATAGTGTTGAAAATATTATACCAACATTCAGAAGGTATGAGTAGCTGATTAGCTACATGAAGTAATTAAGATAACTACGGTATCTTTAGACAGCAGACACTCTCCTCTTCTCGAAATTCTATATACATTTGAGTTTCCTTGATTATAACTATCCAGCTACTTGTTTCGTTTCAGAATATAGTGCTGAAAATAGTATAACAACATTCAAAAGGTATGAGTTGCTGACTAGCTACATGAAGTAAATAAGATAACTACCGTATATTTTGACAGCAGATACTCTCATCTTGTCGAAATTCTATATACAATTGAGTTTGCTTGATTATAACTACCCAGCTACTTGTTTCGTTTCCGTATATAGTGTTGAAAATATTATACCAACATTCAAAAGGTATGAGTAGCTGACTAGCTACATGAAGTAATTAAGTTAACTACGGTATCTTTAGACAGCAGACACTCTCATCTTGTCGAAATTGCTTGAATATTAGTACCTAGTTCCTTGTTTTGTTCAGAATATAGTGCTGAGAAAAATCATGCCGACATTGAAAAGGTATGAGTAGCTGACTAGCTACATGAAGAAATTAAGGTTAGTATGGTATTTTTTAAAATAAGACATTTTCTTCTTGTCGAAATTCTACATACGTGTACGTGTGCTTGAATAAAATTAACTAGCTACTTGTGCTCAAAATATCACATCGGCATTTTAAAGGTACGAGTAACTGACTAGCTACATGAATTCAGCAAAGTAACTAGGGTATCTTTAGAAAGAAGACACATTCCTTAGGGCGAATTTCTACGTGTATTTGAGTTTACTTTACTATAAATATCCAGCTACTTGTTCCGTTTAAGCAGATTGTGGTCAGAATATCACATCGGCTTTATAAATGTACAAGTAGCTGACGAGCTACATTAATTCAGCAAAGTAACTACAGTATCTTCAGAAAGCAGGCACTCTCCTCTTGTAGAAATAATATATACGTTTGAGTTTACTTGAGTACCCAGGTCCTTGTTTCGTTCAGAATATAGTGCTGAGAAAATCATACCGACATTCAAAGGGTATGAGTAACTGACTAGCTACATGAAGTAATTAAGGTAACTGCAGTATTTTTTGAAAGAAGACACTTTCATCTTGTCGAAATTCTACATACAATTGCGTTTGTTTTAATAAAACTACCTAGCTACTTGTTTCTTTTCAGCAGATTGTGCTCAAAATATCTCATCGGCATTTTAAAGAATTGAGTAGCTGACTAGCTACATGAATTTAACTAAATAACGACAGTATCTTTAGAAAGCAATCACTCTCCTCTCGTAGAAATTCCAAATACGTTTGAGTTGGCTTGAATATGACTAGATCTACCCAGCTACTTGCTTCCTACTATAACTAGCCAGTTACTAGTAACCAACCTTTCCTACTACTAGTAGCCAGTTACTAGTAGCCAAGTTTTTCTATTATAAGTAGCCAGTTACTAGTAGCTGGCTACTAGTAATCATCTTTTCCTACTACTAGTAGCCAGTTACTAGTAGCCAAGTTTTCCTACTACAAGTAGCCAGTTACTAGTAGCCAGCTACTAGTAGCCAACTTTTCCTATCTACTTTTGAAATGCATTCCTCCAATACTTTATATACGTGTATTGCGGGAATGAGTGTTCAGACACTTGGAAACAGTGGACATCCAGAGCAGAGGACTCCTAGAGGAGCTTCCTGTTAAGGGTCTGCACCGTTTGTCAATCAAAATCTTCTAGAAAAGTTAAGCATGTCCTACTGAATTTAATCTGTCGTTAAACGCTAATGGGTCATTTTACTTCAAATATTCTGCATTCAAATGGGTTCATTCAGAATCCCCACGCAAAGTATACCGCTTGACACTGATTAAACTCTTACATGTAATAACCATTGACTGCGTGCACATTTATGCAGGAAATAATGTATGTACTATACATGAATACAAACCAGATTAATATGTGTAGTGGCATATGGGCATTAAAGTTTTGGTAATAAAGCAATGTAAAATCAGATCTATATAATTCCACAAGCAAACAGAACAGTCACAGGTCAGACGGCTCCTATAGGAGAGGTCTGCTGTAGGTCAGATCCATTCGTTCAACTGTTAACATGTTTTTCTAAAGGTTTATTTATAAACAATGATGGGCCTTTTCACTTTGAATATTCTGTATGTAAAGAGTTAAATTTCAAAATCGATTTTCTACATTACTGTCTACTGAAATGTTCCTTGCATTTTTTTTCTCCAAAATATCAACTAGAGTTTTAATAGTTTCAGTGCGGGAAACACATCACTAATGTCCTCTCATCAGGGTCTGCACTGTTTGTCATGTCACACTTTTCTTTTTGAAAAAGTCCCCGAACTCTCACGGTAAGCTTGACGCGTTTGAAAATTGGAATAGTCCATTTGAAAATAAAGAGTTGAAAGGGTTGGTGTGTAAACAGTTTCCAAGATGTAGACATGATCAACATTTAAAGTGATACCGGTAATTCCTACAATAAACAAATAGGTGTATTTTCAGTAACATCATAAAACTTGATGTTTGTTACATTCAATCATTAATATATATTTACATTCGCCCTGCAACGTCCTTACATGTATATAACCTTATTCTAAAAAGAAAGTTGTATTTTCCCATGAACGTTCATTTCAATACCGGTTTGAGTCGGTTCTCCTTTTCGAAGAATTCCACTGTGTAAGCGCGGAGTAATACTGTACTGACCCAGTTATGACCTATTTTAAGATTTATCAATGGGGAATCCATACGTGTCCGTGTTTTGCCGTTCAAGCGGCCCTGAAAATTTGAAATGTGGCATCTTCTTACTGAGAATTATCGCTTGAATACATACTATTGCCAACTTTAACAGCCGTGGCGTATCAAAATATACTATCAAGTAATGAGTGAAGCATAAATAAGTCAATGTCCTTACCGTTAACAAAGAAAAATCCGAGAATAAAATCCAACGTTGTGACCCGCTTTCGATCAAGCATGGCGGGTGAGTAAATTGGCTTCGACACCGCGACCTACATTTAAGAAGATGCTTTAATACCAACATTTCGTAAATATATATAATTTGAAATATCTCGATAATCTTTTCTTTAAACATAGCTGGACAATTTACTGATTAAAATCTTGTATTCATTCTATATTTATAATATGTGTTTGGGACTATTTTTCATACCATATATAGAGATCCTACTACGTTAGAAACGAACCTGGCAACGACCTAGATTGCGGCTATTACGTGACCGGTATATAATATTTAAAAAAAATCCGTTGAAATATAAGAAATACAATGGAATGTAAATATAAGAAATAAATGACGTGCTCCCGGTGATCATGAGGTTATGCAACGCATAGCTTTACGAGCAAAGATTCGCGTGAAGCCCTTCGGGCTTCACTAACTTTGCTCGTAAAGCTATGCGTTGCATAACCTCATGAACACCGGAAGCACGTCATTCATTTCTTAAATATGAAGATCGTTAGTTAGGAGTTATATAGACGTAAAATACCCCTGTGATACAAAATAAATGGTTTACGTCGATACTTCTATATCTATATGTATATACTAATACATCGACGAATAAATACCGGGTATTCGGTATCAAACACTTGGGAAAATTCGTCTTCTTCAGCGTTCATTCGATTGGATGTCTTGCGATATACACTTCTTTTAAGCATATAAACAAATGATTTAGACATTTTTGAAATGCGTTGTCTGTAGAGATTTTCACATTAAACGCCGAAATTTTCTTCTTTCTACCCTTAGCTTGCCGATCGCGATTTCTCATCTGCGAATAGCTTGGATCCAGATGAGACGCCGAGTAACTCTGGGTCTCATCAGGGTCCAAGCTGTTTGGCACACGGTCAGTGATTTTATGAAAGCTTGAACGAATCGCATGCAAACTAAACTTGCTTCATGCAGATATTATTTCTTTTTGATCGGATACGGATAAATACAAGTAATGTGGCGATTAATCGCAGTACTCAGTTTCTATGCCGTGAATGCACCGTCGTGATGTTAGGCGAAGGGCAGGTAATCGTCGATGATTTATACATGACCTTAACCATTCGCTTGCTGAATTTTAAAATACACTTCTCCTTCTTTACCCATGTACTGTTGTATAATTACATATATCTTCACTGTCTACACGTATTTCGCTGTGCAATCACTGCTATGGCGTGCACTGGTTGCACAATCAATTTGTAAATAGTGCAGACCCTGATGAGAGCTGTCTCATTTGGGTCTTCACTATTTACAGGTAGGTATATTGACGTGAATAGCAAGCGAAGGGTTAATATGCAGACCACAGTGAAAGCTAGACAAGGACAAACATCTGATTAGGGATTTACGCATTGTTTGTCACATTGTTCTAACTGAGCAGACTCATTTTGTAATTTAAGATTTAAAACAAAGTTTACCCTTATTAAATGTCACGTTTTAGACTTAGGCACTGGTCTTGGTATACATTGACCCATATTTGACCTTTATCTAGACTAAAAACAACCTCCATATTAGAATTTAATCGCGATCTTAAATCGATGATCGATCGCGAACATGTACCGATGATCGAGTAAAAGTTTTGGGTCCTATTTCCAACACTATACATTCACGGTTTTCTTTCGGGTGTATTTATTGGCGTATTCTTATTCCGATACACAAAATATTAACCCGCCGAACAAAGTGTTCAAACCCTGATGTGCTGTATTTTCCACTCGCCCACGATTGCTTAAACCCATTCCCTAATATTATCGACTTTTGACGACTCTGTTAAAGTCACTTTGTGAAACCATTGTGATATAGAGAGCATTTGCTCCTATAGGAGCAAATGCTCTATTTATCACAATGGTTTCAAACTATACAAATCTAAAATTTTCCTTTTCTCTAATTAATGCTCCTTTTCGGTAGATTTATTCAAAGTGGTTGTATCTAAAAATAACCTATGAGGGAATGGGTTAATACATTGAGGAAGCGATTGTTTGAGTGACAAATGCTCGGATCCTGACGAGGCACCGAGTTACTCAGCATGTCATCTGGGCCCATGCTTATAAAGCTTTTTAGCTGAGTCTGAGTTTGTTCTCAAGATTTTGATTGGTCAGATTTGTGCCTAGCCTTTGGCTCAAATCTGACCAATCAAAAGCCTTTGGCTCAAATTTGACCAATTAAAATCTTGAGAACAAACTCAGACTCAACTAAAAAGCTTTATAAGCATGGACCCTGGATCCAAACTGTTTGCAAATGTGACATGGTCGCGTTTGACAGGACGCTCGCATATCCTGCCATCAGATGCATCCAAGGTCTGACCGGCCTTTACGGAATTACACCAAGATTTCCGATTTATCAGTCTTAATGATTATGTTCGTGATCAGGAAATGAATTTTCGGCTGATAAAATATTGATGCTGAAAGCGAATAGAAATGCCCTTTCAATTAAAAAAACTCAGAAAAATCTAGAGGAGAAATGGCAAGTCTTGTGATACTTTAAATGAACAATGTTGTCTCCAAACATTCTCTTGGATGCCAGAATATTACGTGCAGTAAAGATGCATAGATGTGCACTTATGTGCGCATATATCTAAACAGTATCTACACATACAGTATATTGTTGAAATGTTCGTGTGTAAATATGTCAGTGGGCCATGTAATCAATAGTCTTTATCGATACATGGGACGTTTTGGCTTTGGCAGAAACAGTAGAATTACATGTACATTTATATTACATCATAAGCAAACAGAGCAGACCCTGGTCAGACGGCTCTTACACGAGTAAGGTCTACACTATTTGCAAATGCACAGAAAGGCGTATTTACTTTTGTGAAACGAAACACAATCAGATTTCAAGCATTTACTTTTTGAATGCGGAGAAAGTACAGTGCTCCCTCCCTACAACGGCCCTCCCAATAACGATTCCCTCCTAACAACAACGCATGTCACTGTTTCCGAAACAACAAGACTCCAGAAACAACTTTTTCCATCGTATTTTCTTTTTGCCTTTAACAGACACTTTGTGACGATTCTAAAGAGTGGTCACAACATAGGGTTTGATAAAGGCATAACGGTTTTAGTTCTCGAAATACGTCTTATCTGGGGATCTGCAAACAAGCTAATTGTGTTTGATTTTCCCTCCCTATAACAACTCCCTTTGAACAACACATACAATCTTCGTATCCCAAAGGATGTCGTTGTAGAGAGGGAGCACTGTACTGACATTTTCAAACTGTTTTGACCCAAACCAAAGGAGCTCTATGAGCTGTGCAGAGCTACAGATAAAGGCGCATACTCAAATACTAAAATCATCATTTCTCCAACAAACCCTATACTGTGACCACTCTTCGAGACAATTCTAACCCTTTCACCGCCGAAGTCGCAAAAATGCACACGACAAATAGTGCAGTCCAAGATCAGACGCCGCCTTTTCAAGAATGCAGACGACAATTAGAAATTTGGCGCCGAAGGGGCTAAAGAGTGGTCACAGTATAAGGGTAGGTGAAGACATAAGGGGGTTGATCTTGAAAATGTTAACTTTCCTATCTGGACCTCTGTGGCACCAGTCGCACTATACCAGTAGACGCTTTTCCTACAGTCAAAACCATCACCATTCACACATTTCCCAGTATTTCGAACATTATTAAAATGACAAGGTTTATGCACTAGAGTACCCCTCTTAGCCTTAAGAATTCTGGCATTTCCCAGTAAGTTATCGTTTATAAATAACAAAAGACTTGAAGTTCACCATATCGTTAACTATATTCAGAAAAAAAGCGCCAGATTTTCTTGGATTTAAATGTTTTGGCCAAGATTAAAAATAAACATATTGCCTTGTATATACAATAAAAACAGCTAATGCGACCGCCTAAAAGAGGTATAATTTTGGGTGCTAGATGCAGGTGGTAGCTTAATGGAGGAGCTTTCTGCATTAATTTTGTCTTGCATTAAGCAACCACCTGTTTATAAAGACACTAATATTTGTTCACTGAGTATTCGCATTAGAGGGGTTCTACTGTACTTATAAATCTTGTACTTTATTACCAAATTGAAAATCGTTATGGCATGGTTAAACGCCGAGTTCGTACTATGTGCATGCTTCTACGTTTCGGATATATACAGTTGAACTTCGATATCGAGAACTTCAAGGGACAATTCAAGTTACTTCGAGATAACAGGGGTTGGAGTTATCCGATTTCTAATCTGGTAAATTTCTAAAAGTTCACAGCTTAATGCAGGTCGAAAGTAATGCTGAAAGCTCATGTAGGAACTCCTGTATGTTAAAGCAATTGCAAATTTGGAAGGACCGAGCTTTTTAGATCGAGTTATCCCGAGGTTCGGGTTATCGAGGTTTCACTGTAATTTATTGAGTAATTTTGCAACATCAAACGTGGGTGTCTGCCATTGATTCTAATCCTGTTGAATATTCATCTTAGAAATGATGACGTCATGCATTTATCAAGCTGCATTTTCATATTAGTACATAAGCTTATTATGGTTCACATTGGCGGATAATCGTAGAATCACATCTATACCATTCCACAAGCCAACAGAGCAGACATTGACTGTATGAGCCATATTGATATGGGTCTACTCTGTAAAGGCGTGATAATTATCCCTTTCCTCCTTGAATATTCATGTACGAAATAATGACGTCATAAAAATAATTAGATCTAGATTATTTGTTATAATAGCACATTGACACGGGAATTTTTGGCCGTGGAAGAAGCAGTAGAATCATATCTATATTATTTCATAAGCAAACAGAGTAGACCCTGATCAGACGGCTCCCATAGGAGCCGTCTGATCTGGGTCTACTCTGTTTGCAAATGCGTATTCAGGCGTACATGTATTTATGGAGTAAAAGGTTATGCAAAGTGTTAAATCATTCACAAGTTGCAAGCTATGGATAGTTATACTGCCGACATGTTCTTCATCAACATTTAAAGCGCATGCTATATGGAAAGCAAAAACAGACATTTGAATGCTTTAATATCTCAAATATGTCACCGATGTAAATAAAGCGATGATGCATTTCGTTGTTGCAATTCAGCGCGTTGTAGTCGATGGCGTCAGTATAATAATTATTCACTTTTATATTATAACGTGCATACAGTAGAACGTGTCTTAACCCTTCTCTTGCTGAATTTTAAAATACATTTCTCCTTCTTTACCCATGCCCTGTTGTATAATTACATATATCTTCACTGTGTACAAGTATTTCGCTGTGCAATCACTGCTGTGGAGTGCTCTGGTTGCACAATCGACTTGTACATAGTGCAGACCCTGATGAGACAGCTCCTGCAGGAGCTGTCTCATCTGGGTCTTCACTATTTACATGTACGTATATTGACGTGAATAGCAAGCGAATGGTTAACCCTTTCCCTGTTGCATATTCATGAAAGAAATACCGTCATCATGGATATGTAATAGCTGATATTTGATAATGGCATTTGTACATAGGCCATTTTAGTATTGGTAGGAATTGTAGAGTCAAATCTAGCATGATATATTAAGCAAATAGAGCAGACCCTAATCAGACGGCTCCTGCTCCTATAGGAGCCGTCTGGTCTGGATCTACTCTGTCTGTAAATGCTGAAAATGCGTTTATATGAAGGAAAGGGGTAAGTGGCCATCAAAAAGATGTCTAATCATGGATTTGTAAGGCCGACTCATATGCTCAATAAATGAATGGCCGCTTATGAAAGGTTTTTCTGTAGTCTGTTACAGACGTGTGCTTCTGCGAAGTTTGGTTATGTTCTGCGTCAGTTAACATACAATATTCGCCCTAGTACTTCAACGACGCCTTTTATATACAGTAAAATCTCGATTATTTGAAATTTTAGTAGAAAAGAATTCAGACCTGGCTGCTTAATGCATGTTGGAAATCATGCAGAAAACTCCTAGAGAAGCTTTCAGCATGATTTTCAACATGCTTTAAGCTGCCACCTGTCTTAAAGATCGATAATGATACGTATTTTAGTGTTCGAAAAATCGAGATTTCACCGTATGTTACCCTGTCAGTGGAACACAGATACTAATGAAAGTTCTTCATTGTATCTATACCGAGTCTTCAGAATATAACTTTGAAATATTAGATAACTTGAATAAAATGTACAATGTCAAATACAGAGAACACACATTTTAGGCTGGGTCCTAGTAGTGGTTACCGTAGCATCCCCCCCTAGACTTTTTTTCATGGGTACCAAATTGTTCGTTGGGGTCCTTAGAACACATTTGAGCATGCCCCCAAAAATAAGTTTGTCCCAGCTATGTTTTATTTAACGGTTTCCATGGTAACCCGAGGTAATTTTCGAAACTAACTTGGTTCAGAAAATGCGCCATAACTTTGTTTTTAGAAGCAAAAGAGGGACAAAACAAGTACCAAAGTAAAGCAGAGACATATAGCTTGAATATGATATATGATTTTATTAATATTCATAAATGCATTCTTATGAATATTAATGAGGAAGTAAAAAATGTGATTTTTTTAGAAAAAAAGAGTTTGTTGTTTAGTCTGAGAGGCTTATTAATGCACAGAAATTATTGAATTTAGGTTTAAGTTGTTCGTTGGAGTCCTCAGAACACATTTTGAGTATTTCCCCAAATAATTTTGTCCCATCTATGTTTTATTAAACGGTTTCCATGGTAACCCGAGGTAAATTCCGAAACATCCTTGGTTCAGAAAATGCGTCATAACTTTGCTTTTAGAGGTAATAGAAGGACAAAACAAGTACCAAAGTAAAGCAGAGACATATAGCTTGAATATGGTATATGACTTAATTAATATTCATAAATGCGTTCTTATGAATATTCATGAGAATGTAAAGAAATGCGTTTTTTAGAAAATGGAGCTTGTTGTTTAGTCTGATAGGCTTATTAATGCACACAAATTATTGAATTCAGGTTTAAATTGTTTGTTGGGGTCATCAGAACACATTTTGAGCATTCCCCCAAAGTAATTTTGTCCCATCTATGTTTTATTGAACGGTTTCCATGGTAACGCGAGGAGGTAAATTTCGAAACATCATTGGTTCAGAAAATGCATAATAACTTTGCTTTTAGAAGCAATAGAAGGACAAATCAAAAACCAAAGTAAAGCAGAGACATATATCTTGATTATGATATATAATTTTAATAATATTCATATATGATTGCTTATGAATATTAATGAGGAAGTATAAAAATCCGCTTTTTTAGAAAAATGAGTTTTTTGTTTAGTCTTAGAGGCATATTAATGCACAAAAATTATTGAATTCAGGTTTAAATTGTTCGTTGGGGTCATCAGAACACTTTTTGAGCATTCCCCCAAAATAATTGTGCCCCAGCTATGTTTTATTAAACGGTTTCCATGGTAACCCGAGGTAAATTTCGAAACTATCTTGATTAAGAAAATGCTTCATAACTTTGCTTTTAGAGACAATAGAAGGACAAAACAAGAACCAACGTAAAGCAGAAACATATAGCTTGAATACGATATGTAATTCTATTAATACATATAATGCATTCTTATAATGCATTCTTATGAATATTAATGAGGAAGTAAAAAATGCGTTTTTAGTTTGACGAGTTTGTTTTTAGTCTGAGACGCCTAATAATATACAAATAGTTATTGAATTCAGATTTAAATGTTTTAATATCAACAAAAAATAAAGGAAAACATCTTTGGTTCATGTAATATTTCTAAAACATGTATTTTTAAGCTAATTTGCATATAACGTGCGTAAATGAATAAGCAATTTAACATAAGCAATATATTTAGCATTGTTTCGAGTGTACTATCTTTTCTATTATTTATTTTACGTAAAATACCAGATATTGAACAAAAAATGACAAGAGCAGAGGGCATTATTTTGGGTTCTTGAATATTAATGCATAGTGATGAGATGTAAAATAAACACACTTGAATGAGCTGTTCTTTTTATCTGAGATTATTTTAGTTAACCAGTATAGAGCTTGATACTGACTGAAACAGCGATATTGATGTTCATGTATATAAATATGTAGATAATGAATATTATTTCAAAATCATGAATATTAATGAGAATGTAAACTGTTGTAGGAAAGTAAGTTTTTCTATTATATTGCAATATACATGTATGTGAACAACACATTTCTTGTAAGAAATTACAGCAGAGGAATTGAGCCTCATGCATGTTTTATGAAGAATATTACTGTTATGAGTGTTTTTCAATGCAATAGAAAATATTTAGCATCTCGACTGTAATCATCAGCTTATGTTTACCCATATTAGCCTTGCGTGACTTCTAACTTACTCGCGATGTCTTATGCATTTGCTTGATTATTTACCACAGCATGCCAGAGCAACGCAAGGCTTCTTGCGAGCATTTCGCGACAGGCTGGACAACTCATTAAGTGTGTCTGGCCTGCTGCGGATGCTCCGCGTCAGCTCCCTGTCCAGTTTCATCCCTCTGGACAGGGGAGACGTGGGAGCTTGCTGCCCGACGGAAGAAGTGTTCTTCTCTTTGGTCAGCGACTCCCTCGCAACAGACAAATCACTGTCCTCTAAAGCTCAGAAGAAGCCTGCTTCTTCTTTAAAATCTCTTTCGTCAACAGCCCCTGTGGTGCAGTCGATTCCCCAGTTGTTAGTTGCAGATCGGCACCCAACTGTTGGCCCGGGTGCGGGTTCCCCGTTTACCACTTGAATGATGCCCTTTATTCTGGTCCCAGGTACTATTGTTGCCAGGTCTCCCGGTCCGCTTGTTGTGTGAAGAGTTTTGCCTGGTCCCGCTGAATCTAGGCCCAGTTATCCGTCCCCGGTCCCGGTGTCCTGGCGTTAGTGCTTCCGTTTCATGACGTCACCAGCAGACCGGTCTACCGAGCCCCCGCCCAAAGATGTCAATGTGTATTCTTTGGCCCGGTGTCCTAAGTTTGCTCTCCAACGGTCCTCCGGTGGCCCGGTCTGGTCCTTTGGACCAGGATACCGAAGTGGACCGGTAAATCTACCAGTCCAATCTTTTCTACAGGGCATTCTGTCTCTACACCGCATTACAGTGGTGAAAGTCAACAGGAAGCTGCTCTGGCTAAGTCTAGACGTTCTTGATCGTCTAGACCCTGCAATTACCCTTCATCTTCTGAGTACACTTCGGACTCCCCAGCCCCCATCCCACCCACCCCGTAGGAGGCGTAAAAATCTTCTTATTCTTCTAATGGGAACCGGCACTCGCACCGCTCTCATCGCAGATCGAGGTCTTACCATTACTCTTCTATGCGAAGACATCGCTCTGCCTCCTCAGATTCGCCGGCTGGTCGCTCTCGATAGCCGACACTCATTCTGGGAACCAGTAAGCTTCACCTAGAGGGAGAATAGCTCTCACGTGAACCCACAGTCCACACTTCTATGTCTGTGGCGGGTCCCACTCTTCCCGGGTTCTGCCATCCATGGCGTTCACCAGGGCGGATTCTGAGGAAGAGCAGGAATACACTTTGTCCATTATGGCTCCTAGGGATGGTCCTATTTTTAAGGGAATCAGACTTTGTGGAAGCCTCTCACTCAGATTTAGACGGGACTTAGTCCTCTTTTTCTTTAGATGATTCTGAACATCAATATTTTCTATTGAGAATGCGTGTGATGATTGTTTTAGAATCATCCCACCCCCTGTCTGCCCTAGACCCCCGAATCCTATGCACAGGGGTCCTCTATCCTCTTCCGTGCTAGTGTCAGTCGAAAAAGTGGACCTCCCTAACCTAATTAAGTCTAGGGAGTCTCTTTCTACTTCCACGGGACTTCTTTCCCGTTTGCCTGACCTGGACGAAGATTTTTGTGCCAGCCCGGCAACTGGGTGGATCATGTGCGCTAAACCCTTACGGACAAGGGTTCCCTGGGTATCTCTTAGGCCTCCTGTTTCAAATGAAAATCGACCTGGGATGTTTTATTAGAGCCCCTCACTTGATTCCGACAGTCCCAGGGACGGGCATTAAGCCCCCCCCCTCTCTCTCTCTCTCTCTCTCTCTCTCTCTCTCTCTCTCTCTCTCTCTCTCTCTCTCTCTCTCTCTCTCTCTCTCTCTCTCTCTCTCTCTCTCTCTCTCTCTCTCTCTCTCTCTCTCTCTCTCTCTCTCTCTCTCTCTCTCATTCACTTCTTTAGCACCGGCAGTTGCATCCAACAGATGGGGGTTCGCTTCAAACAAGGCATCTCAGACTAAACAATAAACTCCTTTTTTTCTAAACAAAAATCGGATTGTTTTACTTCCTCATTAATATTCATAAGAATACATTTATGAAAATTAGTTAAATTACATATCATATTCAAGTTATATGTATTTGCTTTATTCAGGTTCTTGTTTTGTCCTTCTTTCGCCTCTAAAAGCAAAGTTATGACGCATTTGTTTAACCATGGATGTTTCGAAATTTACCTCGGGTTACCATGGAAACCGTTAAAAACATAGCTTGGACACAATTATTTTGGGGAATGCTCAAGTGGTGTTCTGCGGACCCCAACGAACAATTTAAACCTGAATTCAATTATTTTTGTGCATTAATAGGCCTCTAAGACTAAACAAAAAACTCATTTTTCTAAAAAAGCGGATTTTTATACTTCCTCATTAATATTCATAAGCAATCATATATGAATATTATTAAAATTATATATCATAATCAAGATATATGTCTCTGCTTTACTTTGGTTTTTGTTTTGTCCTTCTATTGCTTCTAAAAGCAAAGTTATTATGCATTTTCTGAACCAATGATGTTTCGAAATTTACCTCCTCGCGTTACCATAGAAACCGTTCAATAAAACATAGATGGGACAAAATTACTTTGGGGGAATGCTCAAAATGTGTTCTGATGACCCAAACAAACAATTTAAACCTGAATTCAATAATTTGTGTGCATTAATAAGCATCTCAGACTAAACAACAAGCTCATTTTTCTAAAAAACGCTTTTTTTACATTCTCATGAATATTCATAAAAATGCATTTATGAATATTAATTAAATCATATACCATATTCAAGCTATATGTCTCTGCTTTACTTTGGTACTTGTTTTGTCCTTCTATTACCTCTAAAAGCAAAGTTATTACGCATTTTCTGAACCAAGGAAGTTTCGGAATTTACCTCGGGTTACCATGGAAACCGTTTAATAAAACATAGATGGGACAAAATTATTTGGGGAAATATTCAAAATGTGTTCTGAGGACTCCAACGAACAATTTAAACTTAAATTCAATAATTTCTGTGCATTAATAAGCCTCTCAGACTAAACAACAAACTCCTTTTTTTCTAAAAAATCACATTTTTTACTTCCTCATTAATATTCATAAGAATGCATTTATGAATATTAATAAAATCATATATCATATTCAAGCTATATGTCTCTGCTTTACTTTGGTACTTGTTTTGTCCTTCTATTGCTTCTAAAAACAAAGTTATGGCGCATTTTCTGAACCAAGGTAGTTTCGAAAATTACCTCGGGTTACCATGGAAACCGTTAAATAAAACATAGCTGGGACAAACTTATTTTTGGGGGCATGCTCAAAATGTGTTCTAAGGACCCCAACGAACAATTTGGTACCCATGAAAAAAAGTCTAGGGGGGATGCTACGGTAACCACTACTAGGACCCAGCCTATTTGTAAGAATACGTTTATCATCATGTAATCTAAATATTGAATTTGGAACACATGGACAAAATGAAAAAAACCTTAGGAAATATGTGCTTTGTAAACAATGTTGAAAATGAATTCCATTTTATTTTAGTGTAGTTTGTCCTTCCTTTATTGAATTAAGAGAAACTTTTTTAATGAAACATTATATTCACAGACCAAATATTTATAAACTCATAAATCTTTTGAACTGTACAAATCTGAACACACTAAACGCGCTTGCTATATATTGCCCAGAAAGGAAACACCTTCTAGAGAATGACTATGTAAGCTGATTAGCATACAACCAATATTATAATTGTTACCCTTTGCAACATATATACTTTCCCCCCATCAACCATTTCCCTCATATAAACACCTTTTAACGCATTAGCAAACAAAGTAGACCCAGATCAGACGACTCCTGCAGGAGCCGTCTGATCAGTGTCTGTTCTGTTTGCTATGCTATTAAAACAGATATGACTGTACAGTATCCACCAAAACCACGAACGCCTGTGTAGATATGCCATTATAAATTATAAAAATCTATTTTTTTGATTTTTTTTTCATTCAAGATGCCATTATTGCTTACATGAATATTGAACTGGGAAAGGGCTAAGCTATATCCACCATCTTTTTTGTTTTCTGTTCTATTCTGGTTTTTATATCATTCTTGCCTGTATGTTTGAATTCTATTGGGATATGACGATGAACTGTAGTGTTTAAGTTCTTGAATTTTGTTTATAACAATCTAATAAATATGTTGCTTCGTAACCAAGATGCCAGTCATAATTATTGCTTGTTTCGTAACAATTGTCAATTTGAACCAATATCTGAATTCCACTGGCAAACGAATTGGGTTGGGATAATACACCGAACAACTCTGCTTTTCATCAAGATGCACACTGTTTAACCTTTTCCCTCATAAAACGCATTTTCATGCATTTGCAAACAGAGAAGACCCAGATCAGACGGCTCCTATAGGGTCTGCTCTGTTTGTTAATTACATGTATATAATTTACTTGTAGAAATGATTCTACAGTGTCTGTCTGATACAAATTATGTTATGTACACATGTGTCATTATAAATATTCAGCTAATAAATATTCATGATGTCAGTACTTCTTACATACATATTCATGGAGTAAAATTTAATAGTTTCTCAAAAGCTTAACCCTTTCCTCCATAAATGCGCTCTTCACACCTTTGCAAACAGAGTAGACCCAGATCATACGGCTCCTATAGGTGCTGTCTGACCAGGTATGATGTGTTTGCTTATAATAAAATATAGATATGATTCTGTAGTTAGTGCCATGACAAAATGTTTCTGTGTCCTTGAACTATATAGCACATTAATCTAATTAACACTTATGACGTCATTATGTTTTTACATGAATATTCATGGAGTAAATGGTTAAACAAATCGAAAGTAAATACGGATCTTACAAGAGAAATATTTTGTTTTCAGCGACACTAAAGCTAACCCTTTATTTGATAGAGACGGCTGTTCACACCTTTGCGAACAGAGTAAACCCAGACGAGTGTCTGCTCTATTTGCATACGGAAAATGTACATGTACAATAGAACCCCTCTAATGCGACCACTTAAAGAATAACCCTAACTGTCCTTTTCAGCAGGTGGTTGCTTAATGCAGGACGAAAGTAATACAGAAAGCTCCTATAGGAGCTTTCTGCATAACTTTCGTCTTGCATTAAGCTACCACCTGCCTCTGGCACCCAACTTATGCCCTTTTTTGGTGGTCGCATTAGAGGGTTTTTACTGTACATTGTAGATATGATTCTGTAGAACCTTGTTTCTTTTATATGTCATTATAAGACATTACTCTGATTAATATGCACGCTGTCATTATTTCTTACATTAATATTCAATATGTAATGGATTAAGGAAAAAAGTGCGTCCTGTTTGAGACAGATTTTGTTTTCCCTGAAACCGAAAATGGGTTCGTCTCTTATACAGTTGATTAGATTGGTTATGAAAAGTGAATTTATAATTTGCCATTATCAAAATAAAATTACGCTGATTAACATGTACGATGTCATTATTTCTTACATTAATATTCAACATGTTCATGTAACGGGCTAAGGCGAAAAGTGCATCCTGTTTCAGACAGATTCTGTTTTCACCGAACCCGAAAATACGTTCGTCTCTTGCAAAATTGATTAGGTTGGTTATCATTGGTATTAATTCTTCGCCTGCTATTCAGGTCAATATACCTACCTGTAAATAGTGAAGGCCCAGATGAGACAGCTTCTGCAGGATTTAATAAAATTGGTTCGCAGGCGACAATTTGAAATTTGGCGCCGAAAGAGTTAAACATCGTAAATATACGTCACAAATAGAACGTGCCCTTCCAACAGTGTACATGTATCTTAAGAGTGAATACAGGACACACATGCACTGGCATTTGCAAACAGTGTAGACCTAGTGGAGCCCTTTGATTAGGGTATGCACTGTTTGTTGTTCAAACTTCTCTAACAAGTTTAACCCATAACCTCATAGGCTATTTTAGATACAACATCTTCGAATAAATCTACTGAAAAGGAGCAGTAACTAGAGGAAAGGATTTGTTATAGAATTTTGTAGTTTGAAACCATTGTGATAAATAGAGCATTTGCTTCTATAGGAGCAAATGATCTGCTTATCACAATGGTTTCACAAAGTGACTTTTACAGAGTTGTCAAACGTTGTCAATAGGAATGGGTTAAGCCTTTCATACTGTGTGAACTCTTTAGTTAAACACTGGTGGCGTAATCAGCTCTGAAGGGTTAACTGTAACGATACAATTCTCGATCAATTTGCTGAAAGAAAGTAAAAATGCTTTACAGCTACTTCTTTAGCAAGAACAGTCACGTTGTCGTTTCATTATTAGTTAGTATTGATAGGGCGTAACTAACATAGGTTTTTACCACGCGTTCTTGCATTTTTACCGCTCTCTGAGAAAAGCAGTATTGTGGCAATTCAAGCATTGTAGACCCATATTAGGATTCACGTCTAAACATGCATAGAAAGGGTTTTAGATAACAGACTATCACAAGGTAACTATCATATGGAATTGATAACAAGACGAAACTGCAGGTTTCGTTTTATCTAAATGTAAAACGAAGCTAAAATAATTGAACAATTTGGACACACGAGAATTATATTAGATTAATGAGAAATATGGCCAGGCTAATGTCAGAAAAGATCCTTGCATGGGAAGAGAAATTCCGACAGCAATTTCAATTAATGTATATATTACGAGATATTTAAATAACTTTTCAGAAACGGCCCCGATTCAAAATTTAATATATTTGTTTTTTTATAATGAGGAAAGATAAGACTTTTAAGGACGAACCAATTGTAAAACACAACCGCTTACTGTATTCAATTAAACTTGAATATTTCTCCCTCAAATTATACATAGTTGTTCAATTTCGACGGACGATTTCGTTACTTTAGACTTTGAATTGTCTTACAGTAAAACCTCTCTATACCGACCACTAAATTGTGTTAATTAGTTGGCATTTTGGGCAGGTGGCTGCTTAAAGCAAGGTGAAAGTAAAACAGAACGCTCCTATAGGAGCGTTCTGTTTTACTTTTACCTTGCTTTAAGCAGCCACCTGCATATAACACAAAATAATTTATGTAATTTAGTGGCCGTTATAGAGAGGTTTTACTGTACTTCTAAAAAGAAACAAAGAACCCCCACATAAGTGCCTCTTACAGAAAGTTCCCAGTCTACTGTCCAACTCTTACATGTGCTAAATATAGACAGTTTAAAATCCCCCTGAGCGCCTCCTCTTCAAACATGGAGAATTTTAAAGAACCGATGAAAATTAATACTAATCTTCCCCTTTTCAATTTTTAGTAGCCTGCATACGTTTCGTTGCAAAGGTCATCTCTTGCTCTCTCGCCAGCCACAGATACTCCCCGAAACACATCTTCTCTGCTCGTCTCCGATGGTATACTAACTGTTTGTCCTCGGCAAATTATCTACATATATATGTTGGATTAGTTTTATTCGAAGGAATATATGCAATGCTCTGGGAAAACATGTGATGCTCAAAATATAGCTTACGTCACATATATATTACGGCATGACAATACAATACATCGACCTGTTTATCGTTCGATCGTCTTTTCGTTTAGGTCCGCAGGCCGCCGATGGAATGTGGCATCTATATTTTAACATAGCGGAGTTTACAATGGGTGCCTTAACCCTTCATATAACAGCTCTTTTCATTTAATTGCTTTGAAAATAGAGTAAACCTAGATCAGTTGCTCCATTAGGAGTCGTCTGACGAGGGTTTGATCTGTTCGTTTATGAAATAAGACAGATATGTGTCTACAGTTTCAGCCATGTTAAACTATTCCCCTGCAAAAAACCCAAACGAAATCAGCAAACTAATACAGTTGGCGCCCAACGGTAAAATTGGACCCTGTGCACGCCCATGATTTCTTGTGCAGATTCGGCAAGAATTTCGGGGGAAAGGGGGAATAGTGTAACAGACCGTGTACAGGTACTGGATAAAAAGCAGCAAGCGGTTCGGATAGCTCAGTCGGTAGAGCACTCGCACTGTAAGTGAAGGGTCCCCGGTTCGATCCCCGGTCTGGCTGCATGTTTTCACCAGTCCTGTTACAATTCATTGTATCGATACAGTAAACCCCCGATAGTTCGAACACTAAAACCAACATACTTATTGATCCGTCGGACAGGTGGCAGCAAACTATCGAGTTTTTACTGTATTTCTCACTAAACGTTTTATGAGATAAAGGGTTAAATCTTTTGGCGTCAATGTCGCCTGTTGGCACCATTGAAAACAGTGTAGTCCCAGATCAGATGCCGTCTTTTCAAGGCGCCATCTGACCTGGGACTACACTGTTGCTGTATTATTTTAGCACAAGCATACAGGTTTTTAAAAACGAATGTTTTGCTAAAATACCTTTATTATTTAGTTTAGAATTATATTTAATATGAAATTATTATTGCAGACGACACTTTTAAATTTGGCGCCAATCACTTTACCCACGAATTCGTGATGACCTTTGCATTTTGTTACCATGGCTACAGATTCAATATCCAGTGAAACCTCGATATCTCGAACTTTAACCCATTACCTCATAGGTAATTTTTAGATCCAACCTCTTTGAATAAATCTATCGAAAAGGATTTCTTTTAGAATTTTGTAGTTTAAAACCATTGTGATAAATAGAGCGTTTATTCCTATGGAGCAAATGCTCTATTTATCACGATGGTTTCAACAGGTAACTTTTGCAGAGGCGTCAAAATGAAGACATGGGTTAATGGACCATACACATTACTTCGAGATAACGGGAGCTCGAGTTAGCCTATTTCTAACTTGAAAACTTTCTCAATGTGACAGATAAATGCAGGTTGCAAGTAATGCTGAAAGCTCCTGTAGGAGCTTTCAGCATTACTTTCGACCTGCATGAAACTGGCGCGTGTCTTTATAGACGCATGCAGTGGTGAATTTTAAAAGAATTCTGTAGAACGGATCTATTTTGCTGGTCGAGTTCTTTTACGACCTTGCTAGTTGTTACCTTTGATTCGACCAGACTTATTTTAGAACATGTCCAATAGCCGATATAATATAATAATTCCGCTTCTGTTTAGTAATAGGATTTAAATCAAAATTTATTTGCTCAAAATGATACCATCTTTCTTAAACCTCGTCTGTTACTCAGAGATAATTGAAGACAGATTCAATTTCCAGTATTGCTTTATAATTTCCGATTTTTCAAACCTCCCATTCCTTCCTTTTAAACAAAGTTAGTGTTTATAAATTGATTTCACTGCGAGATTTTACTACGAGATTTTACTACGAGACTTTACGCTGTCAGACATTGCTTCGTTTTCTTTGTACCACTAATTTACTCCGGCGATCCATTTAATGGGACATATAAAAGAAAAATACCTAGTTATAGTATATTTCTAGTCCGAAAGACCGCTCAGCCGACTTTACATTTACTCCCCTGGTCATTGAGTAATTCGCCTACAATATGCACTGCTAACATAATGGCGCAATCATGCAGCCGAAGTACCGGCTATTGACCCTCACATGTATCCATTTTAACCTCTGGGTGGAGAGGATGTGCGGTTGGGGACAATGAAAAGGATCTCTGAAATTTCCGGTAGGGTTTGGGATTTGAACCCCGGTTCTCCGGATTGTTAGTCAAGCGCGTTACCACTAGACCACCGCACACTACAAATAATTATACTAACAGTGTTGACCCAGATCACAAAGGAACTCAATGATCGGTGTCTGCAGTAATCGATGTCAGTGGCTTATACCGATATAATTTATACATAAAAATCTCGATAGTTCGAAGTTTCTAGTATCGACGAATCGAGAAATATTTAAGCAGTTGGCTTCTTATAGGCATTTAAAAGTTCCTTCATAAGTGACCCCTCCCCAATACATAGTGTCCAGCTGTGCTGATTATTGATTCCCTGGAGTGCTCCTGTAGTGTTCGGCCAGAGTCAATGGCCATACGAGATAAAGTTATGCAATTACACATTGATCCTCTGTGATAGTAGCCCGTCTTGTCGGTTTGTGTATTAGATGCCAGAGAGACAACACTAAAAAATAATAGGTCAACATTCCTTTCGAAATGGCTTTAACACAGGGGCGAAAGTCACGAGAAAGCTCCCCTTAGAGCTTCTTGCATGACTTTCACCCTGCATTAAGTTGTCACCTGTTTAATAAATACTTGTACTTGTTTTAGTGTTCAAACTATTGGGGTTTAATGTTCGAATTATCGGGGTTTAGTGTTCAAACTATCGGGGTTTAGTGCTCGAACTATCAGGGTTTAGTGTTCGAACTAACGAGGTTTAGTGTTCGAACTATCGGGAGTTTACTGCACATGCAGTTTATTAATGAATGACAGTTTTTGTGTTCCAAAATTATATTATAATGAGTTTAACATAAAATATATGTGTAACTGGGGAACCTTTATCCCGATATTCTTGACTTGACTCGTATTTGGCAACAGTGTGGACCCAGATGGTATGCTAAGTAACTTGGCAACTCATCAGGATCCAAGGTCTTTGACACTCCGTCAGTAGATTCCCAAAAAAGCTTGTAATTGCACCATATCCATATATGAACGGACATAGAGGATCTGTTGCGAGTTGTCTTTTAAGATCAAATGTTCCTAAACGAGCATAAGAAAAGATTATTAAACGAGCCATTGGTGTGTGTTTTCGCCGTTTTAATAACATGTAAAAATTTGGCTTCCAAAGTTTGTCCGAGTTACATATTGGTCATATTTAGACATGCAGAGCTGGTACACCGGGAAGAAATAGTTCCAAACACCGTCGATAAGAATAGAGTAAATATCACCATTAGTGGGTGATTTGCGGCTGAGAATTATTCCTTTACCGCGACCGTCGATTTTGACATTAAGTTGACAGGAAATTCGAAGTAAGCCATGTTTGTTAACACGCGCATGAATACAGTCGAGATCAAAGAGTTCGCGTGACGTCATATATGTTATAAAGTGATCTGCTAAGGGAATCTTAACCCGTTGTTCTAACCCGTAGATAAAGGAAGTTATGTGAGAAAATATTTGTATTCTTACAACGGGATAAGAGTTAACCCTTTACTTAATACAAATGCCTTTCAACACAACTGCAAACATAGTAGACCCAGATCAGACGTCTGATCAGGATCTGCTCTGTTTGCTAATGGAATTTAATAGTTCTGTTTCTTAACTTATTTCTTTACACTGTTCCACTTTCTACATTTCATTTTAACTACTTAGTTTATGGATATTCAGTAAGTATTGAAATAATTTGGAATACATATAGAACAAGGAAAGAGTTGGAATGGGGAAGTAATGTGTAATGTGCTCTTGCATCTTCGGTACTATGTGTTTAACCATTTGTTTTATGGAACACAACTGACAATTTACCCACGTAACTTGAACATATACAGTTTATCGTCATGAGGAGCAGAGTTGAAATAGATACATGCATATCCACAGCAACGTTAAAGTTTACCGAGGGTAATGCAAAGTGTTCAACCATTCACAAGTTGCATGGTATATGGAAAGTTGCACTATTGACATGTTCGTCATCAAAATTTAAATCATGTGGAAAGTAAAACTGTTACTGTTACATATATTACGAAGTTTTACCTAATATCTCAAACATGTCATAGATGTAAATAAAGCGATGGCGCCTTTCGTTGTTGCAATTCAGCGCATTGTGGTCGATGGCTGTCCATCTATTTACTTGTATATAACGTGCGTGCAGTAGAAACTGTCTTAAGCGGTTATCAAAAAGGTGTATAATTGTGAGTCTGTAAGGCAGTTAGTAGCTTACTGCCTGTCAAAGAAATACAGGAGTCTTCTATAGAAGCTTTCTGCATCACCTTTGCTCTGTATTAAGCAATTACATCCTTTTTAACCCTTCTCTTACTGAATTTTAAAATACATTTCCCCTTCTTTACCCATGCCCTGTTGTATAATTACATCTATCTTCACTGTGTACAAGTATTTCTCTGTGCAATCACTGCTATGGACTGCACTGGTTGCACAATCAACTTGTAAATAGTGCAGACCCTGATGAGACAGCTCCTGCAGGAGCTGTCTCATCTGGGTCTTCACTATTTACAGGTACATATATTGACGTGAATAGCAAGCGAAGGGTTAAGACTCATATGCTTAATAAATGACTATCCGCTTAAGACAGGTTCTACTGTATAGTTTTACAGACCTGTTGTTTCTGCGAAATTTGGTTAGACTGTATTAATTGACATGAAGTATTTATCTCAGTACTTCGAAGACGCCGTTTAGATGTTAATCTGCCAGTGGAACAAAGAGACGAATAGGGGTTCTTCATTGTGACTATACAGTGCTCCCTCTCTACAACGACAGCCTTTGGGATACGAAGATTGTATGTGTTGTTCAGAGGGAGTTGTTATAGGGAGGGAAAATCAAACATAATTAACTTGTTTTCAGGTCCCCAGATAAGGTGTATTTCGAGAACTAAAACCGTTATGCCTCTATCAAACCCTATGTTGTGACCACTCTTTAGAATCGTCACAAAGTGACGATTCTAAAGAGTGGTCACAACATAGGGTTTGATGGAGGCATAAAGAAAAAACGGTTGAAAGTTGTTTCTGGAGCCTTGTTGATTCGGAAACAGTGGCGTGCGTTGTTGTAAGGAGAGAATCGTTATTGAGAGGGCCGTTGTAGGGAGGGAGCACTGTACCGAGTTAAAAATATAACTTTGAAAATATCAGATAACTTAAATAAAATTTACAATGTCAAATACGGAGAATATACATTTGCAAGAATATGTTTATCATCATATAATGATAATCTAAATATTGAATTTTTTGGAACACATGGACAAAGTCAAAGAAACCATAGGAAATATGTTCTTTATAAACGATGTCGAAAATGAATTCCACGTTACTTTCGTTACAAAGATTCGTATATAGGTTGTCTTTCCTTTATTGAATTAAGACAAACTTATTTAAATGAAACACTATTTTTACGCAGACCAAATATTTATAAACTTATAACACTTTTGAACTGTACAAATCTGAACACACTATACACACTTGCCATACTATTGCCCAGAAAGGAAAACCCTTCTAGAGAATGTTTATGTCAGCTGATTAGCCTACAACCGGTATTATAAGTGTTACCCTTTGTAACCTATATGCTATTTTTATTAATCCTTCCCCTCTTATAAAGTCCTTTTCACGCATTTGCAAACCGTAAACCCAGATCAGATGGCTCCTGCGGGAGCCGTCTGATCAGATTCTGCTCTGTTTGCTTATGAAACATAAACGAACTGTATAGTTTCTACCAATACCAAGACATTATATGTACATATGCCATTATAAAAGTTGATCTGGATTTCATTCAAGGTGCAAATATTTCGTACATAAATATTGAACTTGGAAAGGGCTAAGCTACGTCCATCATATCTATTTTTTATTTTCTGTTCTTGTTTTATATCATTTTAATTGATACATCCATATTTGAATTGTATTGTGATGCGACGATGAACTGTATTGTTTCTTGAATAAAAGAGTTCTGTCCAGTCTATAACACTCTAATAAATATATTACCATGTACCCAAGATGCCAGTCATATTTATTGCTTGTTCCGTAACAATTGTCAATTTATACCAATATCTGACGTGCATTGGCAAACGGTTTAAGTTGGGATATTACACCAACCAACTGATTTTCATCAAGATGCACACTGTTTAACCCTTTTCCTCATTTCCGCATTTGCAAACAGAGTAGACTCAGATCAGATAGCTCCTGTAGGAGCCGTCTGACCAGGGTCTGCTCTATTTGCTTATGGTGTGATATAGAGATGATTCTACAGTTTCTATCTGATGTAAAATATGCTGTGTACATGTGTCATTATAACTATTCAGCTAATACATATTCATGATGTCTACTTCGTACATAAATATTCATGGGGTAAAGTCTAATAGTTTCTCAAACACCTTTACCCTTTACTCCATAAATGCGCTTTTCACGCCTTTAGAAACAGAGTAGACCCAGATCAGACGGCTTCTATAGGAGTCGTCTGATCATGGTCTGCTCTGGAGTGACTATTTACCCTTCTCTTGCTGAATTCTAAAATACATTTCTCCTTCTTTACCCATGCCCTGTTGTATAATTACATATATCTTCACTGTGTACAAGTATTTCGCTGTGCATTCACTGCTGTGGAGTGCAATGGTTGCACAATCAACTTGTAAATAGTGCAGACCCAGATGAGACAGCTCCTGCAGGAGCTGTCTCATCTGGGTCTTCGCTATTTACAGGTAGGTATATTGACGCAAATAGCAAGCGAAGGGTTATTGACTATTATAACAAAAGCGTTAATGACAGTTTTGAATTTGACGATCCGAAAAAAGCTTTTTGGTGCTTTAAATGATATTCTGTATGCATGTGTTTACCTTGCACCTGTTAGTTCACCACTATTAACAGATCACACTGAATCAGGAAAGTAATTACTTGAAAATGATATATTAAATGTAGAGAATTTGCATAGCTTAGAACTTATACTCTGTGCTTATTTTAATGCGCGCAGAGCAGAGCTTAATCATTTTGTTATAAATGAAAGTCATATACCTCTATTTGCAGAATATGATGGCGTTTTCAGAGAAATTGTGACAGCGAATCGTTGCTCATGTGACAAAGTATTTAATGGTCGAGAGCTTTTAAACTTTTGCAAATCCTATGGCTGTTCCATTGTTAACGGCAGAATTGGACAATACAGTGGTAAAGGTGACTTCACATATGTAGATACTGCCGTTGTAGTGTTACAGATTATTATATAATGACTTAGAATGTGTTCATCCCTAATCAATGACTTTGATATTGGAAACAGATCAGTGTGCAGACATCTACCAGTGACATGCAGTTTACAGTCACTTATTCAGATACTGAGTGCCAGAATGAAGAGTCACCGGAAAATGCTGAGTCTGTATACTATAAGTTCACACTTAATGCAGGGTGAAAGTCATGCAAAAGGCTCCTAGAGGAGCTTTCTGGATGACTTTCACCCTGCATTAAGCTGCCACCTGTCCATAAGACCGATATTTATACTGAATTTAACGTTCGGTTTAGAGAGGTTTTAATGTACATGTATAGAGTAAATGTCCGGAATAGTATCTTAAATGATGACCTTGACGTATTAGACTCAAATATTAGAGATAATTCGTTTGACATTAATGAGATAATGAATGATTGTACCTCAAACAAGCATTTCATACAAAATACAAAACAGTAAAACACAGATCTATATGCACAAGAAATCAATGTTCAGAAATTCAGGTATGTTGCGTCTGGATAATTAATAAATGTTGTCTGCTTCAATTTGTAGATTTATTCTTCAAGGACACGCATTTGTATTGGTCACAACATTAGGTTTTGTGGAGAAATCAAGATTCAGTATTTTAGTACACACGTTTATCTGTTGCTCTATTGATCAAGATATCTTGAATCACCCGGTTTCTCATCTGATCACTATTTGTGAATGTTTACGTAACATTGACAATGCAGTGTACATTTCGTTGCATCTAACACCCAGATGTTGCAAGGCAACGTTGTACTATCATGTCAATTTGTCAATAATTCAGAACTAACAAGTAAGACATTGCTGTAAATGTAAAGCAAAGTGGATAATTGTTGCCGCAAAACAAAGTTTGCCATTTAATGTAAACCTAATTGTTTGCTTAAAGTGGTTTTGACAGTAATGACACTTATAAACAAGAAATATCTTTTAAAAAGATATTCAGCGGCATTCAAATATTGACATAATGTACAAAACAATAATGATATTAAATCTCTGCCAACTTAATTTCAATGTTTCGAGATTCTGTTAGTACAGGGAACAAGATCTATGAAGGGTTGCTTGTAATTATAATAGCAGAGAAGCATGCAATGGAAATGACTTGGAGTAGAATAAGTAATTATGGAAAAATCAAGTTACTTTTATAGGAAATCACTATTAAAATGTACAATGTCAAAGTATTTTTTTAAACTATATGAATTTAGTTCTTCATTTTACCTATTATAAAAATTTACTTGAAAGCAAGTATATTAATATTGATATGAAGATAACTAATTGAATACACTTTAAATAAAGCATACAGAATTTAGTTTTTGTTTGTGCAGAGGCTGTAATTACTTAAAGAAAGGTATTTATCTATAGCCTGGATCAACGCATTAATTGAAGTGTGTGCATCATCATTAGTGACACCATTAATTGAATATATATATATTTAAAACAATATAAAGTTAGCTATCTCAACCTACTACTCGATCCAAAGCGCCAGGTGATAGAGCCGTAACAATAGCCTTCAGTAAGTAGCTTTATATCACAGAGAGCGAATAACCAGAGCTTTAATTGGTGCTGTGGTCGGGGATAGTAATTAATAATATTAATGCCACTACTCTAATATACTAAACAACATTTCTTCTTTATTTCCTACAGCATTGCCTATGAAGTATGGTGGTTTCGGAAAACTACCTATTCGTCAAAGTGGATGTGATCAAATGTGGTATTAAATAGATAACAAAATGATAATAAATGTTTAAAAGTTGAATAGTGGTTTTGGCAAACTTGCAATAATGCCCAGCAATCATTACCATGAGGTGATAAGTACGATAATGTGTTAGGATCTGATATAAAGTATGACACACCAAAAAATGAATAGTCAAAATTGATCCACACCTTTTGAGGATAATAGATATATATATAGTTTTATTCAGTAATATTGTTTATGTAGTATATACTCTAATTTTGATAATGACCAAAGTAATAAATAATTCATATTGTTTTACCGGTCATGGTAATAAACAACTATGTGACTACAGTATTGTACATGTATTTGAATCCACCAAAAGGTGAACTAAACAACATTTTGACTGAAAACAAAAAGCATAAAGTGAGTGGCAAACAGTTTGGACCAAGACTAAAATCAAAACTGAATGGGATAGTAAATGATTAGTAATGTGTTAGTGGTCTGGGGCTGTTTTAATGACTAAACAATGTGACTATAGTATTTGTAAGCACCTTTTTATCACTCATTGTACCCAAGGTTGAGTAAGTGTGAATATGTCACCTGCTTAGCTAATATCCTGATCTGTATAAACCAAAACAAATGGACCACATATTAATATTTAACATATAGACAGTTATTTAATGATATTGATTATTCAATTGTTGCTTTTTAATACAAATTTTCAATTTTTGCCGAAACGTCCTAGGCCGAATAAATAGATGGCCAAAACGTCCTGGGTCGAAACATCCGGGGCGAAACTTCCTATGCCGAAACGTCCTACATTCAGTTTGGCCATGTGTAGAGGCATTATAAAAAGGCTGTATGCCAGTCAAGGGGTTAACTAATGAAAATACGGTTTACTAGAAAATACTAGTAGATCATATGCAAATTACTGATTGGTGGAAAACTAGAACAAAAGTGAAAATAGACAGCTAACCGCTGAAAAAACATTTTTTACTTCGAATATACTAGTATACGAAAGGCTGGTCGTCTAAACTAAGCTGATATGAATTAATTATGCTAGGAAGTAATAAGTCGGGTATAGAAAAGGAACAACAAAGTTAATGATTGGTTATCTTTATTTTTTTAACACAAAAACTTATTATTTAAAAGCTTCTAAATAATATACAATAGAAAAAGAACACTTTTGGTAGATGGCAATGAGGGACATTAGTTAGTTGTTTGCTCTTGATAAAAGTAGAAGCTTTTTTTAGAAAAAAAACCCCACATGGCTCCTTTTATTTGCAAACCTTCGGTTTTATCCTAAATGAACAAGTCGACCAAGTGAAAGTTTACATTGGATTAATGAATAAATTATATGGATGGACTTTTGTGGAAAGAAATAAGGATCTATCCTTCTTTAGTAGCAAAGGGAAATGAAAAACTAATGTTCCTCATTACAGCATGCGCAAAATCAAGTTTGATCAACCTTTTCTCCGTTTATCTATACGGAATTCTATTTTTGGTGAATAATTTATTGACTCATTTTTACTGACATTAGGAGTGTTAACTGAGATGTACAGTATTTTTACTATAGTTATCTTTAAATATAGCAGACAAAAATGAAACAGCTTGTTTAGGCTCATTTAGATCTAAGTTTTGTCTACAAAGATGTTTAATGTAAATGCGTGACAAAATGTTAGAATAAACATTTGAAACAATCTACGCTACACAAAGAAAGTATTCAACATGTTTTTATAAAGCAGTAATGACAAAAGAACAGTGTAATATACAAGACTTTGTACCATAAGTTAACAAATCAAAAACCTCTAATGAGACTTTAAAAATAAGTTAATATTTTAATCTTCTCAAAATCAAGTAACTTTTTATTCCAATGTAAATATTTTTGACACCAAAATATGAATTATTTACTAGGAACTACCGATATTTTACAGATATTGTTCTGAATTCGCTAACAGTGCAGATTCTGATATGAAGTCTCATAAAGAATGCCCTAATTAACTTATTGGTTAAACTATCATGACAGAGTTACAGGTTCATATTACGCAATTGAAAAGTATTGTCCATTTGGTATTACTGACGGGGTTGTTTTCCCTTTCTCAGAAATAGATCTTTATGTGCTATATTTTGCTATAAATGTACTTATATCTGTATATATGCATTTTAACACCTTAGCAAATAGAACAAACCCAGATTTGATACTCCTGTATGATCTGTATGATCAATCTGGTCAGGGTCTGCTCTATTTGCTTATGAAATAAGAAACATATCAGATATAATTTTATCATGTCGCTATATAGCTCAATCATTACTATTTGTTCTATATGTTTTTCCTCTGTATATTGCTTGCTTGATAAGTATGTTTGCTCATTCATATTTGTTCGGTATAGTTATTGTTTGATAAATTTGTGTTTTCTTGTTTGTTTGTTATCACAATAAAATTCCAATTTCAAAATGAACCAAGGTTTTTTGTAAACTCCATGCCTTGACTTTACAATTTCCACAACTTTTTAATTCAAATTATACAGGATACTTACTGACATCATTACCCGTACTTGACTATCATAATACGGCATATACTGGTGCTGAAAGCTTAATTATCATCTAATCAAATATATATCGATTGGATTTAATTCTGCGTATATTGGTACTTTCCGTTCAAGTAAATCACAATTGCCATTTACATACATTTGAATGCAAATCGGTTGGACTAAATTGTGCATAAAATGGCTATATTATATAATGGGTCCGGAACGACCAAGGCTGAAACGGATTGGGCTGATTAAAAGCCATGCTATTGCAATTATCATACAAAGTAGAATCTAATAAACAACTAAAATTGAAAAGACTTGCTTCTATCAAACAAACATTATTCAAAATGCAATACATATCACACACCCTAGCACCGACTTAAACGATATTTAAATTTCATAAATAAAAAAATTGAAACTTATAATCAGGAAGTACCAGAAAATAAAACAACACTGAGAATGAAGTACGAACCAACGTCTTACGACGGGACACCAGCATATAACACCACCTGCTGTATCTGAAGTACATGAATTCTGGAACAAGACTTTAAGTCACATCGTGATAACATCAGATCTCCAGATTAGATGTGTAAATTTAATCATTTTCAAGAATGGTTGATTTCATCACCAAACCCTATACTGTGACCGCTCGTTAGAATCGTCTCTTTGAGACAATTCTAATTAGTGATCACATTGTAGGATTTGGTGGAGAAATGCCTATTCTAGTATTTGGGTACGCACCCTTATCTGTACCTCTGATAGCATGTCATATGCACATGACATTATGTCACACCGAGTCACGTTGTAAACTGACACGGGCCGACCAGTCATTGTAAGTAGCATGCTCCCCATTCAGACAATCGTTCACCAGAACGCTGCTTTTCACATTCATGACGACTTTGGTAGGCCCTAGCTGGGGACAAGAGACCTCTAGTTCCCGAAGTCTATGTTATATCTATTGGCCTAACAGTATCGGTGAAACTCGACAGAAACTAATTGTCAAACTTATGTCATCCAAGCATTACATTTAAAGATAACAACACAGACAGCTTTCACTCATCTTCTTAACCCTTCTCTTGCTGAATTTTAAAATACAGTTTTCCTTCTTTACCCATGCCCTGTTGTATAATTACATATATCTTCACTATGTACATGACTTTCGCTGTGCAATCACTGCTGTAGAGCACTGGTTGCACAATCAACTTGTAAATAGTGCAGATCCTGATGAGACAGCTCCTGCAGGAGCTGTCTCATCTGGGTCTTCACTATTTACAGGTAGGTATATTGACGCGAATAGCAAGCGAAGGGTTAAAACTGAAACTGATCCGATCATGATGCAGCACCATTTATCTTTATACAGCAGGATATGGTGATATGGTTACTTTAACATATATTTTATTAATGAACTTCAGAGTTATCCTAAGCCCGTGAACAGGGTCCATGCTTATAAAGCTTTTAGTTGAGTCTGAGATCGTTCTCAAGCTTTTGATTGGTCAGATTTGAGCCTTTGGCTCAAATCTGACCAATCAAAAGCTTGAGAACTCAAATCTGACCAATCAAAAGCCTGAGAACGAAACTCAGACTCAACTAAAAGCTTTATAAGCATGGACCCATATTGATTCCAAGGTCGGTTATCGACAACTATATCCAATCTGTTAGACAACGATCGTCGATAGATCGTATGACCAATCGCAAACCAGTAATCGAGCAATGTCTTATTACATCTTTGAGTTTTCTGGTTTCTAGAAGTTGGTCGAATCAATTTCTGGTTGTCAGAAATGTCAATCAAGCAAAATTCACAACTCTGTTATATTAGTACATCGTTATTCGTTTATGCCTATTGTCCATATAAAAGTAAATTATGAACAATACATAGACTCGGACCTGAGGGATCCCTTCGATCGTGGTCTTCACTTTTTGGTTTAAACATTATGAACAAAATCACTCAACAATTTGTGAACATGTTCCAAAAGAAATCAGTTAAAATAGCTGGTTAAAATAGCTTATGTGTAAATGTAGCTACATGTAATGTGTAAATGTTTAGTGGTAGATATTCCTCTCAGGTGCTGTGTATAGGTGCGGACGAACTTACGCTTGCGCAAGTCTATAAATGAAGAAATTACGAGTTAGCGATTTATCAATATCACCGTCTACCAACAACACCGGAAATAGCTGCCAGACGAAGCGAAGAAAGTGATTAATCTGATCAATACCAGGTGTCAAACTCCTTTGTTTTTTTTTATAACTCGCATATGCTTAACCGTCATAGAAAAAACCCTCATGTATCCGAGTTTAAACTGTTGCATAAGTTGGCAAGATCAAAATAATTAACCTGTTAAAGGCTTGCCTTGTACCGAGGAAAAGTCAACGCCGCTTGATATTTGGATCTTATTTAAGGAAACCTGTATTTGTATATTCACGAATCAACTTCCGACTCAAAGTATATTGTTGTTCTGTTTGATGTACCAAAACTTGTATCTCTCCATACATTGTGTGAGAATATATTAGAATAATCATATGTAGGGGTGTGTACGGCGAATAACTGCTCTGGTGTACGGCGAATAGCGTTTCTGGTGAGTTTTAGTGTACGGCTAATAGCTTCTACAGTTTTCGAAATAAAATGCCGTTAAAAAGGAGAGTGTAGAACAAAGACCTGTAAAAGTACATGTATGAGTCGTGCAAGAAACGCCGCATACACAACACACAACTGACCGATTACATTCGACCACGTTAATATGCTACTTAAATATTTAAGAACATTGCTTTAGAGTTGATCAATGTGCTCATTCAAGTCGAATTATTCTATTCTAAAGTGTATTATGAATACGCGTCCTGCTTTATAACCGCTTTCAGTGTGCAAGTAGAGCAGACAAATGAATCTGGACATATTATGTTTGCAAAGGATTAGATGTTTGTTTCTATGTGGAAAAGGGTTTAGATTTGTTTCTGGCAAAGAATATAGTAGCATATGGCTTAACCGACCATAAAAGGTCCAACTATGGGTCTGTAAGGCAGGTGGTAGCATAATGTAGACCACACATGATGATGTAGAAAGCTCCTAGGATTTGCCTTGTTTTAGGTGACCACCTGCTTTTAAGACTTCTATGTTTAACCCTTTCGCTGCCAAACTCTGTCGTCTGCTATCTTTGTCGTCTGCTATAAATTTTCATTCTTTTGATTTTCTTCATTTTTGTTTCAAAAACATAGTAACAGTAACAAACAGTTTGGATTCTGATGAGACGCCGAGTTACTCGGCGTCTCATCTGGATCCAAACTGTTTGCATTGGTAATCACAGATCCGGCATTGGCAGCGAAAGGGTTAATAAATGAATGGCCACTTAGGACAGATTATGCTGTATGTATTTACCCCCTTTCTACTAAAGAAATTTAACAACACTTATTTAACCCTTTACCTGTTCAATATTTATGCAAGAATAATGACATCATGAATATTTTGTAATGCAAATTTTTCAAGTGAGATTTTTGTTTTGAAAAAATAAGAACTGGAATTTGGTCTATAAATCTACACATGAAATGTCTTAAGCAAACAACAGATCCTGATCAGACGGTTCCTATATGCCATCTCAGTTTGCAAATGCGTGACAAAGTGTGTATATAAAGAAAAGCGTTAATGATTTAATCAATATTTCAGTAACCAGGGTTTCGATGTTTTTGTGGTGGTTGCGTCTTGTGTGTGGCTTTTCCTGCTTGACTTTACTACTTTGTTAGGAAGGAAATTTTGTTTTCTGTGGCAAAGGTTTCGTTTCTATAAATTATATTAATTTAATCAGTTTATTATATATAAGATGGTGAGGTAGAGTAGTATTGAGCGTAGAGCAATTATAAGAGCTAAATAAAGAAACGTGTGCGTGTGTGTGTGCGTGCGTACTATTAGTATAGTATAATTTATATTCTTGTTTAGACCAAACATCAGTCTTTTAAAAAACAAAGTGATTATTAAACTAATTCGTTATTCATACATATATCTTGTAGTATCCGAATTTCGTGAATGCCCGGATGTATGCAACAGTAATTAAGAATAAAATGTTCATACCTAGAAATTCACTTACCACATTTAAGATTTTCCAGAAGCGTAGCTGAATCCAAATATAGTTTACGCACCGTCGCTATAGGGGTCCGGGAGGTGGGTTTGTTGCCCACTGGAACTTTTGAAGTGAGTGGTTTCAATTGATACAGTTTCTTTTGATTGTAATTGCACTAAAAAACTGCACATTACTGCCCTGAAATACTTTCGTATGACATTATTATTATTCCATACTAAAATATCGGTCATAAAACCAATCCATACAACCCGAAATCTTTATTTAATCACGAAAACGTAGCAGTACCGTAATGGCGGAGAGTATTCAGGGGTAATTAATTTTGTATTGTTACGTGTAGATTCGTCAAAAACCGAACATAGCGCAATAGTAGATATTGGTACTCTAACAATTGCTTGTTCTAAAAGTTTCCTCAATTTCTATTGCACAGCCTACATTTTATTTCTGGATCAATGACATGTTCATGATAGACAGGAGGTGTCAATATTATTTTCATCGCACTGGCCTCTAGAAACGACTAAAAATAAGATTTAACCGTAAAACGCCGCACATCACGCAAGCTATTTTCCGAAGTCTTCACAACAATAAAGATATTAATATACGCCGTGCACATCCGACTAACTGAGTTTAGATTATAACCTTTTTATATATGACCTCATTCATGCGACAATGATTGTAAACTATAACGGAAAACTCCTGATGTCTTATTACGCATGTAGATCTATCAGGAATTTAACACTATTGTTTTAGTGCCAATTTACTTTACGTAAAACCAGAATCTCTTGACGATTGGAAGCACCAATAATGTGCCATAAACGTCAATGATATGATCGTTCTGAAGCGTGTAATAACAGCTGTTACTAGATTTAGTATGATGTAGTTCAATAGAATGCTTTATTTCTTCCACGTAACGGTTTATATTCCACAATTTATTGTCGTTTTCAAAATGCAGTATAGACACATGGTAACTAATGATAATACTTAATAGAATATTCTGTAGGTATGGTATTTGTATTATATATGGTATTTGTATAAACTTATAGATTGTCCTAAGCGAATACTCAGAACATTCTATTGAATCTTTTGGACCCGTGGTAACTCTAAAAAGGACGATGTTAATGCCAAAATGTCGAAAGGAAACTTCTTGATTACTATCATTATGTTTTAACCTTTCTCTTGCTGAATTAAAAAAAACAACAAAACAAAACATTATTCCTTCTTTACCCATGTCATGTTGTATAATTACATATATCTTCACTGTGTACAAGTATTTCACTGTATAAATCACTGCTGTGGAGTACACTGGTTGCACAATCAACTTGTAAATAGTGCAGACCCTGATGAGACAGCTCCTGCAGGAGCTGTCTCATCTTGGTCTTCACTATTTACAGGTAAGTATAATGACGTGAATGGCAAGCGAAGGGTTAAACACACATATACTATTTAACATATCTATATTTGTTTGATTAATGGTTTTTGAAAGACTTTTTTTGCACATCATTAACTCAGACGTATTTGATTTTACACATTTGACCACATTGTAAACATTACATTAGTATCATATGAAACGATATGTTTATTTGCCTTGTTGGTCTTTTGCAGTGGTGATGGAATAAGTGCCAGTTTTGGCGCCTCTAAACCGGTCCCCTTATGTCATTTATTACTAATTATCATATGCATACACATATGCTGTCTTTGGTTTGCTATGACGCTGTTCGCGCGACGGTATGCTTTGTATGTGGTATTTCCTGCATTACTCATACATTTACTTTGGTTGTAATCTTTTTGTTCAAGTTATTGTTGACTGTATGCAAGAGTAATATCTAACAGCCTTTCTTGGGTTTAAAAACGCTTATTCAGACAGTTTCATATCTGCTATGTACATGTAGTATTTATAGAAGAACCCCTCTGTTAGGGGTTGTCTGGATCTAGCATACCGTTATGTGCATACAAAATATATCTAGCCTTACACACATTCAAAAATGCTTCTTTCCATCGTTATTCTACGACAATTACCTATCATTTACAGTCATAATGTTATTCATGTAATACGATATATTCACTATTCCAGCAGCTGTCACTAAGTCAATAACGATGCGGCTATATATAAATAGTTGACATAGCACTATTTCGCGGTACACAGCAATATTGGTGGACAACAATTTTCATAAACAGATAAAGTGTTGAAATTGTTGAATGGTATATATTATTTAGTGAGATGTCATCATAGGAAGGGAAAGCTGTTGGGTATGTACCAGTTTTGATTTATTTAAAGTTAATTTTTACAATTGTGTTCGATATAATTTTTTAAAGCAGAGCGGGCACCAACAGTTGTTCAGGAAATTAAAGTGTATATTTGTTATGCTGTATGAGAAATTTGTAAATAGTGATTTTAAGCTCCTGTGTATTTGTCATGCAAATTGTATTACCAGAGCAAACTTACATATATACTTTACTAATCTTATCCCTGGCCAGTTTCAATGTGCAAATCCTATTATAAATGACCACACATATGCAAACAGTAATATGGCCTTCTCCATCCCATGGAGAACTCAATACCAATTTCTGTCAAATCACTAGCATCCTGCTATAGTGCATCATGTGTTAGGACTGTCGCATCTTTTATATATTACCCACGTCAGTAGAGAGGCATAACGAAATTGGGTTAAAATAAGAGTATTTGGCTTTCTCTGTGCTCTCCAGCTCTGAAGAGCGTTGAGAAGGTCAGCTACTGAAAATATATGTCATATTTCACAGCTCATTTTCAGGCGTAGAAAGGACCATAGCGATGTGCAAGAATTTTAGGGCCGCACGTACTATCAAATAAAGGTGCGCTGTAAGAACAAGATTCATCGCATATCCAGGATAGAAAGCAGATGAACTGCCAGATAGAGAGTCATAATGCCTTACCTGTACCAATAGCGCTTCAGTTTTCCTCTTAGAGAAATGCATTTATGTAAACCGATAGACTGTAACCTATGCAATACATTCCCCATTATAAATATATTCAACTTAGCGGCTCGGGCAACATGATTTTCCTCAGCAGGAAACAAAAAGTCAGATATCTCGCCAATGATCTGTATAACTACTATTATTATACTGCAAAGTAAAATCCTCGATTTTGATTGGTCAATTAGCCATGTATAAAAGCCGTGTATCCCTCTAAATTCTGATGTATATACGGAGTCATGGGCAACAATGGATTTCCCCCGTCGAGGGCCTCGCTTCATTGCTACAATAAAATAAACATGGCCGACCAGTTTCACTTCGTCGAATCGATCCAAACAACCGTTCTCAAACAAAATAACAAGAGTTTGGGGCGGAGCAAAGTTATCCATTGAGAAGCATTTTTGTTATAGTTGTTGTATAACAATGCAAATCAACCCGATACGTGGCGAAGGTCTTATTCTGCTCTGATGCTAAAAATGTTGTCAAAGTGCTTGTGCAAGTACTGTTTAGGCACTAGGCCCCCGCTTTTACAAAGACAATCCATACCCAATTCGATTCAGATTTTGTCTATGCACATGCACAGTACACGTACCTGTAAATTGCAGTAAAGACGCTCCTTCCAACGCCCATTTTTGAATACCATAAAACCGTCATAAAACATCATAAAACCGTCACTTTGACGTCATCCAAATGACGTCGGAATAGCTTCAATCGCTCTATTAAGTTTAACCGTTCTCATGCTGAAAAATAGTGTCTGCTTACCCGCTGATATGCTGAAAGTTTTACTAACGTCTGATTCTTTCAATCCGTTGAGAAACTAATGCTCTTGGAAGATCCCTTTCTATCCAGAAATGTAACTAGAACTATCACTAAAGGTGATGGATACCCCCACATGGCAGCTTTGATTGCGAATCCAAGTTTTGACATGTAACGGGACTAAAACACATAAATACTCAAAGTTAAAGGAGAGATAATTCTGTAATGCTTGCAACAAACAACATATGAAAAATTTAAAAATGAAGAAAGATTTGTGACACGAAATCCCCATGTTTCATGCCAAAATGAAAATGTTCACGCTGGTCCGATTTTGCAGAATGACACTGGTTCTTTTTCCATTTCAAGGCTAGGTTTTAAGTTCAAGGTCACAGAGACCTGAATATCTACTACCTAATATGTATTGACACAACAGGTTTGGTAATGCTAGATAAAAATGTATAGGATATATGCTCCGGACAAGACCTGAAATTTGTGTCTTGCACATCTACTACTCCTGTGTAACATTTATGCCAAGTATCAAGTAAATCAGGTTGAAAGTGAAGGAGGGGTTCACCGTACAAGACTTTGCCTGCCAATTTTAAGATCAATGTAAAGGCCAAAGGTCAAGGTCACTGAGATTTGAAATTTGTGAATCAGGTTGAAAGTGAAGGAGGAGTTCAAAGTACAAGATTTTGCCTGCCAATTTAAAGACCAATTTCAAGGCCAAATGTTACTCAGATGTAGTAGATGTGCAAGACACAAATTGCAGGTCTCTGTGACCTTGACCTTGACCTTTTGCTTTGAAATTGGCAGGCAAAATCTTGTACTTTGAACTCCTCCTTCACTTTCAAGACCACTTTGAGACCAAGTATCAAATGAATCAGGTTGAAACTGAAGGAGGAGTTGAAAGTACAAAATTTTGCAGACCGACCGACCGTCCATCGACCGACCGACCAACCGACCGACCAACCGACAGGCTGATTCCAGTATACCCCCTCAAACTCTGTTTGTGGGGGTATAATGAGCTGGTTATTATACAGATATTATAAGCCCTTACCTTACAGTATGAGGTCCCTGAGGGGAAGCAAAACGACGCCTGCATTAACAACGCTAATTAACTGCTACAAATATTAAACTTTGCAGTATAATAAAATCGTTATACAGATCATTGTCGGGATATCTGAGTTTTTATTCCCTGCTGAGGAAAATACATGTAGCCCTCGCCTAACGGCTCGGGCAACATGAATTTCCTCAGAAGGAAACAAAAAGTCAGATACCCCGCTAATGATATGTATAACTAATATAATTATCATCAAAGTTGCACGCGATATTTTTGTATGTTGCAGGTATTTAAACACTCTGTACTATGAATAATGAGGTTAGAATGGTTGCATTGGGAACAGATATATTACCATCAGTGCTAAATAATTTGTCCCAGATGTGTTTATCCAACAATCTTGGTGATATTCAGTGATCATTTTAAACTTTAGCTAAACAATTTTGCACTTTATGAGAGAAAGACTGGTGTCTTCAACATCTTTTACTGTTCTTATAGATATTCATACATGTACATATGCAAATTAGTTTATATCAGAAAAGAATATTTACTATTAAAAAAGCGCCTCTTCTCTATGTTTCTAACAACTGATTTCACGATTTATAAAAAATAACTGAGATTTAGCTGAGTATTACAGGTAGATGTCAATTTTCTAAAATGTGTGAAAGGATTGGTTACCATGCAAACAGTTACAATGTTACTTACATCTCACTGTTTGGTTATCAATTTAGATACTTTCTGAGTATTTATCTTCAATTTGAACTACATTTGAAGTTGTTTTCTGATATTGGTAGGATAAGAATTCAGAGGTTTAAGTTATTTATGTAATTATTTTACTATGTTCATTGTGTTCTCATAAATATCCATGTGTATGCAAATAAGGTAATTCCTCAGCATAGCGTTTAAGCAAAAGTACACGATCGAGTTTTAATTCGGCACCAGTTTTATACAGTTAGCACAAAAACATCTGTGATATAGAATAGTTTTGCAGGCAGGCGTCGACTAATAAAATATGTGTGAACAGTGTGAAATGGATGGTTACTACAGTTTTTGGTCCTTAAATTAGATATTGTTTGTATTTCTTTTATTTTGTCAACATGTTAAACTGTATTTGAAGTTGTTTTCTGATATTTGTTGGATAACAAAGTGAATAGTTTACATCATACACGTTATTTATATGAAAAGGTAGTAAGGTCAAGCAGGCAAAGCCTCATACAAGACGCAACCACCACCAAATCATCGATAGACAACATGTCACACACACAACTTCACACCCAAACATACGCACATACAAATGTACACGAGATGAACGCATAAAACACCAACAAACACACAAGGACTAGAGACACACATTCGAAAAATGAACAAAAGCACAAGTGAAAAAGAGAGTACCGCCTTGGATTGACCAGTGGCAAAACCACCACTTGGGTTTAAACCGGTTTACGGACGTCCTAACCTCACATTCATCTCAAAGTCACCCTAGCTTAACACATAATGTAAATAACGATATCCTCGCCGGGCTTTTCCGAAACACAGAAGACGGTAAACACATGACAATATGTCAAACATGGCATAACAAGTGTGAAAAATCCGTCAAATATGTACTCAATGACTTTGCTGGAGTCAAAGCAACTGTATGGAAGCCGTTAAGGGCACGACAAGGAAAAGTAATACATGTGTCTAGTATTATCCTCCCAATTTGACCTGAGACTTCATGCATATTCCGTGTATTATCGTCGCTAATCTTCGGATAAATTTCCGATGGTATAAGAATGCGCTATAAGAATGAAATCCTCGTGGAACATGATTATTACCGGCTTTTGGTTTGCTATTTTTTGTCACAGAGTATTACGAACAATCCCGATAAACACGCCGAAACTTAATCGAGTCTCCGGTCAAATTGGGAGTATACAATCATAGAGCCTGTCATCGCGCAAGTAAAGAGGAAAGCGTAGCTACCGACTGTAAAGGGGTCAATAACCAAACATGCACCAAAAATTGTCTTATAATTAGAAATAACATATTTAAGCAACCTTCATGAGTTACTCTATAGAATGTATAGCAAAGTAAGATACATGGCAAAATATATAGTCATGGTATTCACTATACACTGGTTATATTTGGATTGTCTTTTAATATAATAATTGGTATAATTTTGGCCCGGTACAAAGTGCTAATTTTAGTACTGATGCAACACTTCCACTTAAAGTACATGCTGTGAAACATACACAGCATTTGAGGCCAGTCGACTTGATGTATTAAATTTATGTTTTATACAGTAAAACCTCGATTATTCGAATTTTCTGTATAAAAGAATTTAGATACTTTTAGGCAGGTGGCTGCTTAATGCATGGTGAAATTTATACAGACAGCTCCTAGAGGAGCTTTCTGCATGACTTCCACCATGCATTAAGCTGCCACCTGTCTTAAAGATAGATAATAATACATATTTTAGTGTTCGAATAATCGAGATTTTACTGTAGTTTGGATCCAAATGAAACTCCCAGTAGGCCTACTGCAGTGTATTATCAAAGTATTGGACAGTCCAATTTTGTATACTGATATTAAACAAAATGGTTGCGTGTTTCAATTTCTTTTTGACTTTGTTTTTATATTGGGGCATTACATTGATTTAAATATAACAACTTTCAGATTTAAAGCAAATGATATTCATTACCTGAGAAAGAGTAAATAACGCGGAATGTAAAACTGTATTTGTATGTTGTTTTTTTTTAAAAAAAAAAAGATAAATGTGAGTCAGTTATTTATTGCTCTGTAGAACTACTTCTAGACCAGGGTCCATGCTTATAAAGCTTTTAGTTGAGTCTGAGAACTCAAATCTGACCAATCAAAAGCTTGAGAACGAAACTCAGACTCAACTAAAAGCTTTATAAGCATGGATCCTGTTATATTATCACCCTACATTTTGTAAGCTGTATGTTAAAATGTTTCTTTCTTTTTAATATATTGAATAGAAAGGTTCTGTCAAATATATTAAAACAATGTAAATCTAACTATAATTTGATGATGCCAGATGGAGACTAAAATTCTTTCTGTAAACTGCCAAGGCCTTGAATTCTTAGAGAAAAGGAGATATGTTTTTGATTACTTTAGAACAGTGTAGTGTATGTTGCCGGCAAGATGTGCACTATACACACAATAAAGAAAACAAAAAACACCAGAACCCAGTGGGGTTTGAAGGTTGTTAGTTCAGGAAACTCTCAATCTAGAGGTGTTACAATTCTCTTTCAAAAGGGAATTGATTTTAAAATATACCAACATATAACAAATCCACATAGAAATTACATCATTGTTGACTTATCAATAGATAATTATAATTTACACTAATTAATCTTTAAGGACCAAATGAAGGTGGTCCATTATTTTATGATCACCTAATGAGTCAAGCTTAGACGTTCACCAATGGCAGTATCATAATGTGTATGAATATAACTTGGTTTCAAAAATGGTAACTCTCAACTACACTGAAAAAATAAAAAAAATAAAAAAAACCATAATACCAAACTTGAAACGCCGATTTTTAACACCTTTGGGGGAGAATTACAGTAGTAAAAACGCTACTTCTATCACTTCGCATCCACCTTTTCATATCATTGGCAAATCCTGCTTTTGAAATATTAAAAGAAATAAACACAATGTTCTATGATTTTATTTGGCAGGGAACCGCAACAATAAAACAAACAGTATTTCGAATGGGGTTGAGAATGATAAATTTAACACCTTTAATTGATGGACTTAACTCAAGTTGGTTTAGAACCATTGCTGTTGGTTTTTCGGCATTTTTATTAAGTATATTGTAGATATGCTTTGAGTCTTTACTCTGTTTAAGCAGTATTAATGCATTTAATGGAAGACAAGAAATATATAGCGACAAGAGATAACCATCTTGGAAAAATTGATCAAATATGGTCAAAATATTATTTATTTGAAGACGATCATGTAAAATAAACTGCATGTATTGTTTGTTTTTAAAAAAGTCCCTGGTAAATTAAGATTGGGTTAAAAAATAAAATAAAAAGCATAACACCAGTTGATAATAAAATATTAAGAGAGAACCGCCATCAAACACATTTTTCTCCTTCTCTTTTTTCCCTTTTCTTTCCCCCTCTTTTCATATTCCAAAATTGAATTGTTTTAAACACCATACTGACTTTTTTGAAATGACAAAAAAAGCAAACCATCCCCTCATGTAACATGTTTTTGCGTACAATAACTTATGGAAAGTATAATATTAACTATCAAAATGGTATTGTTAAAAATATGAAAACTGTATATGAGGCGTGCCATGACAACACCTGTAATAGTGACAAAAGTTATCGATTTGGGAGTTTTATCATTTTCTGACAAATAGATGTCTATACAATCGATTTTCATTATTGTTGTGGTCATTTGACGTCTTTAAATATGTTTAGCATTTGAATGATGTAGGTGTTTTGCGAAAATTTGCACGTCGTTTTATATGACTAACCTTCCGATCTTATTCGCCTCTAGTAAACATAAAATATGGCAGTAGTTACAACTACACATTTATCCAGATCAAAAGAATAGTTTTATTTTGAGTGTTTAAATTCGTTTAAAATAAAGGTGAAATCACTGTCTCGGTACTGGACAAGTGACGTCCTGGTTGGCTTAAAACAAAATCAACAAAATCGATGCATCACCCGTATTTTAGTGATGGAAAATGTGTAAACATTATGACGTCAAATTTAATCGGTCGTAACGTCATTTCGTAGGCGATGTTACTATTCCAGGTTTTGTCATGGCATATATGTACTATGTATATACTAACCATGACACATAAGCTACTAACAAAACATTTTTTGTAAGGTATGATGGGGGATGGTCCTCCCCGACCCTCTCATACCTGTACCTATGACGGGAGTATAAACGAGCACCTAGCTTGGTGTCTCAACCCCCCCAAAACCCCCCAAAAACACAACAAACCCCCCCCCCCCAAAAAAAAAAAAAACCCAACAACAACCCAATACCAACAACAACAAACAAAACACAACAAAAACAACAACACAGGACACAAACATTACCAAAACACCGATAGAAAATAAGTGAAAAATATATAAAACCGCACACACACAAACACACACACGATACAAAAATATTCACACGCGTGAGATGCAAGTTACAACCATAAAAAACTTTCAAGCACAAAGACACAAAGGCACGGTACAAACATAAATTACGGGTCAGTTTCACCAACACCTAACGTCAAACGTGTCACCTTAGTGACAGTATAAATAAAGATATCTCCTCCAGACTGTCCCATAACACAAAACAATATGTAAAACACAGTCCGTCAAATATGTATTCAATGACTGCTGAAGTCAGAGCAATTTTTGGGAAGTACTTGTATGTGTCATGCAGGAAACACCATAAACCACACAGCCACCCGAAATGCATCATGACAAGAAAATACAACAAATGTGTCTGCCTATCATACGTACACAACAGACGCACAAAGACAAAACAAACAAACAGGGGGAGATGGAAGTACCGCCTTGGAACGGTCAGTGACAATTGTCACAGGGGTTTAATCCACCCACGTTTAGTTAAATTATCATTTCATTTCTGAATGGGCCAAAAACATTAATATCAGAATTGTCGTATATTTTATCACAGTAACGTTTTAAATGTTCATTGATAATAAGACAGGATGTCAAGTCCTTAGACATTTCAGTAGTAGTACAACAACTAGAGTAATACAACGCTCCTTAAACAGACGTTATGCTTCAATTACTGAAGTTAATAGTATGGGGATTAATATCCATTCATGCGTTTTAACGTTCTGTGGCGGATTCGATCATACGCCGATGGACATGAATCATTCATAGATCAGATAAAATTGACAGACGAAGTTTTATGTGCATGTACATAGTCACAAAGTGTTATTTGGTAATTGTATCTACCCTAATTCAAGTGATCTGACGTGTAGGTGATATTTGATATCACTATAATATGAAGATATAAGGTATGCTTTACCGTAACTAGCCGTTAGACCGATCAAATAGTAAAGAACCAGATCAGTTCAATTGTTGAGATCTTACATCGGTGTCATACAAAATAGCTCCTGATGTGTGCACAAAAGATAGAACATGATAAAAAATGTGTACTTTACAAAGCTATATGTTCCGTTTTCGTGAAGTAAGTCTCAATAAGTATTTCCATCATTTCAGAGTTGACATTGGACATTGGCCATGCGGAGACCTGTCATAATGTTCCGTCGATCAATATCAAGATTACTACACAAACCCCTGGATTTGGTGCTCGTCGTGTCTGCTTTCAGTGTCATTTATTCGGTACTTATAAAAACTCATGAGGCAATAATGGAAAGACAACAGACTCATATTACCGGTGATACATCAATGGCTATCAAGGAAAACAATAACATACTGAAGTATTACCCTGATCACAAAGCGAACGATTACCCAGTATCTACATTACCAGATCCTTACATCATTAGCAATAAAGATGCTTGCAAAAATAATGCTAAGCTTAAGTTCATAGTCATCGTAACGTCGAAATCATTAAATTTTGCCCGAAGGAATGATATACGAGGTACATGGGGAAATATTTCATATTACAACAACGGTGAGGTGAGAATTGTTTTTATTTTAGGACGTCCACAGCTTGAAAAGGATCAAATCACAATAGCCGAAGAAAGTACAACCTACAATGATATTGTGCAAGGAAGGTTTCTTGACACATACAATAATTTAACACAAAAGTCGGTACTTGGCGTAAGATGGGTTAAAGAACACTGTCCAAACAGTAAAATGGTGGTTAAGGTCAACGACAATGTAGTCATCAATCTTTTCGAATTGTTTAAAATGAATGAAACCGGCGATTGTTGCAAGAACCCTACCGAAATCATGTGCCATCGGCATCCAATGGGTGATAGTCATATTCTTAGGTCAGATGATGAAAAGTGGAAAGTAGACAGCGAATATTTCCCAAATCTAACGACATATCCATTCCCTTATTGTAGCGGTTTATTTGCCGTCATTGCTCAAGGTGCCATCCCTATCTTATATGAGATTTCAACCCACATGCCTAGCTTCTGGATAGAGGACGTTTATCTTACAGGAATAGTTGCATCACGGTCTAAACAGGTAATACTAACCCATGTTGAAGGAATTTGGTCTTATAACGATGACGGTATATATTGCTTCAAAACTTTTAAACACGAATGTGTTCTAATTGCCGGACTTTCAAGCAGTCCACGAACTTTTCGTCAATTGTGGTCTTTATTATTGAAGTACTACTAGATGCACTTATTTTTTGCTACGCTAGTTGTTTATTATCAACAATGATGGCTTTGATATGTGCTAACGGTTTACAAACTTCATAAATTGTTAGACATACCTATTTTCTCACTTTGTTCATCAAATATATTAAATAATTCATTTAAGAGGGATATGGTCCTATATTACTACATCATACTGCATGTCTGGTTGTCAACACTTTTACAGCTGGCAATCACGCTTCCGCTTTTCATGTACGTCAACATAGGCTGGGTCCTAGTAGTGGTTATCGTAGCATCCCCCTAGACTTTTTTCGTGGGTACCAAATTGTTCGTTTGGGTCCTCAGAACACATTTTGAGCATGCCCCCAAAACAAGTTTGTACCAGCTATGTTTTATTTAACGGTTTCCATGGTAACCCGAGGTTATTTTCGAAACTACCTTAGTTCAGAAAATGCGTCATAACTTTGCTTTTAGAAGCAATAGAAGGACAAAACAAGTACCAAAGTAAAGCAGAGACATATAGCTTGAATATGATATATGATTTAATTAATATTCATAAATGCATTCTTATGAATATTAATGAGGAAGTAAAAAATGCGTTTTTAGAAAAAAAAGGAGTTTGTTGTTTAGTCAGATAGGCTTATTAATGTACAGAAATTATTGACCGTTTTCGAAACATCATTGGTTCAGAAAATGCGTAATAACTTTGCTTTTAAAGGAATACACGGACAAAACAAAAACCAAAGTAAAGCAGCGAAATATAAATTGATTATGATATATAATTTGAATAATATTCATATATGATTGCTTATGAATATTAATGAGGAATTATAAAAAAAACCCCGCTTTTTTAGAAAAAGGAGGTTGTTGTTTAGTCTTAGAGGCCTATTGAAGCACAAAACTATTGAATTCAGGTTAAAATTGTTCGTTTGGGTCCGCAGAACACAATTTGAGCACCCCCCCCCAAAAAAATGTGTCCCAGTTATGTTTTTTAATGGTTTCCATGGTAACCCGAGGTTAATTTTGAAACACCCGTTGTTACAAAAATGCGTCATTTACTTTGCCTATAGAGGCAAAAGAAGGACAAAACAAGAACTTAAAAAGCAAAGACATATAACTTGAATATAATATGTAATTTAACTAATTTGTTATAAATTTATTCTTATGAATAATAATGAGGAAGTAAAACAATCCGGTTTTGGTTTAGAAAATAGGAGATTATTGTTTAGTCTGAGAGGCCTGTTAATAAACAAGAGTTATTGAATTCATGTTTGAATGTTTTCGTGTGATCATACAAGGAAAAAAAACTATCTTTGTTTCAGGTAACATTTCTATAAAACATGCATATTTCAGCTAATTTGCATATAATGTGCGCAAAGGAATAAGCATTTTTCTCTGAGCATTGAATTTAGTACTATTTTGAGTATAATATCTTTTCTGTGATTTATTTTACGTAAAATACCAAAAACAAATTGTACCAAAACAGACGAGAGCAGAGGATCATTACTTTGTGTATATAATTGATTTGTTCATGAATGTCTTTTGAATATAAATGCCATATTTATGAATATTAACGAGATGTAAAAATAAACACACTTAAAACAGCTGTTCTTATCTGTTATTTTATTAAAATCTAAAAGTTATTTAGTAGAATCCCCTCTCTCTGGAGAGAGGAGGCTGTCGACCCAGAGGGACGCGATAGCCCTCCTCTACAATAAAGAGGGTCAAAGGGTCCCGAGTGATAGTGCGCAACATTGATGAAGGGTCGGATCGGAAGGGGCAGAAAGCGCGTGTCCCTAGGGATGGGGCCTAGAAGGCCCAGAACCCCTACGGTGGGATGGGAAGGCACCCTGAGATGCCAGTCCTGAGTTAGGGGGAAAAGGGAAGGGTCATAACCGGCTCTTGGCCGGCCCCGCTGAGAGGCAGAATAGGGTCTGCTTGTCTTACCTTTCTTGGGTGGTCCCGTAAGAGGCTTACATTCAACCTTAGGATTTTTAAAAACAAAACACTGACCCGAAGCGGTAGGGTTCCTGGTAGAAACCCTGTCAGCTCTTTCTCCTTAACGTTGCCACCGAAAGTAGATCGGAGGCAAGGAGATACGCCCACAGCTCATCCTTCGACTTGTCCAGCAGACTAGAGTAAGGTGTCACGGCGACCGCAGAGCATATTCGCATATTCGCTGTCGATGTGAGCCATTGACCCAAGGCCAGTTGGGTCGAACGGCCCAGATGGTATGAACGGCTTCAATTGAAAATCGACATTGAATGTTTGTTCAGATCCTCTCGCTTGATTCTGACAGCCTAAGGGCGGGCATTAGGCCTCCCTCTCCCGATTTCTCGCTCTCTCTCTTTCTAATTTACTTCTTTAGCATCGGGAGTTGCATCCAACAGATGGGGTTCCCTTCAAACATTGACCTCCTATCTGCGGCCTTCTCTGTGGAGCTTTAATCCGAAGTTATTAAGTGCCGTTCATACCATCTGGGCCGTTTGGCCGTTGTTTTAGAATCCCCCCACCATCTGTCTGCCCTAGACTCCTGAATTCTATTCTGTCCTCTATTCTCTTCGTTGCTAGTGTCAGTCGAAAAAGTGGACCGCTTTAACCTAATTCAATATAGGGAGTCTCTTTCTCCTTCCAGGGGACTTCTTTCCCATTTGCCTGACCTTTACGAAGATTTTTGTGCCAGCCCGGCAACTGGGTGGATAATGTCCGCTAAACTCTTACGGGCTTAGCCAGAGCAGCTTCCTGTTGACTTTCGCCACTGTAATTCGGTGTAGAGACACAATGCCCAGTAGAAAAGATTGGACTGGTAGATTTACCGGTCCACTTCGGTATCCCGGTCCAAAGGACCGGACCGGGACACCGGAGGCCCGTTGAAGAGCAAACTTAGGACACCGGGCCAAAGAATACACAGAGACATCTTTGGGCCGGGTCTCGGTAGACCGGTCTGCCGGTGACGTTATGAAACGGAAGCACTAACACCAGGACACCGGGGACAGGTGACGGATAACTGGGCCTGGACTCAGCGGGACCAGGCAAAACTCTCCGCATAACAAGCGGACCGAGAGACCTGGCAACAATAGTACCTGGGACCAGAACAAAGGGCACCATTCAAGTGGTAAACGGGGAACCCGCACCCGGGCCAGCAGTTGGTGCCGAGCTGCAACTAACAACTGGGGAATCGACTGCACCACAGGGGCTGTTGACGAAAGATATTTTAAAGAAAAAGCAGGCTTCTTCCTAGCTTTAGAAGACAGTGATTTGTCTGCTAGGGAGTCGCTGACCAAAGAGAAGAATACCTCTCCCGTCGGGCAGCAAGCTCCCACGTCTCCCATGTCCAGAGGAATGAAACTGGACTGGGAGCTGAAGCGGAGCATCCGCAGCAGGCCAGACACACTTAATGAGTTTCCCAGCCTGCCGCGAAATGCCAGCAAGAAGCATTGCATTGCTCTGGCATGCTTTAATAAATAATCAGGCAAATGCATAAGACATCGCGAGTAAGTTCGAAGTCACGCAATGCTAATATGGGTAAACATAAGCTGATGATTGCAGCCGAGATGCTATATATTTTCCATTGTATTGCAAAACATTCATAAAAGTAATATTCTTCATAAACATGCATGAGGCTCAATTCCTCCGCTGTATTTTCTTACAAGAAAGGTGTTGTTCACCTACATATATATTGCAATATAATAGAAAAAATACTTTCCTACAACAGTTTACATTCTCATTATTATCCATGATTTTGAAAATAATATTCAGTATATCTGAAACAATATCTCTGTTTCAGTCAGTATCAAGCTCTGTACTGGTTAATTAAAATAATCTCAGATAAAAAGAACAGCTCATTCAAATGTGTTTCATTCATATTCATAAATATGCGTCAATATTCATAAACCCAAAGTAATGACCCTCTGCTCAAGCCGATTGTTTTACTTCCTCATTAATATTCATTAGAATGCATTTATGAAAGTATTAAAATAATATCATATTCAAGCTATATGTCTCTGCTTTACTTTTTTTTCTCTTTGGAATTGTCGGTCCGTTTATTTTTCAATTATAACAAGCATTGTATAAAAACCAAACAGAAAAGAGCAAAGAGAACATTTCACAGTTTTACAGAAAATATTAGACACAATATAGTTAAACATATCATCGTCATATTAAAGAGGCAAAAGGTTGCGGAACTTTACTAGAAGTTGGCATAGAATGCGATACTTACTGTTATATTTTATTAACAAAAAGAGCTCATCTCTAAGCACTCTATTAATACTACATACTTTAGACCGCCTGTTGCTACAAAAGTATACCTTATATATCGAGAAACCTATATATGATAACAATATATTAATGGAGTTGTACTCTATCACATCTACTTTATAACCTAATACAATGTATTGTAGTATATAAAGATGTTTGGAAATTCCGCATTTTTTAAAAATATTAAGTGTGGTACTCCAGAAGTTGTGTAGGTATTTACATTCAACGAAAAAGTGTCCAATTGTTTCTATGTTTCCACATAATATACAGTCAGGTGAGTTGTTTATCTTCCACTTAAATAGATTTTCATTCGTTGCTATTATATTATTTATCAATTTGTATTTGTACTGTTTTACTCTGTTATCTATGAGATCCTTGTGTATGAATGTATAAAGTTTTTCCCAATTTGTATTAACATTAAAGAGCTTATCCCAGTACCCATGCAAGTATGGTTTTATAAATTTACGATTAACAAGGTATTGATAAATAAATTTATTAGATAGCTCGTGTAATGGTAGTCTGTTAGCACATATATGGACACAATAAGATGTTCGGACTTTTGTTTTTATTGAATCGTTTTCTTTAAGAATAACTTGCCATCTTTTTGGTATTGCTTCTTTAATTTGATGAATCTCTGAAATCCAGTTTTGTTTCTCAGCTAGTTTTTCAAATATCTGTCTGGTATTAATGTTTCCATTTTCATCTATTATATCATTTACAAATATCAATCCAGCTTTGATCCAAGTATGAAATATAAGACTCTTTGACTTTAGTTTTATGTAACGATTACCCCATAAAATTTGCTTGCGAATTTCGTAGAAAGTAGAAGGTTTTTGTATGCATTTGGCATTCGTTATATCAAACCATGTCTCTAGAACGGACTTATAGAATAAGGGTTAAGTATAACGTGCCTGATAATATTTTCTATGTTCATCCTAAAGATTAAAAACTTACATCCATACTGACTAAGAAAATATTCTGGTATTAATTTCCAATTAGCAAATGAATTATCTAACAGTGCGTTTACCCATTTTGTTTTCATACATTTAGAGTAGGTTTCGACGTCAATCATATTGAGCCCACCCTTAGTTTTGTCTCCAATTAGGGTCTTTCGTTTCACCTTTTCGGACTTATTATTCCAAAGAAATTTGAAAAATAATGTATTCAGTTCGTTAATAACAGTTTTTGGAGTATTAACTGATTGCATGAGATACGTAAATTATGGAAGCAGCAGTGATTTGATTACTGTAATTTTTCCATAGAATGTTAATTTTCTACAATTCCAATGCTTTATTTGTACTTTTTGTGTTTTCAATCTTTTCTACCCAATTTTTATTATTACAGAAGTTAATATCATGCCCAAAATAAAATCCGAGTGCTTTTACCCCATCCTTTCTAAAACTTATGTCAAAATATTCGTCTGTGTGCTTCGTCTTTCTAAGCCAGATACCTTCTGTTTTCTTCCTATTTAGTTTTAACCCTGAATATTTTCCATATTCTTCAACCAGCGTAATAGCAATAGGTATTTCTTTTTTATCGTTTAGGAATAGTGTTGTGTCGTCAGCCAGCTGGGATATTTTGATAGTGTGTTTTACATTATTTACTTTAACTTCTATCCCTTTTAGTTCTGGGCATGATCTAATTCTAGATGCTAAGATTTCTGCTACAATAACAAATATAAGAGCGGAGAGAGGACAGCCCTGTTTTATTCCTCTTTTTGTGTAAAAATATTCAGATTTCCACCCATTGTTAATAACTGCCGACATTATATTGTTGTAAAATATGTTGACCCATTTTATAAAGATACTTTTAAAACCAAATTTCCGGAGGACTTTAAACATAAATTTCCACTCTAAAGTATCGAAGGCTTTTTTAAAGTCTAAAAAGAGCACCGCGCCTTTAATATTAAGGGTTTCCGAATAGTCAATAATATCTTGGATCTGTCGGATATTATAGCCAATGTATCTGTTCTTTATGAAACCTTGTTGGTCACAGCTAATTATACTAGGTAATACCTTTTGGAGGCGTTTTGCAAGTACTCTAGCTGCTATTTTGTAGTCAACATTTAGTAAAGAAATTGGGCGCCAATTTTCGAGGTTTTCTGGATCTGATTTTTTATAGATTAAAGATATTATACACTGCCTTTGACTTCTAGACATGTTTTCACTCGTTTAACCTTCATTTAATGCATTAACTAATAGCTCCTGAAGAATGTTCCAGAACTTTTGGTAGAATTCTACAGTAAGACCGTCTGGCCCTGGGCGTTTGTTTGTTTTCATTTCATAAGCGGCAGATTTACATTCTTCGTTCAATAAGTAGCCTTCACATAGATCTGCCTCAGTGTTAGTTAAAGTTTTATCTAAGGTAATAGTGTCCAGATAATCTTCGTAATTAATGTTGCCACTGGTAGAAGTGTATAGGTTTTGATAAAAGTCTTTTTCTGCATTTAATATATCAGTTTGATTTGTTAACCGTTTGTTATTAACTATAAGTGATGTAATGGCTTTTCTGTTTTGTCTTGATTGTTCAAGGTTTATGAAAAATTTCGAGTTTTTCTCTCCTTCTTCTAATAACTGAATCCTTGAACGTATTTGTGTACCTTTTGTTTTAAATTCATAAATTGATTTTATTTCATTTTCTAGTTCATTAATTTTATTCTGTATTGTGTCATTGTTATTAGTATATGCATATAGTTCATTTAATTGCTTTTCCAAGTTTTGCAGGTGGTTGTTTCTTTGTCTTGCTTTTAATTTTGAATAGTGCATAGATTTCTTTCTGATTTCATATTTACATATTTCCCATTTCGATTGGTGGCTTTGGATATCTAGCAATATACAGTTTTTAATAATTTGTGTTATTTGTGTGCAGTATGAGTCGTCCTCTAGGTATAAGTTATTTAGTTTCCAGAAACCTGGACCTCTTTTAGCAGATGCCTTTAATTTAAGTGAAATTGCCATATGATCTGTGCTTTGAATTAAAGCCGGTCGTATATCTGCTGAGAATACTAATGGCACTATATTTTCATCTATAAGCCAGAAGTCAATTCTACTTTTTTCAGTACCATCCTTACGGCGCCATGTGAATTGCTGTTTATTGTTACAAAATTGTTTCCAAATGTCAGTTAATTTAAAATGTTTAATCAGATCAGACAAACTTTTAGAGCTATTTTTTTTATTTACAATTGACTGTGATACCCTATCGGATATATTCATAACTTCGTTGGAGTCTCCGCCTAAAATAATGATACCTTCAGCGCAGTTTTCTAGAATGTCATTAATTCTTTTAAAATACAATTTTCGTTGTTTTTTATCATTAAAAGCATATATGTTTAAGAGTGTGTAATTGTTATTGCGAAATTCTATATTGACAAGGACGTATCGTCCTTCAGTGTCACTGTGATGGCTTAGCACATTACTGTTTATATTTTTATTTATAAGGATAGAGCATCCTTTACTATTCGTATTACCGTATGAATGATAGAAATGCCAGCCTGTAAAGCTGTCATTTACAGAATCTAAGATATCCCGAGTGAAATGTGTTTCTTGAAGATATGCTATGTCTGTTTTTTGCTGAAGTAAATATTGTTGAAGCCTGCACTGCTTTTGTTTATTTCGTAAACCTTGACAATTAAGCGACAGCAAGTGAGTCATATCAGTAGTAGATGACGTCATTATTGCGAAATTATAGTTTCGATATGATCTGGGTCCCCATTGTCGTCAGAGTACCGCCAATGGAAAAAAATGACATGTACATATGCATTGGTATCAAAATAGAACTTAATCACGACACATCTGAATTAAACATATTGAGCGTTTTAGCTCCTGATCAGCCACAGGTTTACTCACGACTAATCTGGGTACAAAACGTATTTCGGGGTCTGTCTGTGTCAAGGTTAACCAAAGAATTATTGTCTGACAATGTATTGAAACAACGACAAACTGCTGGTTTAATGCAGTTTTGACCCTGTTCAATCGTTAACTTACTCAGCGACTGATCTGTAACCAAACTGTCTTTGAATATCTGAATATTTTCCATAAATAACAATGAGAACAGTATGATAAATACCATCATGTTATATATCCTGATCTGGATGTCGATCAATTTTTATCCTGCTCAGTCGCCAATTTAATTCACGACTAGCCTGTGACCGAGCTGTCCTTCCGGGTCTGTGTAAAAAACTCATGAGGATCAGTAAAGTCCATCAAGAACAATGTACAGCTATATACAGTAAATCCTATCGGGTAATGTGCAGCTTGACCAAGCTCAGTCGTCAAATTACTTCGCGACTGACCTTGATCCGAACTGTCTTTAAGAGCCCGTATATCCGATTATGACAATAAGGTAAAAAGAAGATGAGAACAAGTCATCGAGCACATACATGATAGAACTATAGTCTGTTCCAAAATGTCTCGAAGCACAATCCAGTTTGTGTTGTCCTTGCCCACCTTACCGAAAGCAAAATGTAAAGTGTGCAAAGTAATAACACATTAGGAGTGAGGTACACGTGGAATTACACACAGAGTTCGTTATCTTTGGGTCAAAGTTATGCGTTACTGGTGCAAAAAGAACGTGTTTATATTCTCTAATACGCAGCGCTCTATTTGCATACCTCAATAACATATAAAGCAGTGAGCATAGAGTATATGGCAAACAATATGTCAAGTAAGCGGGGCACAAGCATACACACAATTGATTATGTACATGTATTATCTATCGAGTAGAGTAATTCATTTCATTTCTGTACGCATTTTGTACTTTTAAGATATAGATCACTTTAGTTTCTGTACGCACTTTGTACATTTTAACATTGAATCGTAGCCTGTCTCGTAGTCTATATTAATTCCGGGATCGGTTTATGAAATGTTACGTTTTCGTAGCATGCTCAGGCTTCACATGACGATGAATCATCACCTTGAACGGATTCTGCACTATTGTCATCTGCCATTCGCGTCTTCTTTACTTTCTCTTCTAGTTGTTCTTCGGGAGTTGGGGGTGTCCTATTTTTGGCATTTGGGGCTTTCCCTTTGTTAGGTGTTACGTTTCTCGAACAGAAATCATCTATCATTGTTTGTCCTTTGACATTTTCTACCTGTTTCTCCTTCTTCTTTCTACGCGGTGTTCTACTTTCGCGTACGCTAGTGCCGTGTTTCTCGTGCAAAACTTGGCTGAGGTCAGCGGTAGAATGCTCCGTTTGTACACTCTCGCTATTTTTATCCTCGACACGCTTCGGGTCAGGTGATGGATTTCGAACTTCGCTGGTATCGCAATCTCCCTTTCTGTGACCTGATTTTAGGCAAATGAGACATTTCCATTCATTGGTACAGTTACTGGCAGTGTGCCCCTCTTCTAGACACAGTTCGTTAGCTTTCCGTTGTATCTCAGTTTCTCTCGCATGCAACTAATAACCTCTATTCCTTTCAAAATCAAGGGTCTTGATAATGTTCCATCGTCAACTGACAGTGGAATGTTTTTAATACGGATACGAATGGTCTGTTCGCTATCAAGGCGATTCGGATTAGTCTTAAGCAGTTCCACTAGTTTACCCCTTAGCCTTATGCCTTCACTTAAAAGCGCTACTTTGTCGTCCACGTTATCCGTGTAGATCCGCCACATGCCATTGACTCTTTGGAGACCTGTGATATGTGAAGGATCAACAATGTTAGCAAGTGCACCATATACTTCTGTGTGCTTGATCCATTCTGCTTTTTAAGGTTTTCTTGAGCCGAACAAACTGACTTCACGCATGTAAACAATTGGCGCGCCGCCATATTGCTTGGCTTGGTCTGTGATGACCATCTGACTATTTTCAGAATTATAAAGTTCTGCCATACCTCTGCTCTAGATATTCCGCTATGATCCACAAATACTCTATAGTCACTTAATGTTCTCCTCAATCACTATTATGTCATAAATTTGCGCCCAAAACGCTAAATTTTAAACAATTTTCGCAGACGCAATGAGTACAGCCTTGGCAATACCAGTTACGTCCCCTACCCCGTCTCTGCTTTACTTTGGTACTTGTTTTGTCCTTCTATTGCCTCTAAAAGCAAAGTTATTATGCATTTTCTGAACCAATGATGTTTCGAAATTTACCTCGGGTTACCATGGAAACCGTTTAATAAAACATAGATGGGACAAAATTATTTGGGGAAATACTCAAAATGTGTTCTGAGGACCCCAACGAACAATTTAAACCTAAATTCAATAATTTCTGTGCATTAATAAGCCTCTCAGACTAAACAAACTCCCTTTTTTCTGAAAACAAAGCATTTTTACTTCCTCATTAATATTCATAAGAATGCATTTATGAATATTAATCAAATCATATATCATATTCAAGCTTTTTGTCTCTGCTTTACTTTGGTACTTGTTTTGTCCTTCTATTGCTTCCAAAAGCAAAGTTATGACGCATTTTCTGAACCAAGGTAGTTTCGAAAATAACATCGGGTTACCAATGAAACCGTTAAATAAAACATAGCTGGGACAAACTTATTTTTGGGGCCATGCTCAAAATGTGTTCTGAGGGCCCAAACGAACAATTTGGTACCAATGAAGAAAGTCTAGGGGGATGCTACGGTAACCTCTACTAGGACCCAGCCTAACAGGAAATGGGTAGTACTCGCCCTTTAAAATCCGGAAACGGAAGGAGGACGTCGGATCGTTGTATGTCTGTTTCTCGTACCCTGTATTACTTTTTCTACAGTCACTCTTTTTGCAGCACAATAATTGAGTACACTAGCGATGTTTTCGTTTTCACTTTTGTATGTATTTTACAACTGTATTTACCATTGTGGTTGGTTTAGATTAGTCGGAGAGGGGATATGTTTATTTGCCCTGTTTCTCTTTAGGTGGGGATCGAATAAGTGTGTGGTTGGGCGCTCCTAAACTGGTTTAAACCCCCAGTGACAATTGTCAACGACCGTTTTAAGCTGGTACTTCCATCTTGAACTATCGTTTGTTTGTTGTGACTTTGTGTGTCGCTTTTATGTCTTTTGATATGCATGTACATTTACTATTTTTCATCGTGGTGCTGACTCATATATTCACTTTTAAGGGATCGGAGATAAATTGAAACTGTCTGACGTCAATGATTGCATTTTTAAAGAGACAAAAGGAGTAGGTGAGTTAAATTGTTGCGTTTTAAGGGGGGTTCAAACGTCAGGTAATGTTAACATTGGAATGATTGGCCTTCTAAACGATGCTTACCAAATACTAGTATTTAGTAACAACTTTCAATCGAAAATGATGTCTCTGTTGCATTGAGGGAGGCGGCCAGGCAGGAAGATGGAGCACGTTCATATTGCAATAAATAAATCATACATGTTTTATCACAATATACGGGGCTTATAGTCATGCTTGAAAAAGTTACACAAGAAATATTTTCGTCGTTTCTTAGACAACATAAACTCTGTGCTGTCATTGTGATCATGTATAACAATCTAAAGGATCGGATTTATAACACCATCACATATAAATTGTGTGCAAAAAGGATTAATTTAGAGATTTTTTTTGTGAATCTGATAATAATTAGCCAACAATAGGTACAATAAATACTGAGTGGAAATAAATTGCCGAAAGATTGAAATAAGTGCTAACATTATTAACATGTGGATGTAACAGGGCATGAATATTATACTTTTGATTCTGCATTTCGAGGGCTTGGTGCAAAACTTTTCTAACTCCGTCGCACTGTGAAGGAGTAAGAAAAGTTTTGCACCAAGCCCTCGATTACAAAATTACGAATGCTTTTTGCCTTGTCTTTTACGTTTGTCGTATATTTATTCAAGAATTGAATAGTATTCGAAATCATATCAAGTTCTCCACCAATGTGGATCAATAATTCAACTGTCGTTGAAATGACTAAGAACTACTGGTATGTTTGCAGCTTTATATGGATGTTGTTTATCAACACTACTCAAGCAAAATGAAAATAAATACTGCATCTGATTTCTCAGATACACCAAGGAAAAATTAAACGGCAGACAAAAAATCATAATCTTTATCGATTCACATATATATAGTTACTTCTTAATTTTTCAGTATATACATGAAAAAGTAGTAAAAGTACAAAAATGAGTCATGCAGGAAACACCACATACATAACAAACAGTCGCCCGAACAGCAACACAAGCAAACAGCAAATGTACATAACTATAAAAAAACAACAAGAGTCGCACAAAGACAAAACAAACACAATAGGGGGAAGATGGATGCAACGCCTTGGAACGGTCAGTGACAAAAGTCACGGGGGGGGGGGGTTAAATCGGTTTATGGGCGCCCAACCTCACACTTATTCCATCCCCTTCCTCAAAGACAAATAGTGTAAATAAACGTATCCCCTCTCCGACTAATCTACAACAACCGCGACGGAAATACAGTGGTAAAGTGCATGTATAACGAAAACATTTAAGTGAACAAACTGTATCCACCTATCGCTAGTGTACCCAATGATTGAGCTGCAAACAGAGTAACTGTAGAAAAGTAATAAAGGGTGCGACAAAAACGAAATAGTACAGATATCCGACGTTCTCCTTCCATTTCTGGATTTACGAGGTCGCCTTCATAGAGTACTAAACCTTTCTTGTCGGCGTACATGCAAAGAGGCCAGCGTGATTGCCAACTGTAAAAGGGTTCACAACCAAGCATGCAGTATGTTATAGTACTACAGGATCATATCCGTTTTTAATGAATTTTTAATATATTTGATGAACAAACTGAGAAAATCGGTATGTCCAATAATTTTACGAAGTTTGTAAATCACATCACCATAAAATTCAGTATGTGAAACACCGTGTCGCAGAAGCTCCTTGAGATTAGATTTGTACTTGCCAATAAGCGAGAGATTTTGATAGTAAAATTTAGAATTTGTTTTTCTTAGTTTATGGTATCTATATCCTTGCTTAAGCAGTTTTTCAGTTAAAATGAGATTTCGACTGTTAAAATCGTCAATAGAGCAATCGTTCAGCAAGCGTATTATTATTTAAATTTGACAGGTTAATAAAACAGGACAATAGTACAGTACAGGACGAATCTGATGGAAGAATGGTATCCTGCTTTATTTACCAATGTCGATAATGTGATTGAAACCAGTTGCAATCGTAATCGACTAGTAACTGTGCATCTGATTGGATGAATGTTCTCATTTCCTATCGTATATTTTGATTTCGGCCAATAGAAACGTTTGTGAGAATATATGTTGCAACTTCATACTTTGCATTGAAGCAGCAGCAGATAACAATTCTAAGATATTTTCGGACAATCGGCACCGAAATAGGCAAAATCCGATGGTAAGACCAGTATTCTATGTAGTTCCAGCGAGACCACTGCCACTTGACTGAACGCTGATGGTCATAATTTATGTCGTGATACATAGATAAGCACATATAGATATATAAAAATGATTGAAGGTACACGAATCATCATGACACCAGGAATAAAAACATAAATGTGATAAATAATTGAAGTGTGCACTTACATGCATATAAGACATTCTCTTCACTAGAATAACTATAGAGTCAGTCTAGTACTGCACTGAGCCATCGATATAGGGAAGCAAATGGTCAACTCATTTCACCAATATTGTTATTTATAACTGATGTGAATTTGCTTTTCCTTTACATTTTATAAGAGACATGCTATGAAATTACCAAACACATGACAAACCCAGCTGTATGCATATAGACTTTGGTCAGCAGCTACATTATAATGTGGCTTCTGGTCAGGATCAGAATTTGCATAACCTTGGTATACTATAACGAAATTCGCTATATCCAAACATTTATAATAAAATTTCGTCTTATCGATATAACAAAGTTTGGATATAGCGAAATAAATATTAAGGTCCCCAGGATTTCGTTATAAGTGAGCTTCACTGTACATGGAAAATTTGTGTAGGAAAGTCATGCGAAGCATAATAAATATGATTATTGACTGTATATGATGGAAATAAATGTTCTTATTCTATGTTTTATACAAGAACATAATTATTGATATTCAGAATGGAGTGGAGTCTTGCATAAATATTCATTTCAAGGGTTAAAAATGTTGTAAAAAAACATCAAATCAATTGGCTAAAATCTACAAAAAGGTTGTCCAGGACGCCGTCTGCATTACTTTGTTGAGCTCCATATGAGTTACACATAGCGCTTGTTTACTAAGTTTGTAATAAACATAAAGTACTAATCAGTTTTAGGTCATTCACCCATTCTCTTCCTAGACTATTTTAGACCTGACCTCTTTGGGCAAATCTACCGAAAAGGAGCAAATAACTGGAGAAAAGGAAATGTTTAGAATTGTGTTTTTGAAACCATTGGGGTAAATAGAACGTTTGCTTCTATTAAGCAAATGCTCTATTTATCACAATGGTTTCAAAGTTGGTTTTTACAGAGGCGTCAAAAGGAGTCCGTAGGACGGAATGGTATTAATGGAGTGCCCGATTATTGAGCATCTCTCATCGGAATCCAAAGGTCTAGTCGAGTGGAATTAATGCATTCTAAAAAGTAGACAATCAGTGTGGCAAACACTAACCCTTCTGTGTTGTATATTTATCCCAAATTTCAATACTAAATGTTCATGGTTAAACTAGTTATTATGAAAGATGGAAGGTGGAATATTGTACCCATTTTAGAAAGTAAAGAAATACATGAAGATCTTTCAAATTCCACTATTAAACACAGCAGACCTTGATCAGACGGCTCCTATAGGATCTAGTACTTTTATAAATGTGTGAAAACACTTAAGAAATGAATGACGTGCTCCCGGTGTTCATGAGGTTATGCAACGCATAGCTTTACGAGCAAAGTTAGTGAAGCCCGAAGGGCTTCACGTGAATCTTTGCTCGTAAAGCTATGCGTTGCATAACCTCATGAACACCGAAAGCACATCATTCATTTCTTATATTTATATTCCATTGCATTTCTTATATTTCAACGGATCCGGTATTGAAATGAACGTTCATGGGAAAATGCAACTTTCTTTTTAGAATAAAGTTATATAAGGATGTAGCAGGGCAAATGTAAATATGTTTATATGAATGAAAGGGTTAGCTCTGTCTAGACAGAAGGTGCATACAGTAGTCTCTTATTAACGTTGCAAAAGTATTTCGGAAGGCCCCTGTTTGAGCTTCCTGTGTTACATTTGACCTGCATTTAGTTACCACCTATTTGTAATGTTATCTCTGTAAACAGTAGAGTCCATTTGGATTATTTGGCGTTGGAAAGGTTAATTATATTTCAGGTCATCAGTTATGAAAAAAAAATCTTAGAGATGGAGCTTAACATATTCCCTCACATTGGCGACTTTTGACGCTTCTCTTAAAGTCAATTTCTGAAACCATTGTGATAAGTAAAGCGTTTATCGCAATGGCTTCAAAACTACACAATTCTAAAAGTTCCTCTTTCTCTAGTAAATGCTCATTTTCGGTAGATTTATTCAAAGAGGTTAGATCTTAAAATAGACTATGCGAGAATGGGTTAAGTTTCCGGACTAAACGTGACACTGGAGCAATCAGCCACCATTTCAATGCTGATTATTCAAAGTGAAATATTGCATCGATGTTTAGCACTTTCCCTCCATGAATATTCATTTAAGAAATAATGACATCATGAATATTAATTAACTGTTATATTAGCACATTGACACAGGAATGTTTAGCCATGGCAGAAACTGTAGAATCAGATCTATATTATATCATACGCAAACAGACCCGACCCTGATCAGACAGCTCCTATGGGAGCCATCTGATCTTGGTCTACTCTGTATGCAAAGGCGTAGAAATGCGTATTTATGGAGTAAAGTGTAAACTAAAGAGTGCATTCAGTATGAGAGGCAAAAGTTTGAATGATAAACAGTGCAGACCTTGATCTGAGAGATCATCTGGGAACCTTCTGATCTGGGTCTAAAGTGTTTGTAAATGCCAGTATATCTGATCTGGGTCTACATTGTTTGTAAATGCCAGTATATCTGATATGGGTCTGCATTGTTTGTAAATGTTATTATATCACTCGTTTCCCACATTTAAAGGGTTAACCGTTTTGTCATTAAATAATTTTAACTGCTAATAATATTGTCTGCTTCAGAAATCAAAGTGGATAATTCTTTAAATTCTTTACAAAATATAATAAGTTGAAAACAGTTTCAATCCTAATAAAACACATATTTACCCGACATCTCACGTGAATCCAAACTATCGCGGAACCTCATAAAAATATAAACAATAGACGTCGAAAGACTTAGTCCAGATAAAGTTTCTATTTGGTGTCGAGTATTATTCAAAGTTATAACTTGGTGTCAAGTATAGTTAAAAATTACAAATTTGTGCCAAGTATCATTTAAAAATTACAATTTAGTGCCAAGTACCATTTACACTTGATGCCTTGTACTATTGAACGTTACCAATTATTCAAACACATAATACCCCTGTCTTTCTTTAGGGGCAAAATAAGTATAGCCTTCAAACAGTGGCGTCTGTTTAAACCGTTAGCCTGCTATGAAATTGTGGTTTACTTAACCTTTAGCTTGTTATGGGCGGATGGGTGAGTACCTATGCAAGTAACTCGGCATCTCATCAGCATCCAAACTGTTTGACACATTCTTGCATTTTGGTAGACAAATTGACTATAGCTTATTTTTTGAACATGTATTAGGTGAAAATACTGTAAAAATAATTTGCTCAGCAGGCTAAAGGTTAAGCTCCGATCTGTTCCCATTGGCACTTACTTCTGGTTCGTTCGAGCTGTTACGATACTATTTACCGAGTGTCAAACAGCTTTGATCCTGATGAGACGCCGAGTTACTCGGTGTCTCATCTGGATCCAAGTTGTTTGCAAATGTCACTCAGGCCGCGTTTAGCTGGCTAAGGATTAAGCCAGGATGTGGGTTTGCTATATTGTAATTGAATGCATAAAACAAAATAATATTTATAAAGTTACTTCCATGCAAGTGTTAATGTCATAGGGTGATATTCTCATTAAAGGGAAATAACCTCGTTACTTTGCTAACTCTAACATCACGTGTTGCACGGGTCATCCCTCGATTTAAAAAGATTCCAATATGGTCGCCTTATCTTTGGCATTGTAACTTAGTTACTGAATAAATTGAATATTTATCCAGGTAATTAGTCTTTTTGATATATCTTTAGTTACAGATATACTTAAGTAAGTCATTGTAAGTTTCATTAAACTATTCTCATGTTTGTTAAATGTACAACTTAGGCATTTGTACTTGGCCGGGTTATGTTCAGCTATGCCTACACCGTGCCATTGTTATTTGTGTACAATGTTTATCTTTTGACACGTGCCTTAGTGTGTTGATTACACATTTACTTATTATTGTTATTTCATATTTCAGGATTTGAAACTGTTACTCATAAGTCATCAACACGAAATAAATTCATTTCGTTTGAGCAGAGCTGTTGTCTTCGGTTTAGATCCCCACGGTTGGCTGGTTGCCCCCAGACTCTACGAAATTGGCGCCCAACGTGTTGAAAGACGACTTTTATGTTTGTAAACATGCTACATGGTGACTACTGACTACAGCGGATACTGATTACAACGTGTTCGATCATATAAACAGTGAACGATACGATACGATGATATATTGATGGATACGATGGAACCCAGATAGATCTACTGATAAACCCGGGATTGTTGTTTTTTTTACTTCGTTTATGGGCCCTTGTGGACGTTTGTGACATTGTGTGTACGGTGCACCAGATATCTATATAATGGATTAACATTACTAGTGACTTCGCCGGACTTATCAACGTTGGAATAATTAGTGTACACGTGTAATTTATTATATGTGTAATTGTGTTTAGTTTGTATTTAGTTTAGTGAAATGAATGGAATATATGTGTGACTAAGGGATTATATGCTATTCTTTAGATTGAAATAAGGTGAGTGAATTAGTTTCATTTACTATCTGCTCTATCTGTATATTACATAGTGTTCTAAGCAATTTGTTTTGATGCAAATGGTAGATCACATGTTAGATGCCGGTAACAAGTATAGTGAGGTTTAATTCATATATTCCATGTTTTATTATTGTTTGAACAGGTTGTTTAAGCAGAATTCAGTGTGTTTTGTCGGTGTTTGATTGCAGGCCTGTTGACATCTTTTGGAAAACAGAGTGTTCTGTTTTGCAAAAGCTGTTTTTGAGACTCTTACATACTGTTGTGGGTTGTTATTTGTAATTTATGCAGTATAGCTGTATTTTGTGTATTTAATTTAGCTAGTTTAACATTGTTTCTTTTTCTCTCTTTCTGTATTTTCATTTGAAAAAGTACTTAGTCAGTTTTTGTCGGGTTCGGAAAATTTTCTTTTCTGCCACGCCCCCTTTTCAATCGCTGAATAGCGAATGCTAATGTGTTAGGTGTAGTTGAATAGCACATGTAGCTATAAGTGCCATGGCTTAGGGGTACAGCGTTGGCGTATTGAACTTGATATCCAGGGTTCGACCCTCGGCAGAGGCAAATATTTTTTTTTTTCGTTTTTTTTTCTTCGCTGTTTTTCTCCAAGATCCTCAGTTTACATATTTATTTATTTTTTTGGTTTAAATACATTGTTTTTCACATAAAAATGTTTTTTTGGTAACTTTTCGGCTTTTGTAAAGTGAGACCTATATAGCACGTGGTTTTGTTTCAGGTGACCCGTTCTACACATTTCACTCTTATGCATGAATTTTTCAGCTATAATATATAACTTATACTAACCCGTTATCAATTTGGAGTAGATGTAAGTAGAAATTGATGGAATTTAACCCATTATCATTGTGGAGCCAATCTATAGAGAAGTTGATGAACGTTGAGTGAACCTCTTTCGAATACTTTGGGGAGATAGAACGAGATTCTATGTCCACATTGTATTGTATTATACTGTCAGTGTAATAGGGGGTCATATATATGAACTGTATACTCCTTATTTCGTGCCGAATGTGTTGTTTCATGTAGACTAAAGGTAGTCTGAGGAATCTATTCCTTATTCAGTACCAAATACCTAATTTCATATAGACTAAAGGTAGTCTGAGGAACATATTGCTTAATTCTAAGACTAAAGGTAGTCTAAGGTAATCGGTGTTATTTTGAAGTGTAGACCTTTATCACTGTACCAGACACGTGTTACAGCGGTACGCGTGCAGACGTACGCGATTTTGTTTTCAAAGAGCACGTGCTTTACGCTTTACGTTGTGTCGCGAATTCGAATTCCAGGCCTGACGCGTATTTTTCTTTACTGCAGATATGAGAATTAACATGCATACATCTAGCAGCGGATATGTGAAGTAGTTGGTGAAATCCTAATAGTGAATTTCGTGTGGTGATACAAGTTTAGCAGTGGATATATGAAGTGTTTAGTGAAATAGTATTAGTGATTGTTGTAGTGCTCGTGTTTTGTGATTTAACATTGGTGCGTCTTACTTGTGAATAGTGATGTGATTAACATTCGTCAGTGACCTAACGTGTATTGTTGATGCCATACACATATACCCGTTATTATGGCTCAATATATCTCTCAGAGAGAGTTAAGAAAGCTTGAGCGTGAAAGGAGGAGAGATGATATTGAAATGGAGGATAGATCAGCAGAAAGGCGTAATATAGCGGAAGAAGACAGACAAAGAAGAGATAGAGATATAGAGGAATTAAGGAACGAGGTGTTGAGAGTAAGACAAGAAAGGAAAGAGAAAAGGAGACAGTATGAAGATGAGGATATGCATCAGGATGAAGTTAACAGAATTCTGGAAAGAGATTATGATTCAGGAAAGAATCAAAGTTCTGAGAGGAGAGTGTGTACAGAGGGCGAACACATTCGCAGATCTGCAACTGGAATAGGCACTACAGAGAGGATTGTGAAGAGGTTGAGCAGAAAAGAAAGTATCACAGAGGAGTTAATGAGAAGTATGCATGAAGCTGACTTGCTCTTAAGTCAGTTACAGACTTCTCAGACGCACATGGGAATAACGTTTGCAAATGGCATAGAGCACAACGCCATTGAAACGAATACATATCCAGGGAGTATCGCGGTCGTGAGAGAGAATGAGACAGCACAACTTGAGAACGAAATGAAAGCAAAGGAGATATGTGAAGTGGAGACAGAAGATTTGAAACAAGGTTCCTTCAAACAGGATATACATCATGAAAGTTATTGGAGAGCATACGAAAGCACCAGAATTGAGAGCAATGATGATAACAGTGATGAAGAACGAATTTGTGGATTTAAGAACAGACGCATCCACTATAAGCCTCTGAATGATGCAGAGAAAGAAGGGACTTTAAGAAAAGCTACATTGGGAGAGAAGGAGTCTACACAGGAGAAACGCATAGTGCGTGAGTCAGTTGTAGGACATACTAAATATGACCAGGACAATTCTATAGATGAAACTATGACCTGGATCGACCAAAAGTTTGAAAGAATGAGACAGGAGAACCAAACCAGAGAACATATCAAAGGTGATGAAGTTTATGAGACAGATGAAGAAATAGAAAACCTTACCAACAGAGTAGAGAAGATGAAACTGAGGCGAATGATATTAGAAGATGAGTTAGATATGAGGAAAGCACAGGAACAGAGAAGAAAAGAGGATGAGATACGTGCTGAGTATACGAGGAAACAGTTACAGAAGAGAGAAAGAATGTTTAAGCTAAAACAGGAAGAAAACACACTACGCGAGAAGTTACGCATGTGTGAAGATGCTTTGAACGACATCGGCATTGATGGCAAACCTACCAAAGGAATTCAACATGTGCACAAGAAGAGCGAGGAAATAAGACATGAACCTATATTAGCCAAACAAACTTACCAAGAACGTCGACAGGAGCCAAAACAGACGAAACCACCCAAGCTTCCAAGGTTGACAGAAGATACATTTGAGGAGTGGAAGATTGAAGTGGAAGTCATGCTGAATTCGGACATCTACACGAAAGAGTCACTCCTACATACAGTTAGAAATTCAATATGCAATGCTTCAGGAAACATTAGAAGAGTATTGCCAACGATACCAACAAGTGCAACTACAAAAGATATTTTAGAAAAGCTTGAGAATATATACGGTGACAGAAGATCAGGCGAATCACACTTAGCAGAGTTTTACAAAGCTAAGCAGCTTTCGGATGAGAATGTAGCTGAGTGGGGATTACGCTTGGAAAACATCTTGCGGAAGGCAGAAAACAAGGGACAGATAAATGGACAACAAAAAGAGCAGATGTTGAAGAAGAGGTTTTGGAAATATTTGTTTAATGAAAAGCTGAAACTTTCTACCAGAATACTGTTTGAGAAGTGCACGACATTTGAAGAGCTTAGGAAGGAAGTGAGAATAGAAGAAAAGGAAGTTAATTCAGACAGTGATAGCACTGATGGCAGAGATAGACAGACAGTTCGTCGTCTACTCGAAAGAATAGAGAAGTTAGAGGACGAGTCTAGAAGAGGAGATGATAGGTGGAAAGAGGAACCTAAGCAAGGTGAAGAAACCAGTGGCTGTTCATATCAGGCTGGATCGCAGTCCTACGGCAATTACGGTCAAAATGATAGACAGTTTGACAGATTTGAAAGGTCAGGTGATAGATTTAGAGGAAGGTTTCAAAGAGGAAGAAATAGATATAGATGGCAAGATAACAGAAGGTTTTATAGAGATGAACAGAGCGAGAGACGAGGAGATTATAATGCAGACAAATATGACACATATAGTTACAGAAACGATCGACATTTTGAACGGAATAGAGGAGAAAGGAGAGATTGGAAACATCCGGGAGAATACACCAGTGAGAGGAAAGGTGACACAAACAAACGAATAGGTTCGGAGATAGACGAATCCAGGAGAGATAGATATGAGAGAACAGACGATCGAAAGGACAACTTGCAACGGGAGTGCAGGAATGATGATAGAAAGCGTGAAGGAAATTGGGGAGACTATAAAGGAGGAGTAGACAGGCAAGGTGGCAAAGGAGAACGATACAGTCAGTCAAGTTGGAATCGTCAACAGAAGTCTTCAGGTGGGCGAAAGGAACAGTCAAACCAGTAACTGTCTCAGTCGATGGGCAAACTGGAGGCAGTGAGATGAAATGCCCTACACAGAAATTGATTGACAATATAGTAGGTGGAAACAATTCAGGAGAAGTTTTCATAGAAGGACAACTAGCAAAAGCAGTTATTGACACAGGTTCCATGGTGACCACCATTTCGGAAACATTTTATAACACTTTACACAACAAACCACCATTGCAACCACTCACACATTTCAAATTAAAACTCATTGCATCCAATGGACAGACAGTTCCTTACATAGGTTACATTCACGCACAAATTACTGTTCCATTCTTGAGCAGAAATACATTTGATCTTCCGATTCTTGTTCTACCAGATTCAAGGAGTAATAAGCATGAACCTGCCATAATTGGAACGAACTTGATACGGATGTGTAAATCTAAGATGAACTCTACATGTAGTGAAGCAATACCAGATGAATGGAATACAGCCTTTAGTGCTATGATAGATCGTGTTGGTACTGTAACAACCACACAGAGAATAAAACTTCAGCCAAACGAAGTTCGAACAATCACTGGATTTGTGAGAAAGGTGAGATCAGTTGAAGCTTGTGTTACGGAAGCGAGTGAAGAAGGACACTGCTCGTCAAGGGTTAGCGTTTGCCCAAGGGTGGTAACCCTCAATAAACCTGGAAATACTGCAAGAGTTCCGGTTCGGATGTTCAACCTATCTAATAAGCCAGTGTCTATTCCTGCAAAAGCAAATATCTGCGAACTTAAGCAAGTGGATATATTGAGAGATGCTATGTTTGATGAGGAAGCAGATATTTCAGCAGATGTGAAACAACAGAAAACAACGTCTGAAGACAAAAACAACAATGTAGAAATTGATCTGAAAAACACAAACTTATCTTCTGACCAAAAGGTCCAAGTGAATGAATTTCTTAATAGATGGCAACATATCTTTTCTAAAGGACCAACTGATCTTGGAAGTACAGATTTGATTGAACATGAAATCCATCTTCATGACAACAAACCATTCAAAGACCCCCCTCGACACATACCTCCTGGTTTACTAAACGAAGTGAGAGAACACCTGAAAGACATGCTAGCCTGTGGTGCTATTAGAGAATCTAAGTCTCCATATTCTTCAAACGTAGTCATTGTCAGGAAAAAGGACGGAACCATTCGATTCTGCATAGATTTTAGAAAACTCAATCAACGTACCATCAGAGATGCTTATTCTATACCAAAGATTGAAAATACACTTCACTTACTTTCTGGGTCGAAATACTTTTCAAAACTTGATTTACGTTCGGGATACTGGCAAGTTATGGTAAAAGAGGAAGATAAGGCAAAGACTGCATTCTCTGTTGGACCTCTGGGTTTCTATGAAGCCAACCGGATGCCATTTGGTTTAACGAATGCACCGGCAACTTTTCAGAGGCTGATGGAACGGTGCATGGGTGAACTTAATCTTCAGGAATGCCTCATATATTTAGATGACATAATCATATTTTCAGACACTTTTGAGGAACACATCAAACGCCTAAATTCAGTATTTTCAAGACTCGAGCAGAATAACCTGAAATTAAAAGCATCGAAGTGTGAATTTTTCAAGTCAAAAGTAACATATCTTGGACACTTAGTTTCAGAGGAAGGGATAGCAACAGATCCAGAAAAGACAGAGGCAGTGAAAACTTGGCCAAAACCGAAAAACACCAAAGACGTTAGGAAATTTCTAGGCTTCACAGGTTATTACAGGAAGTTTATAAAGGGATATGCTACTATAGTTAGGCCATTGAATGATCTTCTGGTTGGGCATGCCACAAAACAAAAGAAAAAGAAAACATCAAAGAAAGAAACACCTTTTGTGTGGGGAGCAGCTCAGCAAACGGCATTTGACAACATCATTCAAAAATTGATCAAACCCCCTGTACTTGCATATGCGAACTACCAGCTTCCATTCAAGCTACACACTGATGCATCTGGAACTGGTCTAGGTGCCGTACTGTATCAGCGTCAAGGAGGAAACGACAAAGTCATTGCCTACGCTAGTAGAAGTTTGAAGCCTGCAGAGAGGAATTATCCAGCTCACAAACTGGAATTCCTTGCGCTCAAATGGGCGGTAACAGAAAAGTTTAACGACTATCTGTATGGCTGCAAGTTTGAGGTTTGGACAGACAATAATCCGTTAACCTATGTTCAAACTACTGCTAAGCTAGATGCAACTGGTCATCGGTGGCTTGCAGCCCTCAGCAGTTATGACTTCACAATCAATTACCGCAGTGGTAGCAACAATGCAGATGCAGATGGACTTTCTCGTCGAGAAAAAGAACACCCAGCTACTGAACCTGAAAAAGAAATACCTGAAGAACAAACAATACTTACCTTTGAAACACCTGCAGGAACCCAGCAAACACGTGAAACAATTCATGAATCAGAAATACAAGCACTTACTTGTGCGGCGTCTGTGGATCACCTGCAGGCACCACTAGTGTTCTCCACTACGACACCAGAATACTTACCTGAAGCAGAATCCATCGAAGAAATCCCTGACGAGATCATTCAGAAAGAGGCTCTAACCACAAAAGAGTGGAAAAAAGCTCAATCAGATGATGAGATAATTTCAGAGGTGATTAGGCACCTGAAAGCTGGAACAAGACCGTCTGCTAAGCGGGTCTCTTCCAACAGTTATATCCTGAAGTATCTCAGAGAGTGGGATCATCTTGTTCTGAAGGACGGTGTTTTATATCGTCGTGGAAAGGTCAACAGTGAACCATATTTGCAAATAGTCCTACCATCAAAGCTTCGTAATGACATCTTCAAATCCCTGCATGATGATCTTGGCCATCAAGGAAGAGATAGGACTACGTCCCTCTTCAAACAACGATTTTTCTGGCCTGGTATGGATTGGTGGATACAGGACAAAGTGAAGAATTGCCAACGCTGCATACGGCGGAAATCAATTCCTGCAAATGCTTCACTCGTGAGCATCAAGTCTTCTGCTCCTATGGAGATTCTTTGTTTGGACTTTTTAAGTCTAGAGCGGTCAAAAGGTGGTTTTGAACACATCTTGGTCGTGACGGACCATTTTACAAGATATGCCCAGGCTTATCCTACGAAAAATCAGCTGGCAAAAACCACGGCTAAAGTGTTGTTTGATAATTTTGTCATACACTATGGGTTTCCGACAAGGATTCACTCTGACCAAGGTCCGAATTTTGAGTCAGATCTTATGAAAGACCTTTGTAGTCTGGCTGGAATTGACAAAAGTCACACCACACCCTACCATCCTATGGGTAATGGACAAGTCGAACGTTTTAATTCAACTCTTTTGAAAATGCTCGGAACCTTAGAAACTTACGAAAAATCAGATTGGAAATCGCATGTTGCACCGCTTGTCCATGCATATAATGTCACTATACATACATCAACTGGTTATTCGCCATATTTTCTCATGTTTGGACGACACCCAAAGCTGGCTATTGACGCCATGCTAGGGATAAACACATCCTCTGAAGACAATACGTCCAAGCACGAATACATCCGGAAATTAAGAGAACGATTGGCAATAGCTTATAAGAAGGCGAATGACACTGTAGACAAAAGATCACAGAAGGACAGAACAAGATATAACACCACTGCAAATGCAAGTGCGCTTGAAATTGGTGACTTGGTTTTAGTCAGGAATGTGAGCCTGAGAGGAAAACGAAAGCTTGCAGATAAGTGGGAGGATACCCCATATATAGTTGTTGCACGTCCAAATCCTGATATTCCTGTTTATGAAGTCAAGAAGGACTGTCCACATTCTAGGAAGACTAGGACTCTTCACAGGAATTTATTACTTCCTCTTGGCAAGAGATTGGAAACAACGTGTGACACTACAAGAGCTTCTTCTGTCCCTAAGTACGTTATACCTGCGCATAGGAAACGCCAATTCCATTACAGTTAACACATGACACGCTGGATATACACCATTGAACACACATACCTGTCTTCACACATTAACAGTGGTTTATTACTCTAAGCAGTAGTTAGAGATTGTTATGTTCTATTTTGTAAATAAATATTGTATTGAAGAATCTGAAAAAGAAATGTTTTGTTATCCCTCACATGTCATTGGGGAACTTTCCTAGCAATGCTCGTTATGCCCATTCATTATCAGTTATGTTTGAATTCTAAGTAGGTGTAACAAAACATGATATTTGTTATGATAGTTACAGGCTTCTTTACATATTGCGACTTCATGTTTTATTAGAATTTGCATACGGATTGGTACATCAGTATTACGCAACAGTTCTATATTCAGCATAAATAGGATATAATGTTTTCAAATACGCAGCATATTTGTAGTTCTGATGTTCAATTTTGCAGATTAATATTAGCACATTCATTACTACTTCCATTCGTAAACCCTGAGTTTAATTAAAATGGAGGAAATTTCGTTTTCTTGGTTGTAACATTGTACATTGCTAGTACGTTACGTGTGTAGTCGCTGTACGTTTTGTTGCTATCCATTATAACTTCGTTTATGTCTGTTTCGTCTTTGTGCTTGTATGTCATTCGTTTTAGCATTGGTCTTAGATGGCGCATTTAAATGTCGAGGACGACATTTTTGGAACCGGGGGTGAATGTCATAGGGTGATATTCTCATTAAAGGGAAATAACCTCGTTACTTTGCTAACTCTAACATCACGTGTTGCACGGGTCATCCCTCGATTTAAAAAGATTCCAATATGGTCGCCTTATCTTTGGCATTGTAACTTAGTTACTGAATAAATTGAATATTTATCCAGGTAATTAGTCTTTTTGATATATCTTTAGTTACAGATATACTTAAGTAAGTCATTGTAAGTTTCATTAAACTATTCTCATGTTTGTTAAATGTACAACTTAGGCATTTGTACTTGGCCGGGTTATGTTCAGCTATGCCTACACCGTGCCATTGTTATTTGTGTACAATGTTTATCTTTTGACACGTGCCTTAGTGTGTTGATTACACATTTACTTATTATTGTTATTTCATATTTCAGGATTTGAAACTGTTACTCATAAGTCATCAACACGAAATAAATTCATTTCGTTTGAGCAGAGCTGTTGTCTTCGGTTTAGATCCCCACGGTTGGCTGGTTGCCCCCAGACTCTACGAAATTAACTTAAAAATAATAATCTCAAAATTCCTTAACCCTTACCCAACTGTGAAAAAAATAAATCTGCTCAGATTGAGATCTGATCCAATTTTGATTCGATTTTATCAAGCTTTTGAGAAACAAAATGAGTGTCAAATGATGTTCGCCTCCAAACAGTGTCGTCTGTTTTAAGTAGGGATGTGGTTTACTGTATTACAATTAAATGCATAAAACAAGACAATCTATACAAAAGTTATTTCCATGTTAAGCATAAACAAATAATAATGTCAAAATTACTGAACCCTTTCCTCCATAAATTCGTCTTTTTACGCCTCTGTAAAAGTCATTTCTTGAAACCATTGTGATAATAGTATAGTATTTTAATACAATGTTTTTATCACAATGGTTTCAAAACTACACAATTCTAAACTTTTTCTTTTCTGCAGTAAATGCTCCTTTTCGGTAGATTGATTCAAAAAGGTTGTGTCTATAAAAATATCCTACGAAGGAAAGGGTTAAACCTTATCCTGCTGTGAAAAAAATAAAATCTGCTCAGATTGAGATCTGATCCAATTTGGACTACTTCCGATTCGATCAAGCTTTTGAGAAACAATTAACTGAGTATCAAACAGCTTGGATCCTGATGATCCGAATTACTTAACGTCTCATCTGGATCCGTCAACACCCGTGCTGTTTGCAAATGCAAATCAAACCGTGAATAACGGGATCAGGGTTGAAAATATAGTCTGTCTTTTGCCATTAGTGAAATTCCGACCATTATCTCCAAAAACGAGACTTCATGTCTATATAAGTGTCATCACAAGATGTTTCAAGCGTGTTTATGTGATATCTGCTTAAACAATTTCAATGCTGACATTTGAAAGTGGATTGTTCCATAATTGTTGAAGCCTTTACTCCATGAATATTGATGTAAGAAATACTGATCCCGTGAATATTAATTAGAATCATGTTTTTGATAATGGTACATAGACACTGGAATGGTTTGACATGACAGAAACTACAGAATCTATATTATTTCAAAAGAAAACAGAGCAGATCCTGATCAGACCGCTCCTACAGGAGCGGTCTGATCTGGGCCTTCTTTGTTTGCACAGACATAGAAAGGCGTATTTGTGGAGTAAATGGCAATCAGTATGAAAGGGTATAATTTGCGAGAGTGTTTCGAATGATAAACAGTGCAGATCCTTTTAAACTGTTTGCAGGTGCTAGTGTACTCGTTTCTAGAAAATTACGGGTTAACCCATTACCCCATAGGCTATTTTTAGATACAACCTCTTTGGATTAATCTAACGAAAAGGAGCATTAATTAGAGAAAAGGAAAATTTTAGAATTTTGTAGCTTGAAACCACTGTGATAAATAGAGCATATGCTCCTATAGGACCATTATCCCGCTATCCGCGACCTAGATCACACCTACAGTGTTGATCCAGATGAATCATCAATTAACTCGGCTTCTCACCAGGACCCTAGCTGTTTGATACCCGGTCAACATTTTCTCAAAAGCTTAATCGAATAGGAAGTGGTCAAAAATTACGCAAGATCCGAATTAACCCTTTCCCTGTTCTATATTTGTTACAAATTTTTCGATACCTATGTTCATAGACAAACTAGTTATTATAAAATATGAAAGGTGGAATAGTGTAGCCATTTTAGAAACTAAAGCCACTATTAGCCATTCGCTTGCTATACACGTCAATATACATACCTGTAAATAGTGAAGACCCAGATGAGACAGCTCCTGCAGGAGCTATCTCATCAGGGTCTGCACTATTTACAAGTTGATTATGCAACCAATGCACTCCACAGCAGTGATTGCACAGTGATGCATTTGTACACAGTGAAGATGAATGTAATTATATAACAGGGCATTGGTAAAGAAGGAGAAATGTATTTTAAAATTCAGCAAGCGAAGGGTTAACATACATAGCAAGCACTGATCAAACGGCTCCTCCAGGGGGCATCTGATCCGGGTCTACTCTGTTTGCAAATGCGTGAAAACGCGTTTATATGAAGGAAAGGGTTAAAAGAGACATATTCCCCAGTGTGGTAAGCATTGAAGTGTGTGTTCATAAAATTCATAAAATTACACAAATCATTTGTTTATATGCTGAAAAGAAGTATATCGCAAGAAAAATCAATCGAGTACACGCAGAAGAAGGCAAATTTTCGAACACCCTGTGTTATTCGGCAATGCACTCGTATTTATTCGGGTAAATTTTTGTGTATAATTTATGTAACATTTTGGATTTGTTAAAACACATGGCAAATAGAGAATATTACTTTAACAATACTCTATTTACAAAATCCCCAAAATGCGTCTCCATAGAGTAAAAGGCATATAAGTCGTATTTTATGGGTAAATGCTTAAGTAGTTGCTATGTAGAGGATATATTTATTTGTGGGGTAAATGGTTAAAAGGTCGCTATGGAGAGGATATATATGGTTAAATGACGTCATTTCGCAGTGGCTTATATTAGGTTGCTGGAGGCAGTGGATGGAAAATTCACGGCTTTTACGTGACACCATTAAACCAGTCGGATAGCTAGACACTTGTAGGACGTAGGATAATATATTTTAAGTTACACCGTGTTCAGGTTACCTTATATGAAATATACACTGCCAGTAAATTTCATATGAGGCTCTCGTCCCATATGGAATTTACTGACAGTTTGTAACATGTTCATCCTACCGACTACCTCTTATATTTTAGGAAAACGATTTAAGGCGACCGCTGTCATGTTGAAGATGATAACATGACGTCATCATTATCCGAACATCGGTGTGTGACGTTATGTTTACCGGTAAATAGAAATCCCATTTGCTGTATATCTAAATCAGCAGTCGCAAGTATTTATGACATCGTATTTGGGTCTTCATTGTTTAACAGGTAAGATGAATATACGTTCACAAACGGCATTTTCGCAGGTATACATTTACGGAATCGGATTAGGTCCTACTTTGTTTATCAGGTAAGGCAAACTATGGTTAAATGACATTCCCCAGTGGCTTCTAGAAATCTATTAGGTTGCTGGAGGCAGTGGATGGAAAATACACGGTTTTCACGTGACGTCATTCAACCAATCTGATAGCTAGAAACTTGTAGGAGGTAGATAATTTCATTTGTGGGGTAAATGGTTAAGAGGCTGCTATGGAGAGGGTATATTTATTTGTGGGGTAAATGGTTAAGATGTCGCTATAGAGAGAATATGTTTATTTGTGGGGTAAAAAGTTAAGAGGTCGCTATGGAGAGGATATATATATATTATGCAATTTATCCCTTTACTCCATTAATACGCCTTCTACGCCTTTGTGAGCAGAATAGACCAAGATCAGACGGCTCCTATAGGAGCCATCTGATCGGGGTCTGCTGTTTTGCTTATTGAATAATAGAGATTAGATTACACAGTTTCTGTAATGACAAAACTTTCATGTGTTAATATGAAACATTATCTAATTAATTTCCATGATGATATCATTTCTTTCAAGAATATTCATGGAGTAAAGGGTTAAAATGCACTGAAAGCAAAGGGCAACTGTAATCGCAGCCAAATAAAACTGTTCGATTGACAGATGAGTCAGTTCCTGTGTCTTTACATTAGATTCCTGAATAAATATCCGTGAAAACTCACTATTTATGCTGACGAATGTCAATTCCCTATTGGGTTGATTTAGTTTAAACATTTAACGTGGCATTTTGGAAACTAATTTTCTAACTTAATAGCTTAAGACAGCTCATTATCTCAGACATATGGAAGTCATTCACCATTCAAATGTGGAACACGCATTCACAGTCATTGGCAAACAGTGAACACCCAGATCAGAGGGCTCCCAGAGGTACCATCTGATCAGGGTCTGCACTGTTTGTTATTCAAAAACCTCTAGCAAGTACAAGCCTATCATACCGAATTAACTCTATCCCTTTCCCTATTCTGCATTTAAGCCGAATTTCAATACCTACTGAATAAACATTAACAAAACAGTTAATAAAGAAATATGGAAGATGGAACATTATAGACATTCTAGAAAGCAAAGAAACAGATCTATCAAATTCTATTAGCAAACAGAGCAGACCCTGATCAGACGGCTCCTCTAGGAGCCGTCTGATCTGGGTCTACTCTGTTTGCAAATGCGTGAAAACACGCGTATATGAGGGAAGGGTTATAGTTAAAGATTGATGGGTTATTCCTCTCTGAAAATTCAGCGTTGAAACGACCAATATTTAACATTACGCTCATTTATATAAGAGGCGATTCTTTATTTAAATATTGATGGGCTATTCCACTGTAATTAGGCACTATTGAAAGGGTTAATATCTGAAATACACCCCTTTATCCGTGAATGGACTCTCTATATAAGTACGGTTGGACTATTCCACTGTAAACAGTCACTACTGAAGGGGTTAATATATGAAATACACCCCTTTATCTGTGAATGGACTCTCTATATAAGCACGATTGGACTATTCCACTGTAAACAGTCACTACTTAAGGGGTTAATATTTGAAATACACCCCTTTATCTGTGAATGGACTCTCTATATAAGTACGGTTGGACTATTCCACTGTAAACAGTCACTACTGAAGGGGTTAATATTTGAAATACACCCCTTTATCTGTGAATGGACTCTATATATAAGCACGGTTGGACTATTCCACTCTAAGAACTCAGCGTTGAAAGGATTATCCCGCTACTACTTGAATGGCAATTTACAAATATAGTTGCACTTCAGTATCTCGAATACCCATTAGTTTGACATAACAGAGGTTCGAGTTATCCGATTTCTAATCTGAACAATTTCCCAAGTTCACAGCTTAATGCAGGACGAAAGTAATGCGTAATGAAACATTTTAAAACAAGTCTGTATTTTAAATTTTGGAAGGACCGAACTACCGGTATTACCTCGAGTTATCCAGAAGCCCGAGTTTTCAGATTTCGACATATCGAAGTTCCGTTGTATGTGTTAAAACCAGAATTTAAATAAACTGTTCTGTCATTGCCAGTACTGTTTATACAACACACTAAATTACATGTTGAGTATGTTGTTAAGTCAAAGTGACATAGTATTATCGTAACTCGTTCCCAGGCGTTATGTATTTTCCTCTTTTGATAATTAAAAGAGACGTTTCAGACAAGCCTAACATTTGTGTTTAGACCTTATTGATACATATTTGCATCAGACAGAGCCAGATGTACCCTTAACATACAGAGCAATAGATAAAGATGCGTACCCAAATACTAAAATCCACATTTCTTCACCAACCCCTATGTTGTGACCACTCTTTAAAATTGTCTCGAAGATACGGTTCTAAAGAGTGGTCACGGCATAGGGTTTAGTGGAGAAATAAAGAAGTTATACTTGAACATATCTGGACCTCTGTTTAGCATGCCGAGCAAATTATCGCTAAAGAACAATGTCTCTGAGCCTTCGCCGTGTTGGATATTCATGTTAGAATAATGGATATTTATAAAAAAAAATCAGTTGATTTTTGTACTTGCATATGTACGCATGTAAACTTAGCAATGGGAGAATCAGTAGAGTCATGTCTGTTACATTTTCATAAGCAATCGGAACAGATCCTGGTCCTATAGGAGAGATGAATCTGGATGTACTTAGTTTGCAAAATGCGTCTACATGAAGGAAAGCGAACATACTGGGGTCGTAAACATATCAGAGTATGAAACAGTTTGGATCCTGATGATAGACTGGGCTACGTGGCCTCTGGTCTAGATACGAACTGTCTTATTGCAACTTCACGATAAGAAGTGAAAGCACATGAAACATTAATTCCCATCTAAAACCAAATACAGTATAGCCTGTCTTTAGAGGCCACAAAAGAGTCTTAAAAGCAGGCGGTTGCTTAATGCACGACAAAAGTAATGCGGAATGTTCGTACAGGAATTTCTGCATTACTTTTGACCCGTATTAAGCTACCGTCTACCTTTAATGCTCTTAATTCGACTTTGTAACGGCTGTTTAACCCTTTAGTCTTTCGAAGCGTTTGCAAACAGGGCAGACCCATATCCTGTAGGAGCTGTCTGATCAGGGTCTGCTCGGTTTGGTTATGGTATTACTATATGTCTGATTCTACAGTTCCTGCTTGAAGCAAAATGGCCTGTGTTCATATGTTATAATAAAAAGTAATCTAACTGATATGCATGATTACCGGTTGGGGGACTATAGGTTACCGGTTGGGGGACTATAGGTTTGCTCCATTCCGTCCGTCTGTCTGTCCGTCTGTCCGTCCGTCCGTCCGTCTGTCACGCATCGTGTCCGGGCCATATCTCCTACAAAGTTATACCAAATTCATTATAACTTCACACATTGAAGAAGCATAATGAGGGCTAGTGTCATGCACAAGGGTCATAACTCTAGCCTCAATGTTTTTGGAGTTATTCCCCTTTAACATATTTTTTGTCCGGACAATAACTCTTTATCTACTGGTTCAATTGATTTGAAACTTCACATATGGAACAATCATGATGAGGGGTAGTGTCATGTACAAGGGCCATAACTCTAGCATCTATATTTTTTTAGTTATTTCCCTTTTCATATGTCCTTGTCCAGTTAATAACTCTTTATGTACTGGTTCAATTGATTTGAAACTTCTCATATGGAACAAGCATGATGAGGTGTAGTGTCATGCACAAGGGCAATAACTCTAGCATCAATATGTTTGGAGTTACTCCCCTTTTTCATATTTTCTTGTCCGGACAATAACTTTTTATTTACTGATTCAATGTATGAAAGTAGGTACATGTACTAATACGATTCAGGTGGTCATGTATAGACCATGGTCAACCACACCATGGGTGGGTGGGGTGGGGAGAGTGGAGGGTTTTTTTTTAGTCCGGTGGGGGACTCATGTCTTGCATAGCCATACAACATGCCCTTGTTTCTTATTATTTCTTACATGGAGTAATAGGTTTGGATGTATGTTACTGTATCATACATGAACAGGCGCGGATTTAGAGGGGGCGCAGTCGGCGTACGCCTCCTAAAATTGCAAAAAAGTAATATTTTATATCTTTATACAGTAAAACCTCTCTATAACGACCACTGAATTGTGTTAATTAGTTGGTATTTAGAGCAGGTGGCTGCGTAAAGGAAGGTGAAAGTAAAACAGAACGCTCCCATAGAGCGTTCTGTTTTACTTTCACCTTGCATTAAGCTTCGTCCTAAGCATTATCTCTTTTGTAGCCAAGCGAGGATGTACTGTATTATCTATGATCGTGACGTCATTAATGTGTCATCACTTTCGCTAACACGTACCACTGGGTAAACCACAGACAAAAGGGCACCGCATCCAAGCGCGTATTTGAATCCAAATGTTATGTACGCACCGTGGCTACAGGGGATCAATGTACGCACCCTGGCTACAGGGGTTCAGACGACTGCTTTAGAGGAGATACAACTGTACAAATATTCAATGTAGACAGCCTGACTATCCAAAACCATTTTGCAAGAAATTCTTCAATAGTGCACATAAGATTACGTATTTACTTTGACCAATTACTTTTAAAAATTAAAAGGTTTATTCATCATTCTTGTCACATCATATATTAAAAGACTGGATTGGCGTAGCATTTCCCCTGCTGTAATAAAACGTATATCTGCTTAATCCTTTACTCCATAAATACGCCTTTCTACGCTTTCTCAAACAGAGAATACCCAGATCAGACGGCTCCTATAGGAGCTGTCTTATCAGGATCTGATCTGTTTGCTTCTAATGAAATATAAACATAATTCTACAGTAACTGTCATGGCCATTATTTCCGGTATCCATGGGCTATTTTAACGCTGAGTCTAATTAATATTCATGATGTCATTATCTTTCACATGAATATTCATGAAGTAAAAAGTTAAACTCGTGTTTCATTTATTTCTGATTCGTTTGTACTTTTGAGAAACTACTGACCGACTGCCACACCAATGAGACGACGAGATAAATGGGGTCTCATAAAGAACTGTCTCACCAGGATCCAGGTTGTTCTCAACCGCACGTTCTCAAGTGGAACTAAGTAGGATAATGGCCGATATATTTTGTCTAAAAATAGCTTGTAATCACTGACACATGTGCCCTTCGCATGCTATGTCTCAACAACAACAGCAGCAACAACAACAACAACTCAGGTGGAACTAAGTAGGATAATGGCCCATATATTTTGTCTAAAAATAGCTTGTAATCACTGACACATGTGCCCTTCGCATGCTATGTCTCAGCAACAACAACAACAACAACACCAACATTGCAAATACATTACATTTTAAAATCATATGCCATAAGTATCTAAAATATACAAAAAGATAGTTTTCTGATAGGTTCTGATTTTTTCGTGAACACACCTGCTCTATATAATAAGTAAAAGGTATTCCACTCCGGCGGAAATCTGCTCAAAAATCGATGGGTTCATTCACCGCGATCGTCATTGAAAGCTTATTTGACCACCGATTTCCATAAACTGTGTCTCATCTATGTTTTCTCAGAATATTAACACGCTTTTACAACGAGTCGCCAAAGTGACAACCAACCCCTCTAGGACACAGGTTGACTCTGAGGTTCGAAATAGAAATACACCATAATTCGAAACACCATATAACATTGCCCTGTTCTGATTGCATGAATGGATATCGTGTATTCACAATTTCTTCAAATAATACTTTTCTAACAATCTTTACAAGCTTGATATTGATATCGGTGAAAGTTATTACTTTCAGTTTTAAACCGAAAGTAGGACTTACAAACCGAAAGTAATGACTTTCGCCGATCTCAATATCAATCTTGTAGAGATGTTTAGAAAAGTATTTTTGAAGAAATTGTTAATACACGATATCCATTCATGCT
>OY755253.1:19114973-19294691 GCA_963576725.1 Azorinus chamasolen
GGAATGACGCATGAACTAAGGAATGTGGAATGACGGATAATTGAAGACTGACGAAGGAACTCAGAACTGACGGAAGAATTGAGGGTCTGACTAAAAAAACTGAGGACATATGGAAAAAAATAGGGTAAATCTAAACGTCCCATCCCTTTTTACAAGTTAGGGCATAATAAGAATTGAAAATACCTGCGGCCAGTCAGACTTTCTGGAAAACATAAATCCCTTACTCTCGACCTTTACAGGACCTGGCTCGTGACTTAGATAGCAGATATGCATTTTTCCATGATAGCTCACGGCTGTGCACGATGGTCTCCTCCGACATTTATCTGCACACCTCCAATATTCTATCTCTGTTTCGATAAGATCACACGAAGACCTGTTAGCCCGTATCCCAGCCTGAATATTCTGATTGAACATTACCCCGGGCTTATTCAGGCACGTTACGGTCGAAATCCAAATAAGGTGAAGTTTCAAAAGAGCAAGCATGACGTTAAAATCTGTGTTATGTTTTAGTACATATTTAAAGTTCAGTCTCTTTAAAGGTACAACATATTCAAGTAAGGTCTTTAAAGTTACAATAATTCAAGTTAGGTCTCCTTACAGTTACACTGGTTCAAGTAAGGTCCCCTTAAAGTTACAACTCCTTCAAGAAAAGCCTCTTTAAAGTTACAACCCTTCAAGTTAGTTCTCTCGATGTTACACTGGTTCAAGTATAATGTCACTTTAGAGTTACAATTCCTTCAGTTGAGGCCTCCTTACAGTTACCACTCCTTCAAGTGAGACATCTGTAAAGTTTATAACAAATAAGGTCTCTTTAAAGTTACACTTCCTTGTGTCTCCTGTTTTGGTATTAATAGAAACTGTAGAGTCAGATCTAGAGCAGACTGATTCTACAACAGCCGTCTGATCTGGATCTACTTTGTTTGCAGAGGCGTGAAAAGGAAACGGTTATTAAAGTTACAGCTCCTTCAAGTAAAGTCTCTTTAAAGTTAAAACACCATGGAGTTTCGTCCGATCTAGTTACACCTGCGTACGTCTCTGCAATGCTGGTTCCGTTTATCCCTTGTTTCACTGAGGAATTTAAGTTCTGCTCAAATTTGGATCGGTGATAATCTTGACTATATGTACTTCTGATTCCATCAAACGTTTGAGACACTATTGACCGGGTGTCAAACAGCCCGTATGCTGGTGATACGCCGAGTTACTCGGCGTCTCATCTGGAGCCAAACTGTTTGAAAATGAAACTCAAGTCAATAATAGCGAGATAAGGGTAAATACGATGTAGTCAGTGTTATAGCAATAGCACACTATCGAGTATGTTCATAAATAGTTGATGAAGTTGAACTAATGTGTTGGAATGCACTGGTTTACAGTAACTAACAGTGCAGACCAAGAGTACGCGGCGATGGCCACCACGTGATGACCATACGTTCACCCAGCTAGATAAACATTTCTTCTCGGTTTTTATTTATTTTAGCTTCTGGTGTTGCTGTGCACTGTCGTGTGTCGTTTTCAAATTTCCTATCTGATTGCTATTCTATTTCTGTCTGTTCAACTTTCTTTGAAATTTACAATCAATGGGGCATGTTCTTGTCAATATCAAATATTAAACTTTTATTATATACAATACATTATATGCAGTAAAACCTCTCTATAACGGCCTCTAAATTACATCAAGTATTTTGTGTTAAAGGCAGGTGGTTGCTTAAAGCAATGTGAAAGGTGTTTTACTTTCTCCTTGCTTTTAGCAGCCACCTGTCCTAAATACTAATAAACACAATTTAGTGACCGTCATAGAGAGGTTTTACTGTACAGTGAAATACATCTAAACTTGAAGTTTAGTAGGCCTAAAGCTCACGTTTCTTTGAAATTTACAATCAATGGCGCATGTTCTTGTCAATATCAAATATTAAACTTTTATTATATACAATACAATAAATAAAGTACAACCTCTCTATGACGGCCACTAAATTACATCAAGTATTTTGTGTTAAAGGCGGGTAGTTGCTTAAAGTAATGTGAAAGTAAAACAGAACGCTCCTATAGGAGCGTTCTGTTTTACTTTCACCTTGCTTTAAGCAGTCATCTGTCCTTAATACTAAATATTTACATTCGCTCTGCAACGTCCTTATATAACCTTATTCTAAAAAGAAAGTTGCATTTTCCCATGAACGTTCATTTCAATACCCGATCCGTTGAAATATAAGAAATACAATGGAATATAAATATAAGAAATGAATGACGTGCTCCCTGTATTCATGAGGTTATGCAACGCATAGCTTTACGAGCAAAGATTTACGTGAAGCCCTTCGGGCTTCACTGACTTTGCTCGTAAAGCTATGCGTTGCATAACCTCATGAACACTGGGAGCACGTCATTCATTTCTTAATTAACACAATTTAGTGACCGTTATAGAGAGGTTTACTGTACAGTGACACACATCTAAACTTGATGTTTAGTAAAACTAGTTTGGGTGTTTTAGACAGGTGACTGCTTAACCCTTTACTCAATAAATACACTTTTCATTCTTTTGCAAATAGAGTAGACCCTGACCAGACGGCTCCTACAGGATCAGTCTTATTGTAGGGTCTACTCTGTTTTCTAATGTAAATTATATGTAGATCATATTTCCAGTGTCAGTCACGGCCAACAATATTGTGTTAATATTCCATTTTAAAGGGATAAACTTATAAATATTCATCATGTCATGTTTTTCTTACATGAATATCCATGGGATAATTATTTCAATGGTTGTGAGATATTAAAAACGCGTGCTAAGGACTTTGCCTGAACCGCTAAAAAGACCCTATTCTCGTTAGTAAACGCCCCATTCCAAGAAATGGCCACTTACTTCTTGGGCGAAATTAACGATGAATAGAATAACTAATCATTAGATAAAGAAATACATTGTACAATTAAGTTATACAGATAGCGGATATAGAAAATATCAGTAGTACTTTCGTCCTGCATTAATCCTTTCCCTGGTCTGTGTTGATACAAATTTCAACACCTACTGAATATTCATGGCCAAATTAGTAATAATGAAAGGTGGAATATTGTAGCCATTTTAGAAAGTAAAGACACAGATCTTTCAAATTCCATTAGAAAACATATCAGACACTGATCAGATGGCCCCTATTGCATTTTCCTTGATTTAGCTAAGTGCTGCGCCATTAACAGTAAAATGCAGTTTACCAAAGCGTAAATAGAGGAGCGCATGTACATATATGCACGTCATCTCAAATAAGTAATTTGAGGAATAATATACTTGAATGCCTTCATATGACTTTTTTAGTTTTCAAAAAAGAATGGAAACTTATTGTAATTTCCTTTCCATATAAATATAGTAGAATCACAATGGCACAAGCTGCTTTTAGAGCAGTATATTGTACTGTAGATGTGGATGTCAAAGGACAGAAAGACTGTGCCCGGGACGTCCTCTGTAGAGACAGGGGCTCACGTGCAGCATGTGGAGAGATGAAGAGAATAACCAGGCGTAAAAACAGCAAACGGGACCCGCCCGCAGCTTCCAGCTTTAAATGCAGCCGTTGTGGAAGGATTGTCACTCGCTCATCGGAATGTGCTCCATAAGCAGGCACTGTTCCAACACAACCTAAGATATATTCAATGTACAGATCCATGATCAGCTGTGATATAAGCATGTCATTGATTTGTATTGTCGATCACGTTTTTATCATTCAGGCACTTGTTAAATAATTAGTGTAATTAGTTTTGACAGGCAAAACGTGTATGTTTACTGTTAATTGATTTTCAGACAGCTATTGACTATGTAAACAGAGATACACGTACATGTTGTTTGTATGATGTCAGACAGAAAGTGGCATGAAAGGTAATTTGTATGGAGCTATCTATTCCATATATTCATCTATTGTTTTCTCTGGGGACTAAGTCAGTGTGTTCTAACGTATTTTCTTGGCCATTCGGTTGAAAAGACTGATACAATACGTTTTCATTTTTATTAGTGATAAATGAGTTACAGTCATATTTCTGTATCAGAATGTGCAATATATATTCAATAAATGTTCTAATTGACCATCCTTTAATCTTAAATATTTTCAAAACTAGTTAATTTATTTGTCTTAAACTCTGCATACAAGTTGACATACCTTTCGATATGCATGATTTGTGTCAATAGACACTGCGCAAATTAACCACAAATTAACCACAAAGTGTCAATGCGGCTTTCCCTGACTTTGCAACGCATGGACAACCTCGCCGAGACAAGTGTGTTTACACTTTTAAACCCATGCTCCCCCGGAAAATGAAAATCTAAAACTTTAGGGGGTTCTGGGAAGACATTTATAAATACAAAATGTAAATGGTATAACATGCTTCAAATGTGAGAGAATTTACATGTTGGGAAAGAAAGATGTTGGGTACGAATTTTGTCAGATTTTTTTGTTGTTGTAGATTTATAGATTTTCTTAATTAGGCGATTCTTGGAATATGGTATTTTACCTATTGACAAACTCACTATTTATCCCCCCCCCAATATTTATATGGAGGAGACATTGGTTTTGTGACAGTTGTCTGTCTGTCTGTCTGTCCGTCCGTCTGTCCGTCACACTTTCTTGTCCGGGCGATAACTTCTGTATGCCTGCAGGTGCCAGTTGGATAAAACTTCATATATGGAAAGAGCATGATGAGAGGGGAGTGTCATGCACAAGGTTCATAACTCTGGCTTCACTAATATTGGATTTATTGTCCCTTTTACCTTTTTTCACACTTTTTTGTTCAGACGATAACTCCTACATGTATATGGCTCATGCAATTGAATTGAAACGTTTCATCCCTGGACCACCATTTCTGTGCGAAATTTACAAAATTGATTGTATCAAGTTACCAGAAGATCTCTACAACATGCAAGCATGGACTGACGAATGGCTATTGCGCTTTCATCCTGATAAATGTAAAGAATGAGGATTAGAAAATCGAATCAACAAAAAGCAATATAAATTGAAACCAAATGGAAATACCCTTTCATACGTAGAAGCAGAGAAATATATAAGAGTTACGACAGATGACAAGCTTAACTTTGACAAACACATCTCGGAGATGGTCGACAAAGCTAATTATATAATGGGACTTGTCCGTCGAACCATGGAATTTATGGACAGCGCCACATTCAGGCTCCTATATACATGTACTGCACTAGTAAGACCACATATTGAATATGCAAATCAGGTCTGGTGTACATCCTCATCTCGTCAAACACATCGATCAAACAGAAAATGGCAACGAAACAACTGGAATGTCCAACCTCAGCTACACAGAAAGACTACAACTGTTCAAATTGCCAACATTAGCATATAGACGAATTCGAGGGGACATGGTTGATATATACAAAATACTTACAGAGAAATATGACCCTGAAATTACCAACTCCATTTAAATGAGCACAGAGTCAACAACAAGTGGACATAGTTTGAAGATCTTTAAAATCGGTCCAAGACTGAACACCAGAAAATATTCATTTGTGCATAGATCTGTTAACACCTGGAATAGCTTACCACCATCAGTCGTAAAAGCTAAAACAGTTAAAAACTTTCGAGGCAAGACTAAACAAAAACTGAAAAAATAGGCGCTATACTATAATTATAGAGAAAAAATACACTTAATCCAAACTTGGCAAGACCACAGTGCAAGTCCAGAGTATTGCCTAGAGCTGACAGTAGAGGAGACATAAGTATCCTAGAGTCAGAAGAGGAGCTATGCAAATATGTAATTAAGTTTTTTCAACACTAGGCATGTACATGTCAAGTGTCTCCAATGCCATATAATTCTTATTGTTCTTCTTCCAATTTCGGGGCAGGAGTCTTCTTTAGTCCAAACATTTAGACGTATCTACATGCCACTTATTTTATAATTATAGGACTAGAGTCTTCTTTTAACTGTAAATTTTGACCTGTGTTGAGCGATGAGCCATATTAACCTTATAAATATATAAATCAAAATATTTCATTATGAACTAGCTCCAGAAAATGGTACACATGTATATATGGAGCACAGGCGTCCAGTTCATGAACTATGTCTAAAATAGGTTAAATGTCCCTAAATTGACGTTTTGTAACATTTGGAGCTGAAAAATAAAGTTTGGGGCGTTTTGAGACAAAGCTGAAATTTCGTATATTCTATAATAGATCTATATAAGTTCAGCTTTGTCTCAAAACGCCCCAAACTTTATTTTTTCGACTCCAAATGTTACAAAACGTCAATTTAGGGACATTTTAACTTATTTTAGACATAATTCATATGCCGGACTCCTGTGATATGGAGGGGCGTATCTAGCGATACTTACGCACGTGCAGTGTTTGATTTTCTTTCCGACCAGATATATTTGCATAGCATTAAGTTACTGCTACACTGGAATTGTTTACCGGTGACTACGTAAAACAATCCCAAACATGCTTTGTCGTAAGTTCACTGCTAGCATATCGGGAACGATGTAAATATAATTATCAGGGTAGCTGGTGAAGAGAAAATGATTTTGCTTGCCTGTTGTACAAGCGGAGTATAAATGACGCAACGCGCTTATCTTTTACCTTATAATTTGCGCGATATTGTTATGTAAAAAAGTGGGTGGGGAAGAAAGCTTATTTTACCGGCACGATATATTTTCTCTGAAGGTCGATTAGTCTATTTCTGTCCACAGAGTAGTACAGATAGACTCAATACTATTTATGATTTCTTACCATATTGTATATGTTGTCTCGTTGTCTTATTCTTTCTATCTCGAAACTTCCGAAGTCAGTTATTTTCTTGTCTCTAGCACATTAATTGCGTCCCTTTCCGTTTCAATTTCAGTTAAAATCCATTTCTTATTAAGCTAGATTTGTGTCTCAAAGCTGCAAAAAGGTTTACTGGCCAACACTCATACTAGTCATTAAATCATTTTTCAGGTTTCAGCTTCGACCTTTAATCTATGTAGGTTTTCTCAATTTTAATCTATGTACCGTACACTCGCCTTCTATCGAACCTCACCTGTTTATCGAACCTTTCATTTTTTTGTGTTTTTACGCATGTACAAGTGCACACTACGTCATAAAATCATGAGTACTGTTGCTTTGTCTGTAAACAACGCCTCGTAGCTTTAAAAAAGAAATATACGTCATAAACAGGCCAATACAGTTTATTTTCCGTTCAACTATGCTAAACATGAGAAAACTCTTACTACGTTATAGAATATCAACATGAATTGAAAAGTGTACCACATTAAAAATGTTTGACAGCTCTGACCCCTTCAGCTTATGCAAAGGTCGCGTGCCCATGATGAAATAACGTGACTATGAGTATTATGTTAAAGTAAACAGTTTCTAAAATAAAGGTTCGATAAGCAGGTGAGGTTTTTCTGGCAGCCGTTTTTGTTATGCGGGTGGTGGGGAACACTGGATTGTTTGGGGATTAATAGATGAGGATAAAAATATTTGATTGTTTTTGGGTATGTATAAAAGATTATTTTGAACTGCTGATTTATTTTTTTCTTCAATATTCACAGTAAACGTTTTTTGTTCCTGGTCAAAGGTTAAGAGGTTCGATAGACGGTAAGACCATGCTAACTTTAGATCTATAGGTGCATCTTATCGGGTGCTGGTGAATTCGCCTAATGACCAACTCGCCTACAATTAGATATATAGTAACCCAAATGGTGAATTCGCCTATAAAGCATTATAGAGCGATTGTATTTCACACCTTGTATATACAGGTATATCAGCCAGTAGCATGCCAATAAAATAAAATAAAATAAAAGTTTTTTTGTAACAAGATCAACTTGTCTTGTCTTCTTATCCAGATGTTGTTGGGTTGTGTGTTTTTTAAAAATAAAACTAAAGATCAGTGTAGCCCCTAATCACTACACACCACGAGAGGGATTGCAAACATGGAATGCACCATTATTGTACTGAAAATAAAAAATGCAGCTTGCACCAACTTGAAAAATGAGAGTATTATTCATATTTATAACACGACCAGGGTAAATATTGGGTTACTTTAAAAATAAAAAAGCCGGTAAAACCATATTTTAGTAAATTGGCAAAAACCGGTACCGAGTTCCATCAGCGACTTTGTAGGGAGGGAATAATTCCATGCCCAAATTTATTTACCTTCCATATGCACAAGTTCATATTAAGATATAAAAGTGAAATATAAATGGTTTTCAAAAGAGTGAACATATATAAATTACTTCAGATCGCTGATTGTAACTAGATGCATTCAGAGAAATAACAGTGTTATTAAAGGATACGCTGGATCGAGACTATTATATTTAAAATGAATGTTGATATTTAATTATTTATTTATTTATTAGTTCGGTGGAATTCATTAAAAGTGATTGATTAGAAAAACGAATACAGAGTTTTGTACAGAATGACAAAAATGTGTCGGAATTGTCTCCAATGTATGTTTCACACCTCGGCATGTGCCGTGAATATGTCAATTAACGTTGATTAAGTGCCGCGCCTACCTTTAAATAGGCACGTGTGTGCCAAACAAAGTAAACTTACGGTTCTCTTTAAAGCTAATTGATGCACTTAATGCATTTTAACAACTAATTTAATATGATTGAACTGACCAGTGTTCTGGTTTATTCCAATTTTCAATATCTACTGAATAGTCATGGCCAAAATAGTTAAAATAAAATACAGAAGGAAGATGGAATAGAAGGAAGATGGAATATTGTGATATTGGTGATCAGGGGCTACACTCAAAGTTCAATCTTGATCATCACTAACTGGAAACAAGTTGTGTTATTGATACCCTACAGTAGGTGCGAAATACAATCGCTATATAATTGCTTTCTAGGCGAATTCACCATTCGGGGTACTATATATTTAATTGTAGGCGAGTTGGTCATTAGGCGAATTCACCATAAACCATCTTATCGTATGCATGCCATAATTGGCTTAATTGCGACATTAAAATATCTGAAATGTGCTTATTAATTATATATTCTGTAATTGGGAGACCCATCGAAAGCAAGAATAAGAAAGCATTTACAGAAAATTGAAGAAAAAAAAAATATACCTGAAAGGAGCACCTTTTTACTGTTTGCAAACAAAGAATAGTGTTTAGAATACCCAGATGTGACAGCTCCTATTTGAGCTACAAATGATGTCTCATCTGGGTCTGTGCTGTTCGCTTAAGGAATTTGCAGGTCTAATACTACACTTCAAATTATTTGCAAACTTTTCATTTAGAGATCTAGATCTACATGGTCTACTTAGTGTTCATTAGGCAATCATTTTATATTCATCAGGTAATTTATTTATTCATGAATACCGTATTAATGAAATAATGTGTTAAGGCGTTGAAGTGTAAATTTGCAGTTATGTTATTTTGTTTTGGCTATAAAGCTCAGACAAAAATTTGGCCGAGGATGCAAGATTTTGTTGGCTATTACCAACATCCATGTCTAATCAAGCTTTCACTAACTGAAGAGCTTTGGCATCTCGAGTAAAAGTGATATCAATTATCATCGCTATTTTGAACTAATATTACATCCAGATAGCACAGTGATATGAAAAATTCTTACACGAATTTGATCATCCCTCTTACAGAATCCTGTCAGGCAGTATTTTTGAGGCTGTTGAATTACGGTTGAAGGCTCATGAGCCGCACCTTGTGGAAAATACAAACATCTCAGAATTGACGTTACAAAAGCATGTAGCATCATGTACAAAACAAGTTGATACAGTCAAAACGAAAGTAAACCGCAGTGCAAAGGAATGTTTGTTATGGGTGTCGGATTTCAACTTATGTCAGCATTGCCCGATTTAACTCTATATATTATAATAAGTCTTTCTGTTATCATTTAATTGATAGAACTGATCATATTCAGCGAGAAATTGGCATTTTGAAGTGGGCAAAATATAATGTGTGGATGAACTTTCAGTGGTTCCTCTTCATTTCATGACTTAAGATACATTTAACCCTTTCCCTTTAGAATAAAGCTTAGGGTGAGCTTTTGGGAGACTTGAATGTCCGGTGTCCGCTGTGCGGTGTGTGTCGTCCGTCTTCAACCAATTGCTTGTGAACACTCTAGTGGTCACAATTTGAGTCCAATCATCATGAAACATGGTCAGAATGATTGTCTTGATAACATCTCCGACGTGTTCGAAAGTGGGTCATGTGGGGTCAAAAACTAGGTCACTAGGTCATCTAGTAGGAAACCTTGTGAACACTCTAGAGGTCACATTTTCAGCCCAATCATCATGAAACTTTGTCAGAATGATTGTTCTGATAAAATCTCGGACGAGTAACTGTTTGAGAGTGGGTCATGTGGGGTCAAAAACTAGGTCTCTATGTCAAGTAGTAGAAAAACCCTGTGAACACTCTTAATGCAATGCAATTCTTTATTTTGTATGTAAGGCCACCGGCCCATATACATCATATATATATATATACAAACATAATATGCAATAGGTAGTCAAGGATAGAACGAATTTACCCTGAGTAGACATGTTAAATAAGTAGGTAATAGTTTTTACTATATCATATATGTAGATATGGTAGATCTGATTCGCATGTCTCACGTAAGAGGCGTCCGAAGTGGTCCGACCGTATTTAATATAAGTAGATATCTAATAGAACAACATTGTTCATAATTGTATATGACTACGTTGAGGCATACTTTTCGTGCCCTTGCATGTCACGACGCTATGTAGAACCAGCTCAGAGGGTTTCTCTGAAAGTACCCGATCTTTGTCTACACTGCTTCTATTATCCACAATGCGATATCAACAAAGTTTCATTTATAATACGAAATGTGGTAGGTTAGTAAGTACCATCTGCCCAGTTAGGTTAATATAATAAGACAATGCACACTGTGTATTTGTAGAAACACTGCAGAGACGGGTCAGATGCTTTCACTGAAAGCCCCTGATCCGTCTCTCCACTGCCTCAATTATTCATAATGTGGTACAATAAGTTATGCCAATTACAAGTGCAATATATACAGCCAATAAGATAATAGCATAAGGTAATGTGCATTGCATGTACATATTGAAACTTTGAAGATTTCACTCAAAGCGCGTAATCTGTATTTTATAATACGTAATGTTGTAGATTAACAAGTTCCACTACACAGGTTTAAGTTGATATAATAAAAAATGCACATGCGTATTTATGGAAACGCTGCAGAGACGGATGAGAGGTTAATCACCCGATCCGTATCTACACAGTTCACCATATACGTATTGTATTATTTAAGCCATACTAAGTGTATACAAATATTATATGATTACTCACTCTACACCTTCTAGGAATTCTTCTCGTTGCGCGAATGCATAGAAGATATACATAGCTAGGTTACGGATTGTATCCACATTAGTGGAGCACATCAAATTTATAAAATTGAAATGGTTTTTGTTTTGTATATAGTATCAAGGGATGTATTTCAATCGAAGAGTTTCATACAAGGGACAGACCATGACAAAATGGAACTCATCTTCCAGGAAGCTTTCGCAGAAAATGCATACTCTATTTTCTCGTTCAATATTATAGTATCTACCCTTCTCTATCATTAAGCTGTGAGAAGAGCTTCTAAACATGGCTAAAGCTTTTCTGAATTTAGCAACATCTACGACTTCAGTATATAATTCTCTACTGTATGTTTGTTTAAAGTCAATATAATAGGCTAACTTGCTGTTGTTGGTAACATTATGCCTCCAAGTTTGGATATATTGGTCTTTCAGCCTATTAACAAAAATGAACAAAAACTGTCTATGGTTTGGTACATCCTGGTTTTCCCAGATATAACCAAAGCCATTTGAATATAGTACGTGTTTGATGTCCGTAACCCAGTTGCTTTGTCCGATAGAATCATAGTGTTTTAGCATATTGTAACACAGCTTTACATATCTTGAATCCACTCTAGAGGTCACATTTTCAGCCCAATCTTCATGAAAATACATCAGAATGATTGTGTGGATAAAATCTCGCACAAGTTTGAAAGTGGGTCACTTGTAGCGGCCACATTTTCCTCAAACTTGCTCAGAATGTTTGTCTTGGTGATATCAAAGATGAGTTTGATCATGGTTGTGACAGGATAAAAAAGTAGGTCAGTAGCCAAGGTCAAATCTTAGAAAAATCACTTTAGAGATCACATCTTTAGCCTAATCTTTATTGGTCAGAATAATTGTCTTGATAAAATCAATATTCTGAAGCTTTGAAAATCTTGTTCTCCAGAACCACTGCTCATGATTCACAATCAACATTGTTCCCTCAGGTTAATATTGGCCCCATCCTGGGACTACCCAGCTATAATTTTAAATCTATATGGTGATCGGGTGAGCGGTTAAGGGCCATCTTGGCCCTCTTGTTATAATGGCACTATGAATAAGGCAGTTTTTAACATGATAGAAAGTGAAGAACTGTTGAATCTGTCCAATATCATACCTGTATCTTTAAAAGCAAACAGGGCAGACCCTACCCAGAGTCAGAAGGCTCCTACAGAAGCTGTCTGATCTGGGTATACTCTGTTTGCAAAGGTATCAGGAAGCATATCTATGAAGTAAAGTGTTATAAATATGCCAATATTTGATGGTCATAATGAAAAAAGCTGATTACTTGTTTAAGAAAATATATGTATTGATTTGTGTGTCTTTTCAAGTGAACAGAATACAGAGACTTGTTCCAGTTGTAAGAGGGTTGAGGTTCTTGTCCAGTACAACAGAAACACAATTTGCAGTTGACAAAGTCTTGCTAAGTAAGCTAAGAAAAAAAACTGGTTATCCTGTACTTAGCTGCAGGAATGCTCTTGAAAAGTTCAACAATGATGCTCAGGAGGTGTGTATTAACTTAATTAAGTATTCAAATGTTCACATCATCATTATAGCTGTATTGTAGTGTAGTAGCCATCTGATCAGGGTCTACTTTGCTTGCTTATGGCTTTATATAAATATGATGTTATAGTTTCTGATATTTAACCCTTTACTCCATGAATAATAGAGAAATAATGACATCTGTCATGAATATTAATTAGATTATTTTTTATAATGAACACTAGAAAGATCGGCCTTGGCAGAAACTATAGGATCATCTATATTATATCATTAGCAAACAAAACAGACCCTGATCAGAGAGCTCCTACAGGAGCCATCTGATCTGGGTGTACTCGTTTGCAAAGGTGTAGAAAAGCATATTTATTGAGTAAAGGGTTAAATTTGTCTTTAATAACACTTTCCTCAGTATTCCTGCAAACAAATTAGACCCAGATAAATCATGCTATGTTTCCTTATATATGTAACAGGTCTGATTCTCAATTTCAGTTGCATTACTGGTAATTTCCTTATTGATTTTTAGCTCACCTGAGCCAAAGGCTCAAGGTGAGCTATTGTGACCGCCTGTCGTCCGTCTGTCCGTCCGTCCGTCTGTCCGTCTGTCTGTCTGTCCGCACTCACCAATGGGTAGTTGTGTGACTTTTTCTAACTAGTCACACAAGTAAAATCATTAACCTGGCCATCTCTTGTGACATTAACCTGGCTATTTCTTGTGACATTAACCTGGCCAGTTGTGGGACATAGGGTTAGGGTTAGGGTTAGCTTCCAGATCATTCTTTTCCAAAGTTAGAGCCAAAAATAGTTTTTCTTGTGGGACTAGTCCCACAAGAAAAGATCAAAGGAAAAAGTCACACAACTATCCATTTGTTAGTACGTCCGTCTGTCCGTTCAATTTTATTTCAAATGACTTCTTCTCCTAAACCACTAGGAGGATTTCAACCAAATTTCACAGAAATGTACCTTAGGATGTCCTCTATCAGTTTTGTTAAAATCATGACCCCCGGGCAAAAAATGGCCCCGCCCCACTACTTTTACAAGTTTTTTTTTAAATCTTTAAAAATCTTCTTCTCTGAAACCACAATTTCTAGAGCTTTGATATTTGGTATATAGCATCATCTAATGGTCCTTTACCAAGTTTGTTAAAATGATGACCCCCGGGCCAAAAATGGCCCTGCCCTGGGGCTTGTAGTTTTTACATTGACTTATATAGGGAAACCTTTAAAAATCTTTTTGTCTGAAACCACATAATCTAGAGCTAAGATATTTGGTATGAAGCATCACCTAATATACCACTACCAGGTGTGTTCAAATAATGACCCCTGGGCCATAAATGGTCTCACCCTGGGGTTTTATGCTACTTAACATCAGAATCTGTAACACTTAAAAGGTAATTTCCTCACAGTTATTTCCCTTGTCCCATCAGCATAGCCATAAGGGACAAAGGGAGATAACTGCATTGGAGTGCTGGTATCATTCTATTTATAACTATTTATAATAAAATGTTGAAGGTGAATCAGTGTAGCTGTTTTAGAAGGCATAGAAACATCTATCAAATTCCATTAGCAAATAACAGACCTTGATCCTATAGGAGCCACCTTATCTGGGTCTATTCTGTTTGCAGATGCATGAAAACAAGTTTATATGAGAGAAATTAAGGGTTAAATAAACAACAGCAGCAGTTCAAAGGTTACAGCTGCTGGGCAGTAAAATCTCTCCAGGTCAATGCATGACTCTTAACTCTTTGCATGCTAGTGGTGAAACTGTGATTACCTATGCAAACAGTTTGGATCCAGATGAGAGGCCGCATACTGCGGCGTCTCATCAGGATCCAAATTGTTTGTCATCTTAACCATATTTTTGCAAAAAAATGAAAGTAAGTTTATTTTAAGAATTGAAGCAGATGACAATAACTTTTTGTTGCAGACGAAACATTAAAGGCATTTTGACCCATTAACCCCCAGTGTGTAGTGTGAGTGATGTTACATGGTGTCTTCCAATGTCTCTCAAATTAGATGTGAGAGATATAGGAAAGTAACAATTCAGCCAATCAAGGAAAATGATCACCATCTAGACTTTTGATCTGGGTCCAAACCCAACCGATGTAATTTATGGTAATGTTTAAGAAAACTGTGAAAACATGATTATGCAATGGCCCAACTGATATAAGTCATGGTAATTCTTAAGAAAACATGATAATCCCCCCCCCCCCCCCCCTAACAATGATAGGTGTTAAACTTACTACTGTGGATTAAGTCTGCTGCCCCAAAAAGCATCTTAAATATAACTCTTTTTTTTATAAAATTTGATGACAACACATTAAAAAGTCCTAAAATGTCTGAATCTTGTATGATATTAATGAAATAACTGAGTAAATATAACTTAATTATAACAGTAGACATAACTCTTCTCAATTTCAATTGTTAAAAATACTAATGACCCGTTTAATTGAATTATCATCAGATATTCACACCTAGAGCTAGAGTTATTTCTAAACACCTATTAACCCTTAACCTGTTTGCTTTGACAAAAATTGATCTGGGACTACTCTTGTTTGCTAATGCTTAAAAAAATTGTTATTGCCATAAATAGAAGTTTTAGCTTTGAAAAAAACTGTAAAATCACATCTATATCTTGTCAAATGTAAAAAGAGCAGACCCTGATCAGACAGCTTCTATAGCAGCCGTCTGATCTAGTCTACTCTTATTTTTAATGTGTAAAACACATTATTTCTCTGAAGAGAAGTTTTTGCTTTGACAAAAACTGTAGAATCCGATCTATATTGTGTCAAAAGAAACAGAGAAGACCCAGATCAGACAGCTTCCGTAGGAGTCGTCTGATCTGAGTCTACTCTGTTTGCTAATGCATAAAAACAGCTTTATATGAGGGGAAGGGTTAAACAATTTTTAAAGATATTCTTATTGGTCATTTCACACAAAAACTGGCATTATGTACTGCCTAGCACTCTATTTGCCTATATACCTGGGTCAAGGTATAATTGCATAGCTTTATTGAAGTCATTTGAATTTCTCAAAGACCAGTTTTAGGCATTTTGAGCTAAGGCAAAAATGGCCCAAGTTGTAAACAGTTTAGATCTTGGTCAACCAGTCACTTGGTATTAGTTCTGAATTCAGTTCAAGTTTATTCAGCAGTGAAAGGGTGAAAGCAGTGGACTAAGCTTATTTCATCTGCTAGAAATGTTGTCCACTGAAAAATTAACATGTCAATATACATGTATTACTGTAACTCAGGTGAGCGATATAGGGCCAATGGCCCTCTTGTTTATGTAAAATATTTAGCACAAGCATTGAATTACTATATTATTATTAATTTACCACATTTATATAGTGCTCTTTTCACACAGGATATGTGCGTTCAAAAGCGCTTCACATGGATGAAATCACCGGAACGAACCGCATGATTATCTATCCGGACAATAAGATATACAATAGATATACAATATAAATGAAATCACTAGCTGGAGGGAACCACATGATTCCCTCTATGGCAATGGGCGGCAAAATGAACCGACCCAACTACCACTCGAGCCATTATATACACAAAACAGAGAAAATATAATTATGGAATCTGGTGCATACAGTAGCCCAAGTGAATGAACACCCTACAGTGACCATAGGAGTTCAGTGCAAACAATGGCAATATCTTAAAAACGATACAGCCTTCCGAAGTCACAATCCAAAGGTGGTCGGAAAGACCACTCACAACCAGAGACTTGGGACCAGGGTCCCACTTTAACATGAAAACATGTTGCTCTCAATAGTCGAGAATAGGGAATGAAATTCTCCCTCACCAACATGAGACATGTTGCTCTCATGGATTGCAAGCCCCAACCCTGGATTGGATTGAATCGGGTACAAATATCACAACACAGTAATACAGAGTGCCGTCACCCGTCACTATACATGTACAGTATATAAATTCAGCTAATATGTATTTATGGTATTATCATTTCTTACATGAATATTGAGCAGGCAAATGGTTAGTCAAAGTGATAGCATAGTGAAGGATAAAGTAATTCAGTTTAAGAAATTCCCACAGAACTTTCTGCATTACTTGCACAATTGCCTGCTTTTAAAGTTTCAAATGCTTAACCTGTTCCCTCATGAAGGCTTTTTCCTATCTCTGTAAAACAGAGTGGACCCAAATCAGAGTGTTCCTGTAGTAGCGGTCTGATAAGCGTCTTCTGTTTGCTTATGGAATAATATACATGTAGAATTGATTCTTCAGTTTCTATCAGTACTTTAGTCTTACATCATAGTCCATGCTTATAAAGCTTTTTAGTTGATTCTGATTTCGTTCTCAAGCTTTTGATTGGTCAGATTTGAGTTCTCAAGCTTTTGATTGGTCAGATTTGAGCCACTGACCAATCAAAAACTTGAGAACGAACTAAAAGTTTTATAAACACGGATCCAGATGTATATACTTATACTACATGTATTATAAATTTTCAGCTAATGAATATTCAACAGGGAAAGGTTTAACCACTGGGTGGTCACTTAAAACAGGTGTAGCTGTAGTTAATATTCGAGAAAATAAACATTTTTTGTAGGCAGAGAAATGGATGCGAGAGCAGGCACAGAAGGAGGGCTGGGCAAAAGCAACAAAGCTCCAGAGCAGACCAATGTCACAGGGTCTGGTGGCCTTGATACAGGATGACACCCAGGCTACAATGGTAGAGGTGAGTATCCTTATTCGAGGGAATTTTCAAGTCCTGACTTAAATTTATGTCAGCTGATCGCGAAAATCTTCCTCCTGTTCCAACACATTTTATGCAGCAGTTCGTACTGAATCTTTTGTCCATTTCAAACATTTTCACTGAACTTGAATCGAGATTTTTGTTTCTCGTGGAAATGTCCATGTCCATGTGTATACAACACTAATGAAGGGCTTAATATACCAAAATGAAGGCGCATTTTGAATCCCATTCACAGTGAGTGTCAGACGTGTTGGCGACCGTATGTGGGTCTTCATTTAAATGGCGCGCTTTACATAGTCACAAGTTGTGTACAATGACGTCATAATGTGACGTGTTTGTAACTATGTATGTCAAAACTGTAACTCAAAATTTATTTTGACGTGTTTCTGTATGTTTTTGTATCACAAACTATCACAGTTAAATTGAATACCAGAGAGGTCTGAATTAGATCCTGGTTGATATGACAGTACAGTGATTTTTTTCCTGGGATTGTGAATGGGTCCGGTACCCCTTGAATTAAGAAAAATTAGCGTCGTTTTGGCAAAATTGTGAAAACAGTATCGGTGTTGTTACAAAAATTGTGAATCACCTTTTGAAAGAATTTTCGTCCGAATATAAATTTGCGGACCGAGACGCATACGTTTTATTCATATTCTTGTAAAAGTGTCCGAGACGTGTAAAGAAAAGCGATACGAAATTTGAATACCTCGGACTTTATCCCAAGAAACCGTTTGAGATACATAACTTTGCAAAGGGGAATATAGCGGTGTAAATATTGGTAAAAAAATTGGTGTAAGTACAAAGTAAAAGGCCGATTGTGAAATAATTGAACAGCTTTGTGAATGGGTCCGACGGACTCTGCTTGTAAATTGTGAAGGTCCGTTTCAAATTGTGACAGGGTCCGTTTTACGGTACCAGTTATATAGGGGAAAAATCGCTGCAGTAAGTCAAAAAAGAAGTTGGAAAATTTGGACCTACTTTGTCCCTGTTACCTAGCGAACCTAATAACACCTTTCATTCATCATTTCTATATGTAAGGAGAATTTATAACAATCCACGTTACTGCTGAAATATTGGCTGCAAATAACATTTGTGTGCGTTATGTTATAAATAGGATCTTGCATTCGTATTCATGATTATTGGATTTATTAAATTCGTCTTTTTAAAACGATAAAAAACTCGCTAAAGCTCGTTTTTTATCGTTTTAAAAAGACTCATTTAATAAATCCAATAATCAAGAACACTCATGTAAGATCCTCTATATAATATTCAAATGCAAAAAATCAATTTGGAATGCTAGGGTACACATACCTTTTCAGAGGAACAGTTGATTATTTGAGAGGTCAGTTGATGGTCTTTAGTCAGAACTTTGTATGGCCTTGCATAAATAAAATTCCCTGGTTAATACATATCAATCTTACAATTAACTCTCTTGTACAAACCACATATGAAGTTACATATGTGTCAGATCAGAATCCAAACTGTGTGCTAATTTCAGTCAAATTATGCTCAGCAGTGATAGGGTTTCTGTCATCTGTAATTTGTTTGTCTGAAAAATTAACACTTTCAATGGCCCTCTTGTCTATAGAAACGTATAGTGAAAACTTTGAAAATCTTCTTTTCTGAATCTACAGGGTTCTCAGCTTTCATATTTGGCACATAGCACCATTTTCCGATCCTCTACAAAAGTTATGTAAATTATGCCCCTGTTGTCAAAATAGGCCCCACCCCAGGGGTGGTCAGTTTTCAATAGAAACATTTTTATAGTGCAAACTTTGAAAATCTTCTCCTTTGAAACTGGAATGTTCTCAGATTTCATATTTGGCACATAGCTTCATATTTAGGTCATCTACAGAAGTTATATAAATTGTGTCCCAGGGATCAAAATTGGCACCGCCCCAGGGACGGTCAGTTTTCAATAGAAATATATCTGATTGTCTGGTGAGCGATGTCAGGGCCATTCTGCCCCTCTTGTCATGAATATTAAGTAGGTTTATTAATAACTGGAATAAACATAGAACAGGGGAAGGGTTAATTAAATGCAATGGTCTCTTATCAATTAAGGTGTTCATGCATTACACCATGGTCCAAACTGTTGTACTGTTCATAAAAGCAAAGAAAATGAAACTATCAACAAATTTTGCAATTGAAAGTTTACTTGAATAGCTTCAAGACAACTTTGACACTCAATTTTTCAGGTGAACTGCGAGACTGATTTTGTGGCCAAGAATGAGAAATTCCAGGACCTTGTTACCATGGTAGCGGAGACATGCCATCGGGACTTTGCAGAGAGAGATAATCTTAGGGTAAGGATGGTATCTAAAAATGTTTGATCATGCATGACCAGACACAGGATGAAGGTGTCGTAGGCGTTGAAGGTGTTATTGGTGGGTTTTTTTCAGTGGTCTAGTTTTCAAAAGAGATAATTTGCTTTGATACATTGGCAGGAATCAATTAATCCTTTCCTCCATAAATAGGCCTTTGCAAACAGAGTAGACACAGATCAGATGGCCTTATAGGTCAATTCTTTTTGCTTATGGAATAATTATGTCTCCCACCACATAGTGGTGTGGGAGACATATTGAGTTACTCCTTTCTGTCTGTCTGTCTCAAAATCTTGTCCGCTCTCTAATTTCAAAAGTTCTCATCCAAGCTTCACCAAACCTTATAAAAATGTTTATGGCTATAATATCTAGACCAAGTTAGATATCCAGCAAGATTGTTTCAGGAACTTCAGAGTTATGGCCCTTGATTTATCCAAATTTGGCCTTTTTAGCCTTGTCTGCTCTCTAAGTCAAAAACTTCTCATCTAATCTTCACCAAACCTTATAAAATGTTTATGGCTATAATAGCTAGGCCAAGTTTAATGTCCAGCAAGATTGTTTCAGGAACTTCTGAGTTATGGCCCTTGATTTATCCCAAATTTGGCCTTTTAGCCTTGTCCTCTCTCTAAGTCAAAAACATCTCATCCAATTTTCACCAAACCTTATAAAAATGTTTATGGCTTTAATATCTAGGCCCAGTTCAATTTTCAGTAGGATTGTTTCAGGAACTTTAGAGTTATGGCGCATGATTTATCCAAATGTTGTCCTTTTTAGCCTTATCCGCTCCCTAAGTCAAAAATGCCTCATAGAAACTTCACCAAACCTTGTAAAAATGTTTATGGCCCTTGATTTATCCAAATTTGGCCTTTTTAGCTTTGTCCGCTCTTTAAGTCAAAAACATCTCATCCAATCTTCACCAAACCTTATATCTAGGCCAAGTTCAATATCCGGCAAGATTATTTCAGGCACTTTTGAGTTATCACCCTTGATTTATCTAAATTTGGCCATTTTAGCCTTGTCCGCTCCCTAAATCAAAAACGTCTTGTCCAATCTTCACCAAACCTTACAAAAATGTATATTGCTATAATATCTAGGCCAAGTTCAATATCCAGCAAGATTGTTTCAGGAACTTCAGAGTTATGGCCCTTGATTTATCCAAATTTAGCCTTTTTGGCCTTGTCTGTTCTCTAAGTCAAAAATGTCTCATCCAATCTTCACCAAACCTTACAAAAATGTTTATGGCTATAATATCTAGGCCAAGTTCAATATCCAGCAAGATTGTTTCAGGAACGTCAGAGTTATGGTCCTTGATTTATCCAAATTTAGCCTTTTTAGCCTTGTCTGTTCTCGAAGTCAAAAATGTCTCATCCAATCTTCACCAAACCTTACAAAAATGTTTATGGTTATAAAATCTAGGCCAAGTTGAATAACTAGCAATTTTGGAACAGGTACTTTAGAGTTACGGCCCTTGAATTGTTGAAAACTGAGCTTTTTTTTTTAGCTTTGTCTGCTCTGTAAATAAAAAAGTCCTCATCTAGTCTCCAACAAACTTCATAAAAATGCACCCAATCATTTTTTAAACAGGAGCAGGTGAGAGACATATGTTTTTCTTAAAAACTAGCTCTATAGTTTCTACTTTCATAAAAAAATCTGTGTTAAAACGCCATTTTGAAAATTAATCTTAATTGATATTCATGGTTATCATTTGTTACATGAATATTCATAGAGTAAAGGGTTAACCCTTTCTCACATCAATATTCATGAGAAATAATGAATGTATGAATGTTATTCAGCTGAATTTTATAATGACTTCATGAACAAGGGAACTTCTGACCATGCCAGAAGCTGTAGACTCAGTAGGGAGGTGTGACTGTAAAAGCAAATCTTTATTTTCATTTGTGTCATCTCCATTTGCAAGACGGCTCTTAACCCTTTTCTCCGTGTAAGAACTAATGACATGAATATTGATTAACAGTATCTTAGCCAAGGCAGAAAGTGAAGAATCAGATCTATATTATTTCATAAGTAAACAGCTAGGTCTGGGTCTACTCTGCAAAAGTGTAGAAACACGTCTTTATGGAGTAAACTTTTCCATCGCCTATCTTGTCTGTTTGTCACACTTTTTCAGTCACACTTCTGCAGCAGGTAACATATATTGGAACACGCTTATTTCCTGATATCTTCATCTGGTCTGTTTCAGGTTGAGGTAAACAAGGAGGAATTGAGCTCTCTAACAGAGGATGGTGGAAAAACTTTAGGAGACCATGTTGCATTAACTGTGGGAAATCTAGGAGAGAACATTGCTCTACGTAGAGCTGCGAGTTTCAAATATGACCCTGACACAGTTATGAGTTGTTACACACATGCAGCAGGTATCAATGGTCAAATTAAATCTTTTTCACCATTTTCAAGTCATGTAATTGATAATTGATATGCTGGTTAATATTTACAGTAATACCCTCTTAACCAGACTTTCAATAAAAAAGTTTTTTTAACCGGGTTTTCCATGGAAAATCCGGTTATTGAAATGGTGATGTACAGCGGGAGGTCTGTCGGGCGGACGGACGAGAGGCTGCCAATCTTGTAAGCGCAACTCCTCTGAAACTGCTAAACAGATTTTCATAAAACCTTGCATGTAGCAAGGACACAACATGTAGATGTGCATGTTGTTGGGGATTTCTCCTTCTCCAATTGTCCTGGGAGTTATGCCCCTTTGAACTTAGAAATCACTAGGTCTATTCCTACCCATGTAAGCGCAACTCCTCTGAAACTGCTCAACAGATTTTCATAAAACCTTTCATATAGCAAGGACACGATATGTAGATTTGTATATTGTTGGGGATTTCTCCTTCTCCAATTTTCCTGGGAGTTATGCCCCTTTGAACTTAGAAAATCACTAGGTGTCTTGACCCTACCCTTGTAAGCGTAACTTCTCTCAAACTGTTCAACAAAATTTCATAAAACCTTGCATGTAGCAAGGACACAATATGTAGATGTGCATATTGTTGGGGATTTCTCCTTCTCCTATTTTCCTGGGAGTTATGCCCCATTGAACGTAGAACTCACTAGGTCTCTTGACCCTACCCTTGTAAGTGCAACTCCTCTGAAACTGGACAACAGATTTTCATAAAACCTTGCATACAGCAAGGACACAATATGTAGATTTGCATATTGTTGGGGATTTCTCCTTCTCCAATTTTCCTTGGAGTTATTTCCCTTTGAACATAGAACTCACTAGGTCTCTTGACCCTACCCTTGTAAGTGCAACTCCTCTGAAACTGGTCAACAGATTTTCATAAAACCTTGCATGTAGCAAGGACATGGTATGTAGATGTGCATATTGTTGGGGATTTCTCCTTCTCTAATTTTCCTGGGAGTTATGCGGCTATGCCCCTTTGAACTTAGAAATCATTAGATCTCTTGACCCTACCCTTGAGAGCGCAACTCCTCTGAAACTGTTCAACAGAATTTCATAAAACCTTGTATGTAGCAGGGACACAATATGTAGATTTGCATATTGTTGGGGATTTTTCCTTCTGCACTTTTCTGGGAGTTATGCACCTTTGAACTTAAAAATTACTAGGTCTTTTGACCCTATCCTTGTAAGCGCAACTCCTCTGAAACTGCTCTGACAACAGATTTTCATAAAACCTTGTATGTAGCAAAGACACAGGTTTTTGAACTTAGAAATCACTAGTTAATAGTGAAGGAAAACCCGGTTTGATGTCGTATCGACATTTCTTGTTTTCTTTAACCCATTCCCTCATATTGACGACTTTTGACGACTCTGTAAAAGTCACTTTGTGAAACCATTGTGAAAAATAGAGCATTTGCTCCTATAGGAGCAAATGCTCTATTTATCACAATGGTTTCAAACTACAAAATTCTAAAATTTTCCTTTTCTCTAGATAATGCTCTTTTTTGGTAGATTTTTTCAGAGAGGTATCTAAAAATAGCCTATGAGGTAATGGGTTAAGGCAGGTGGTGAATGCAGGGTGAAAGTCGTGCAGAAAGCTCCTATCTGTCTTTAAAACTGGTATTTACACTTAATATGTTTGTTTGTTTTAAAGGGGTTTCGCTGTATACAGAATGCCTCATTTGATGACTGTCAGCTGTTAACTCTCTACTCCATGAATATTCATGCAAGAAATACTGACATTGTGAATGCTGATTACTGAATTTTTATAATCGCATATGAACATGTTTGATCATGGCAGAAACTGTAGAATCCATGTAATTCCATAAGTAAACAGAGCAGACCTTGAGCAGATGACAGGAGCTATGTGATCAAGGTCTTTTCTGTTTTCATAGGTGTTAAATGGTGTATACATGAAGTAAAGGGTGAAGTACCATAATCTCCCTAATATATGCCTTTGCTGTATATTAGGTGATAAGTGAACCCCCTTATTTCGGGCCAGTGACCAATAAAACAAGAGTACCGCATACGGTACATAATACGCCCACTTGCAAATGTTCTCCGATTCAACATGCCTTATAAGTGTTGACATTTTCTAATCTGTGCTTCAGATCTTGATTTCCATATTAAGGTGATACTATTTTTTTTAAAAAAATGAAGTAAATAACATTTCAAATGAAAAGTTATGGCCATCCTCATATTTGCATAGATTTGCATTATTTTTTTAAGTGCAAGGGCCATAACTCCGAAACAACAAATCAAATGATCCTCAGAATCGACTTAGCTTCAAGTCTTGATGCATTAAACATGTGTATGAAGTTTCATTAATATCTGTCAAACAGTTTAGAAAACAGCGGACAAACTATATGCATATATTTGCATTATTTTTTAAGTAAAAGGGCCATAACTCAGAAACGACAAATCAAATAAACCTCAAAATCTACTCAGCCTCAGATCTTGATGCATTAAACATTTTTGTGAAGTTTCATTAATATCTCTCAAATAGTTTTCCCAGAAAACAGCGGACAAACTATTTGCATATTTTTTAGGACAAGGGCCATAACTCTGAAATGAAAAATCAAATGAACCTCAGAATCAACTCAGCTTCAGATCTTGATGCATTAAACATTTTTGTGAAGTTTTATTAATATCTCTCAAATAGTTTTCCCAGAAAACAGCGGACAAACTATTTGCATGTATTTGCATTATTTTTGAAGGACAAGGGCCATAACTCTGAAAAGAAAAATCAAATGATCCTCAGAATCAATTCAGTTTCAGATCTTGATGCATTAAACATTTTTGTGAAGTTTCATTAATATCTCTCAAATAGTTTTCCCAGAAAACAGCAGACAAACTATTTGCATGTATTTTTTAAGGACAAGGGCCATTACTCTGAAAAGAAAAATCCAATGAACCTCAGAATCAACTCAGCTTCAGATCTTGATGCATTAAACATTTGTGTGAAGTTTCATTAATATCTCTCAAATAGTTTTCCCAGAAAACAGCGGACAAACTATTTGCATGTATTTGCACTATTTTTAAGTAAAAGGGCCATAACTCCGAAACGACAAATCAAATGAACCTCAGAATGGACTCAGCTTCAGATCTTGATGCATTAAACATTTGTGTGAAGTTTCATTAATATCTTTTAAATAGTTTTCCCAGAAAACAGCGGACAAACTATTTGCATTTTTTTTTTAAACAAGGGCCACAACTCTGAAATGAAAAATCAAATGAACCTCAGAATCAACTCAGCTTCAGATCTTGATGCATTAAACATTTGTGTGAAGTTTCATTAATATCTCTCAAATAGTTTTCCCAGAAAACAGCGGACAAACTATTTGCATGTATTTGCACTATTTTTAAGTAAAAGGGCCATAACTCCGAAACGACAAATCAAATGAACCTCAGAATCGACTCAGCTTCAGATCTTGATGCATTAAACATTTTTGTTAAGTTTCATTAATATCTTTTAAATAGTTTTCCCAGAAAACAGCGGACAAACTATTTGCATTTTTTTAAAACAAGGGCCGTAACTCTGAAATGAAAAATCAAATGAACCTCAGAATCAAGTCAGCTTCAGATCCTGATGCATTAAACATTTGTGTGAAGTTTCATTAATATCTGTCATATAGTTTTCCCAGAAAACAGCGGACAAACAAAATGTTGATGGACGAACGAACGAACGAACGAACGAACGAACGAACGAACGGACGGACGGACGGACGGACAGGGCCACGACAATATACGACCACCTTTATTAGGTGGGCGTATAAAAACAAAAACCCTTTATGATAACCATTAAATAAATCAGTACTTCATAATACTGGTGGTAGCTTAATGCAGACTGAAAGCAATGAAGAGCTCCCCTAGGAGCAAGAAAATGTAGGCTCACTTTTTAACAAGAGTGCCAGTGGGCAGAATATATGCCTGTCGAGGCCTTGATCAACATAAATTGAGGTTGACATATTTGCTGAACGCAAATGCTATACGCAAATTCTAAGTCTACTTGTGCAACTTTGACTTTGGATATACATACAGGGACAAATCATGCTACTGTAGCATGTCCACATAAACATTATGGTGAAATTTTAGGATCCACTAATTAGAACTTGAGTTGGAGATGTTACAGACAAATCGAGGTTAACATATTTGCTAAACGCAAATTCTAAGTCCAATTGTGCGACCTTGACCTTGAATATATGTACCGGGACACACCCATGCTACTGTAGCAAGTCCAGATATACATTGTGGTGAAATTTTAGAGGGATCAACCAAGCAGAACTTGTGACAGACAGAGAGACAGACAGCGCCATTCCACAATACGTCCCATCAGACGTTACTTAGACTTAATACTTTAGTTACTATGCTATAATTGATAATTTGATCATGGATCATTTTTTTTCAGGTCCGGCAATTGTGCGAGGCAGGTGTCAGCTGGGAAAATATGCGGCCATAGTTAAAGTTTCCCCACCAGACATACAAAGTGTAGCCACTCTGCTCTGCCAACACATTGTTGGCATGAAGCCCAAGCAAATTGGTGAATGGAATCCTCCACAACCAGATAAAAGTGAGAAGAAGAAGAAGAAGAAAGACAAGAAAACAGAAGTGAATGAAGAAGATGAAACTGTACTGTTACAACAAGAGTTTTTATTGGACCCAAAATACAATGTGAAAGGTTTTTTACAGAATAGTGGACCAAGAGTTGTGGATTTTGTTAGATTAGAGTGTGGGGAAGACTTAGGAGAAGACCAGTAAATAACATTATATTTTAAGATTGTTAGCGATTAAACCTGCAAAAATAAAAACTCGTTGAATTGTCTGGTTTATTTATAGAAAAAAAAACCCTGTTGAATACTCTTTTAACCATTCTTTCATATAAACTCCTTTTCAGGCATTTGCAAACACAGTAGACCCAGATCAGACGGCTCCTATGGGTGCTGTCTGATCAGGGTCTGCTCTGTTTGCTTATGATATAACATAGATTGAAATCTGCAGTTTCTGCCTAAGCCAAAGAGTCCTGTGTCCATCATCATCATCGGTGTTTTGTTTAGTGTGAAGGTGCAGGAGCATCATCCACATATGCCATTATCTTTTATCTAATTAATATTAATGATGTCATTATTTCTTACATGAATATTACACAGGGACAGGGTTAAGAAATAATGAAATAAATATTGATCAGCTGACTTTTTATTAGCTCACCTGAGCAAAGCTCAGGGTGAGCTTTTGGGAGACTTGAATGTCCGTCGTCCGTCGTGCGTCGTGCGTCGTGCGTCGTGTGTCGTCAACAATTTGCTTGTGAACACTCTAGTGGTCACAATTGTAGTCTAATCTTCATGAAACTTGGTCAGAATGAATGTCTTGATAAAATCTCGGACGAGTTCGAAAGTGGGTCAAGTTGGGTTAAAAACTAGGTCGCTAGGTCAAATAGTAGGAAAACCTTGTGAACCCTCTACAGGTCACATTTTTAGCCCAATTTTCATGAAACTTGGTCAAAATGATTGTCTTGATAAAATCTAGGAGGAGTTTGAAAAATGGGTTTTGTAGGGTAAAAAACTAGGTCACTAGGTCAAACAGTAGAAAAACCTTGTGAACACTCTAGTGGTCACAATTTTAGTCCAATCTTCATGAAACTTGGTCAGAATGAATGTCTTGATAAAATCTCGGACGAGTTCGAAAGTGGGTCAAGTGGAGTTAAAAACTAGGTCACTAGGTCAAACAGTAAAAAAAACCTTGTGGACACTCTATTGGTCACAATTTTAGTCCAATCTTCATGAAACTTAGTCATAATGATTGTCTTGATAAAATCTCAATTGATTGTGAAAGTGGATTATGTTGGGTTAAAAACTAGGTCACTAGGTCAAATAGTACGAAAACCTTGTGAACACTCTAGAGGTCACATTTATAGCCAAATCTTCATGCAAATTGGTCAGAATGATTGTCCTAATAAAATCTTGGACAAGTTTGAAAGTGGGTTATGTGTGGTCAAAAAGTAGGTCACTGGGTCATATCTTAGAGAAATCTAGTTTACACTCCAGTGGCCACATTTTTAGCCCAGTCTTCTTCAAACTTGCTCAGAGTGTTTGTCTTGGTGATATCAAGGTTGAGTGTGATCATGGGTTGGGTCGGAATAAAAAGTAGGTCACTAGGTCAAATCTTAGAAAAATTACTTTAGAGAGCACATTATTAGCCCAATCTTCTATGGTCAGAATCATTGTCTTGATAAAATCAGAATACTAAATCTTTGAAAATCTTGTTCTGCAGAACCACTGCTAATCTATGGTAATCAGGTGAGCGATTAAGGGCCATCTTGGCCCTCTTGTATTATTATACAAAGTGGTATACATGTACTATATAGAATCAGAGTAGACCCAGATCAGATGGCTCCCAAGTAGCTCTTTGATTTGGGTCTACTCTTGTTGGCAAAAGCATCAAAAGGTGTCGCCATCAGGTAAAGGGTTAAACCCTTTCCTTCATACAAATGCCTCTTCATGCCTTTGCAAACTTTTGAGTTATTCCATTTTGAATATTCAGCATTCAGGTACATGTAGTTAACCCGTTCTATCGTATAAACGCTTTCCTGTGCCTTTGCAAACTGAGCAGACCCAGATCAGATGGTCTTTTCAGGGTCTGCTGTTTGCATATGACAGATCTGATACTGCAGTATTTGTCTGGGCCAACTGTAAGAAATGATGACATAATGAATATTAATTAGGTAAAGTAGCTCAAATAGATTTTACAAATCAATTTCTTTAAATAACATTTTTAAACCACTGAATGGGCTTTGATGAAGCTTCATATGAGTAAACTTTAGGTGGTCCTCTATCAAAGTTGAATAAATGATTTCAAACTGTTGTACAGTGAAACGTCTCTATTAAGGACACCCATGGTTCTGCCCTAAAGTGTCCTTAGTGTGTGTATGTGTGGTGGAGGGGGGGTCCTTAATTGTGAATCTAGCATGGAAATGTTGATTTCCATAGCAACAGATTTAAGTATGGGAAATAGTACAGGAATTATGTTACAACCACTTTAAGATAGAGACACAATGTCCTTAATTGAGATTTCACTCTACTGCTTTTAGTCTAAATTAGTTAACCAACCAATTCTCATGCCAGAATTCTCATACTGAATGATTAAGCCTACTTTCGCTTTCAAATCAAACTCTACACGCTTTCTCTTCTTAGACTTCTCCATTACAGAACAATTTATATCTCGTATAGTGAAAATCTAGAAGTACCTGTACCTGTCTGTACTATCCCATAACACATGGTCGTTGGGGCAACAGCCCTCTGAAAATCTGCAAAATCCAACCCCCGTCCATTCTTTAATATTACAGGACCATTGTTTCCTTGGCTTCCGTCTTTTCCTCCCACCTTCAACTGTGCCTTGCAGGATTGTCTTCGTAAGGCCTAAGCTCTTGTTACATGGCCGTACCATTGCAGCTTTCTATGTTAACTGTTGTTAGTAGATCTGTGTATGGACCGATAGCTTGTTATACCCCCACAAACAGCCTGTCGGTCGGTCGGTCGGTCTGTCTGTCCGCAAAATCTTGTACGGCGAAATCCTCCTTCAGTTTCAACCCGATTCATTTGATACTTGGCATAAATGTTACTCAGGTGTAGTAGATGTGCAAGACACAAATTTCAGGTCTCTGTGACCTTGACCTTTGGCCTTGAAATTGGTCTTAAAATTGGCAGGCAAAAGCTTGTACTTTGAACTCCTCCTTCACGTTCAACCTGATTCACTTGATACTTGGCATAAATGTTACTCAGGAGTAGTAGATGTGCAAGATACAAATTTCAGGTCTCTGTGACCTTGACCTATGTCCTTGAAATTGGTCTTGAAATTGGCAGGCAAAATCTTGTACTTTGAACTCCTCCTTCACTGTCAACCTGATTCACTTGATACTTGGCATAAATGTTACTCAGGAGTAGTAGATGTGCAAGACACAAATTTGAAATCTCTGTGACCTTGACCTTTGTCCTTGAAATTGGTCTTAAAATTGGCAGGCAAAAGCTTGTACTTTGAACTCCTCCTTCACTTGCAACCTGATTCACTTGATACTTGACATAAATGTTACTCAGGAGTAGTAGATGTGCAAGACACAAATTTCAGGTCTCTGTGACCTTGACCTTGACCTTTGTCCTTGAAATTGGTCTTGAAATTGGCAGGCAAAATCTTGTACGGCGAACTCCTCCTTCACTTTCAACCTGATTCACTTGATACTTGGCAAAAATGTTACTCAGGAGTAGTAGATGTGCAAGACACAAATTTCAAATCTCTGTGACCTTGACCTTTGGCCTTGAAATTGGTCTTAAAATTGGCAGGCAAAACCTTGTACTTTGAACTCCTCCTTCACTTGCAACCTGATTCACTTGATACTTGGCATAAATGTTACTCAGGAGTAGTAGATGTGCAAGACACAAATTTCAGGTCTCTGTGACCTTGACCTTGACCTTTGTCCTTGAAATTGGTCTTGAAATTGGCAGGCAAATCCTGTACTTTGAACTCCTCCTTCAATTTCAACCTGATTCACTTGATACTTGGCATAAATGTTACTCAGGAGTAGTATATGTGCAAGACACAAATCTCAGGTCTCTGTGACCTTGACCTTTGTCCTTGAAATCGGTCTTGAAATTGGTAGGCAAAATCCTGTACTTTGAACTCCTCCTTCACTTTCAACCTTATTCACTTGGTACTTGTTTTGGCTTGTAATTTGGGGAGTTGGTGTAGCAAACTCCTTCAGTTTTAAAGTTACTGAATTTATATTTGGGATACGTAATAGTCACAAATAGCAGATGCGCAAGACACAATTTTCATGTGTTTACGGTTAGCCGTTGTAGAATTAACCCCCCCCCCCCCCTGAACTTTGAATATTTTTTGTCATTTTTGCATGAAACATGGGGAGTTGGTGTCACAAAACTCCTTCTTCATTTTGAAACTTATTAAATTGATACTTGCCATACATACTAAACACGAATAGTACATGTGCAAGACACAATTTTCCTGTGTTTAGTGTTAGCCATTACAGAATTTTCTCTATTTGAACTTTGGGTATTTTTGTTATTTGGTCCTGATACATGTTCAAAACTTGGATTTGCAATCAAGGCTGCCGTGTGGGGGTATTCATCACCTTTAGTGATAGTTCTAGTTTTATCTTGGCTCTGATTTCTGCATTTGTAACATGATCTCTGTAGGAAATTCCAAGAGTCTTCTGTAGCATCTCATCTCCATCGCACTGATCTTCTCCAGTTCAGCTGTTAATGTCCACACTTCACATGCATACAGGAAGATAGAGATAACTAAGGAGCGGAGGCGTCTTATTTTGGTACAAAGTTTGATGTTCTTGTCACTCCAAATGGTCTTTAGTTTTGCAAGAGCTGATGTCTGCAATTCTCACAATAATTTCTGGTCTTGAACCTTCATTCGTAACAATTGCCCCAAGGTATTTGAACTGATTCACAGTAGCTAATGGTTGACCGCTAGCATAGATGTCTGTCAGGGGACCTTCTGCAACGTTATTGGCCATCAGCTTTGTTTTCTCGGCACTAATTTCCATGCCGTACGCTCGGGAAGCCTTGTCAAGATTTTCAACTAAACCTTTGAGTTCTGCTTTCATCCCTACAAGTCCATCAGTGTCATCAGCAAATCTCAAGTTGGTGATGTTTTTCGTGACTGAGCCTACATGGTCTTTTCAGAATTGACTGCTCATGATAAATGTTATAAACTTCATTTTGTTTGATTGATTCTGCAAGAGACACTATCAGTCAGCAAATTAAACCCATTTTCATAGGTTCTAACCAATCGTTAATAATCAAAACACTGCACATAAAATCAATTTGCCATGGATTATCTCAATGAATAAGTAATTTGTCGCCAATAACTCTGTGCTAATTAATAGATCTTACATTTGAAGACGCTAGTACACATTGCAAACAAAAGATCTGAAACTAACAGTATGTTTACACAATGGATTAGTGTTTCGCGCATTTTGCCAACGTCTCTCCACAGGTGTCCACACTTCCGCATGTCGTAAACCGGTTTAATTACCGTAAAGTAGTCCATCTGAACAGCGTGAAAAACAACAGTTCTTTCAGGCCAGACTGATTATGAAATGAAGTGTCTGTAATACTGGGGTCAGTTATATAGAAAATGTGGTTTACGGACATTTGCCCCCGGACATTTGCCCCCCTATTTGGGCATGGGCGGACATTTGCCCCCCTGGTGTTTTAGCCTGGGCGGACATTTGCCCCCCCCCTGACACTTGCCCCCCTGTTGGACTTGGGCGGACATTTGCCCCCTAGTACGGACATTTGCCCCCCTGTTAATTTTCTCGAGGACGGACCTTTGATCATTTTTTGCATCATCAGCATCCCTAAAACATTTTACAGGAAGCTGGGCATTTAAAACAACAAAGTGTTTATGTATAAAAATTACCTTCAAATAGCAACTAATCATGCATGGGGTTTCCCAAGCTTTAATAAACGAGTTTAATTGAGGCCTCTATTTACCTTTTTTGCAATTATTTGATGCGTGTAAATATCCTCAGTATTTAATTCGGCAGCCATTTGCAAAAATTGTAAACACACAGGTTATATATATGCAGAAAAGGGTGTGTTCCAAATCAAATGATTCTGCGACATCAAACGTGACCTTTCATTTTCTGAAAACGGTGACCTTTCATTTTCTGAAAACACTGACAGCCATATTGTTTTAACACACAAAAGTGTATGCAGCAGAACGTGACCTTTCACTTATTTTCATTATGTTGTTATGTGTTAAAAACATGGCAAGTGTTAATTGGATTAGGGGTTTGACTAGCCTAAAGCAAAGACCTATGATAGGTCTTTGCCTAAAGGTAGTGAAAAATTCTACACTTACGCCATTCATGTCGGCTTAGATTTTATGATAAATATTTGTTTGAAAACTACGAATTTTGCTGACTGATTTAACAACAAAAAAGTAATTTACTTAACTTAGATCTAAGCAATTATTTTAAATAGCTACATTTCTGTATTAGAGCAATTTCTAATGAACCTGAATGGAAGTCTCTGGGTTTTCTGAGATCGAGTAAAACAATACATGTGGTGGCAAGACTCAGGGGGGCAAATGTCCGCCCAAGTCAAACAGGGGGCATATGTCAGGGGGGCAAATGTCCGCCCAAGCTAAAACACAAGGGGGCAAATGTCCGCCCATGCCCAAATAGGGGGGCAAAGGTCCGGGGGCAAGTGTCCGGGGGTGGGGCAAATGTCCTAGAATCAGAAAATGTTAGGTTCTGTGCTTGACAAAGTGTCCGTTATTCCAGAATAGCGGGGTGTCCGTAATACTGAGATAGAAACCAATTGAATTACGTTGGCGTAATGGTTGGTTCTTTTGAAAAGCATCTGTATTACCGAGTTGTCCCTAATTGCGGAGTTGTACCTAATTGCGGAGTGTCAGTAAGGCAGAGTTTTACTGTATATGTCAAAAGAACAATTCCTTTAAACATCTCTTAAACACCTCTCTCAATATAAGTTGATCAAATTTCATAGGAATGAATCTTATATGGTTATATAAATGGTTTTTGTGCACTGCATAAGTAGGTCATTGAAGATAAAAGTAGATTTAAGAATCAATATTGTAAACAGTAGTTTCTCCTATTATAAAATCTGTCAAACTTCATAGTAATATCAGTCATCTAAAGGGTTTAAATGTGTACAAATAGGTCACAGAAGCTAGCATACATGTAATTTGTATTTTTAGCTTGTCTGTATTTCTAAGAAACAAGAGGGCCATGATGGCCCTGAAAGCTGAGAACCTTCCAGTTTCAGAGTAAAAGACTTTTCAAAGTTTTCACTATAGCACATATGTTTCTATTGAAAACTTGCAACCCCTGTGGTGGGGCCAATTTTGATCCCCAGAGGCATAATTCATATAAATTTTGTAGAGGACATGGAAATTTGGCAGGGTGTACGGGCTGGTATGACTGAGTTCGATCCCGTATTTCCTGAGGCGTTAGCGGAAGAAAATGTGCGATCTAACCTGGTCATACCAGCTCGTACACCCTGCCAAATTACTGTGTAACGAATTTATTAACCGTCAGAGATCCGATTTACCTAATTTAGAAATGAACAAATCTTATTTATGCTGACATTGGATTTCTAATTATATGACGACATGACAAGGAAAACGTGAAGTCATCACAGAGCAAATACGACGTCTCAGAGCAGTTCCGAAAGAGGAATTCAAACTTCACTTGTAAACTGAGTTCAAACGATTACACATTGTACTGAGAAGCTGATAGTGTCAAATTGAGGAACATATGAGGAACAGTTTTTTACGTTTATAATCAATTATTTGGTTGTAATCCGTCCAGAATTAATGGAGTAAGGACGATGTGAAATTTTGAATCAATGCTAAAAACAAAAACAAAACGAATGTCACATGTCAAATTTGAATTGTGTATTCTCCGTGGAAGCCGCCGAATACGGTTCTGTACACCCAGGCAGTTTTTGGCAAACTGACCAAATTCCAAGGATTTGCACTGACTGGAAATAAGATGCTATGTGCCAAATATGAAAGCTGAGAACCTTCCAATTTCATCAGAGAAGATTTTCAAAGCTTTCACTATATACGTTTCTATTGAAAACTGGCCACCCCTGGGGTGGGGGCCAATTTGACCCGAGGGGCATAATTTATATAACTTTTGTAGAGGACCTGAACATGATGCTATGTGCCAAATATGAAAGCTGAGAACCTTCCAATTTCAGAGAAGATTTTCAAAGTTTTACTACATGTTTCTATAGAAAACGAGGCACCCTGGGGCAGGGCCAATTTTGACCCAAGGGGCATAATTTATAAAAAATTTGTAGAGGACCTTCAGATGATGCTATGTACCAAAGATGAAAGCTGAGAACCCTGTAGATTCTGAGGAGAAGATTTTTGAAGGTTCAAATAGTGGACGACAAATGACGCACGTCCACAGACGACGGACATCAGGCGATCACAAAAGCTCACCCTGAGCACTTTGTGTTCTAGTGAGCTAAAACAAGAGGGCCATGATGGCTTTCATATCGCTCACCAAACAATCAGAGGAGAAGATTTTCAAAGTTTTCACTGTGTTTCTATAGAAAACTGGCCACCCCTGGTTGGGGCTTCATTTGAACCCAGGGGCAAAATTCATACATATTTTGTAGAGGACTTCAAGATGATGCTATGTGCCAAATATGAAAGCTGAGAAATATCTAGTTTCAGGAGAAATTTTCTGAAGGTTTCACAATATGTTTCTATATAAAACAAGAGGGCCATTGACAGTGTTAATTTTTCAGCAGACAACATTTCTAATAGATGACAACCCTATCACTGCTGAGCATGACTTGACTGAAATTGGCACACAGTTTGGATTCTGATATGAAGCATATGTAACTTCATATGTGGTTTGTACACGAGTTAATTGTAAGATTGATATGCATTAACACTTTCCTCCATAAATACGCCTTTCTACGCCTCTGTAATAGTCACTTTATGAAACCATTGTGATAAATACAGCATTTGCTCCATAGGAACAAATGCTCTATTTATCACATTGGTTTCAAATCTACACAATTCTGAAATTTTCCGTTTCTCTAATTAATACTCCTTATCGGTAGATTTATACCAAGAGGTAGGATCTAAAAATAGCCTATGAGGGAATGGGTTAAAAACAGTGTGAACAAACTGACAATAAATCTGATGCAGACAACAATACAGTACTGCTAGAGATTAGAACAGGAACTTGACCTCTCCAATGATTGCACAACAGGGACTGAGTATCTGGAGTCCTTCTAATCTATTAAGGGGAAACCTTCATACTGTGGAAGTCTATTTTAAAGTATATCCCACAGGGCAGGACCAATTTTAACCTCAGAACTATGATATTAACAAAATTCATAAAGGTATACTAAGTAAATCTAAATCTATACACCAAATATCTAAGCTCTAGGACATGTAGTTTTTGACAAGAAGATTTTAAAGTTTTCCCCATGCCTAACTAGTGAACCCAGCACTCTGCTACATGTACAGAAAACTGAACAACAGTCAGCTAGAGAAAACTGGCCACCCCTGGAATTGGGCCAATTTTGACTCCAGGGGCATAATTTATATAACTTTTGTAGAGGACCTGAACATGATGCTATGTGCCAAATATGAAAGCTGAGAATATAACTTTCTCAGAGGAGAAGATTTTCAAAGTTTTCACTATTTATTTCTATTGAAAACTTGACACCCCCGGGGTGGGGCCAATTTTGACTCCAGGGGCATTATTTAAATAACTTTTGTAGAGGAACTATAGGTGATGCTATGTAAAAATACAAGCTATTTTAACTCTGGTGTCAGCATGTTTGTTGTCGTCCGGAAACTTTAACGATGAAAAGATATCAGGTGTGCCTAAATCAAAATTTATTTGATTATATGATTTTCACATACATGCTCTTAAAATGCTTGGATAGAAATTCTAATGAAAGACATCATAAGCAAAGATATTCTAGAGAGAACAAAATATTTGTTCAACACAAACAAATATCAAATAACAGTTATACATGTATATAGAATTTATTCTACTGTATTTGTACAACTAAAAGCATACAATAAAGTTATTGCTAAGTTTTAACCCTTTACTCCATAAATATTAATATAAGAAATAAAAACATTATGAGTATTAATGAGATTAGTTGTTATAAAAGCAAATATACAGTAAATCCTCTCTACAATGGCCACTAAATTGTGTTAATTAGTTGGTATTTGTGGCTGCTTAAAGCAAGGTGAAATTAAAACGGCGCTCCTATAGGAGCATTCCGTTTTACTTTCACCTTGCTTTTAGCAGCCACCTGCCTTTAACACAAAATACTTGATGTAATTTAGTGGCCGTTATAGAAAGGTTTTACTGAACATAGGACTTTGTTCTCCAAGGCAGAAACTAGAATCGTATCTACATGTTATATTATATCATAACCAAACTGAGCAGACCATGATCAGACCGCTCCTAAAGGAGTGGTTCGATCTGGATATACTCTGGTTGATCTGGATATACTCTGTTTGCAAAGGTGTAGAAAGGCATATTTATGGAGTAAAGGGCTAATTAAATCCAAATGTAAAAACTGTCAAATTGACAAAAAGAAAAAAGCCAAATTGACGAAAACAAAATGCATTGAACTATAATAACCAGCGATTCTGGACCCTTCAAATCCCACTCAATATTTGGACCCTAAACAAGCATTTATCAACTAAATACATGTACACCATAATTTCGAACTACAGTCAAAAGTAATCCCTTGTCTATATTAGATTGTTATTACCAAGTCAAATATACATTGTACTTTTTTTTCATGGATATTTATACAAGAATTAATGACTACATGATTATAAATAAACTGATTTTTTTAAAATGGCCACTGAAAAAATGGAAAATGTTTATCCTGGCAGAACTTGTAGAATCTATGCCATTTCGTAAGCAAACAGACCCTGATCAGATGGTTCCCGCAGGAGCTGTCTCATCTTGGTCTACTCTATTTGCCATTGTCATTTATAAATGCCTGTTTTCTTTTACCATTATAAAACTTCAGCTGATAAATAATCATGATGTCTTTATTAAATTTTCTTACATGAATATTCATCAGATAAAAGGGTTTTAACCCTTTAACCCTTTCCCTAATATTGATGGCTTTTGGCGACTGTAAAAGTCACTTCATGAAACCATTGTGATAAATAGAGCATTTGCTCCTACAGGAGCAAATGCTCTATTTACCACTATGGTTTCAAACTACAAAATTCTAAAAGTTTCCTTTTCTCTAGTTAATGCTCCTTTTCGGTAGATTTATTCAAATAGGTTGTGTCTAAAAATAGCCTATGAGGTAATGGGTTAACCCTTCCCTGTTCTATGTTTATTTCAAATTCCAATACCTATTGAATATTCTTTAACAAAGTAGTTATATGGAAGTATGGAAGGTGGAACTTTTTAGCCATTTTAGAAAATAAATAAACAGATTTTTCAAATTCCATCAGCAATCATAGCAGATCCCTCTAGGATCTGGGTCTACTCTGTTTGCAAATGCGTGAAAACAAGTTTATATGAGGGAAAGGGTTAAATGCCCATCCGTTTTTTACTACAGAGTCTATTCAGAATGAAATATTTAAAATTGGAGGATTCTGAAAGACAAACAGTACAGACCCTGATCAGAGGGTTCCTCTAAAAGCCCTCTGCTCTGGGTCTACACCATTTGCAAATGACAGTACCCTTGTAGTTGTTCCCTCATTCAAAGGATTAACTCTAACAAGTTAGCAGTGAATTCTGTGCAGTTTGAAACTCTGAACCAAGATGACTTGCACAGCAACTCCATATCTGAGGTGACTTTAGAGAACAGGTATATGGCGCCATTACAGGAGAAAAGTTACTGGACCCACATATCATTTACATCAAGACAAAAATATGATATATGGATCCAGAAACTTAACACCTGCTGCACTATTAAAGATGCAGATACTAACCCTTTCCCTGTTCTATATTTAGCCCAAATTCCAATACCTAATGAATATTCATTAACAAAATAGTTATCTGAATATTCATTAACAAAATAGTTATAAATAACTATGAAAGGTGGAGCATTGTAGCCATTTTAGAAAGCAAAGAAACAGATCTTTCAAATTCTATTAGCAAACAGAGTAGACCCTGATCAGACGGCTCCTCTATGAGCCGTCTGATCTGGGTCTACTCTGTTTGCAAATGCGTGAAAACACGTCTATATGAGGGAAAGGGTTAAACTCCTGATTTATGCATGCCAGTGACTACATAGGGCACCCAGTCATCTGGATCCAGACTATTTGATACTCTGATTGTAATTCTGAAGAAAAATACAATAAAAATTAACTCACAAGGTTACATGAATATAAAACTGCCCACTTGCCATAAAATCACAGAAACTGGCTTAATTTTCATTTCAATACAATTTGTGATTTAAAAGGTGATAGATTTGCTTCATTCAAGAATATTCTAGATAGTTTAACAAAATATCAAGCAACATATGTTATGGTCGTAACCCTTTACTCCAAACATAACCTAACACCTTTGCAAACAGAGTAGACCCAGATCGGACTTCTCCTGTAGGGTCTGCTCAGTTTGCTTACAGAATACATAGATCAGAATCTAGAGTTTCTGCCATGGCCAAAACTGTATGTTTTCATTTGCCATTAAAAAATTCAGCAAGCCAATACAGTAAAACCTCTCTATAACGGCCACTAAGTTACATCAAGTATTGAGTGTTAAAGACAGGTGTCTGCTTAAAGCAATATGAATGTAAAACAGAACGCTCCTATATGAGCGTTCTGTTTTACATTCACCTTGCTTTAAGCAGACACCTGCCCTAAATACCAACTTGGTGGCCGTAATAGAGAGGTTTCACTGTATCCATAATGTCATTATTTCTTTACTCCATAAAATACACCTTTGCAAACAGGAGTAGATCCAGATCATAAGGCTCCTACAGGTGTAGTCTGATCAACATCTGCTCTGTTTGCCTGTGCTGTTACCTAGATTTATTCCTGCAGTTTCTGCCATGGTAAAAATTCCCTTATTCATGATGCCAGTATAAAATTTCAGGCAAAGAAATTTACACACTTGATTGCTTCCACTTCAAAAATATAATACAAGCACAATAACAATATTTAGCCACTAACATATATACATATATATATACATATAAATTCATTTAAACATGATATACACATATTTCATATAATAGCTCATACTGCAGCAATTAAACCCTTTCATATAAATATATCCTGAATTTAACCTTTTCCTTAATAAATATTCATGTAAGAAATAATGATATACATGTAGTTACTATTTATCAGCTTAAGTTTTATGATGGCATAAAATTTTGTACACTGGATATTTTGGTATTAGTAGAACCTCTGGTCAGATATGTTACAATTGTATAAGCAAACTGAGCAGACCTGATCAGACGGCTCCTAATGGAGCCATATGATCTGGGTTTGCTCTGTTTGCAAAGGCATGAAAAGTGTTTGTATGAAGGAAAGGGTCTATAAAACAAAACAGGGAGATCATTCAAATATGGTTATCCTCACAACACGTACCGTTTACTCATAACTAAGATGTGTCAAGTGTTACTGAAATCTATGCATACAAAACAAAGTTATGACCCGTACAAAATCAGATGAACACCTATACACATACATGTATACATTTAACCCACATTGTGGTGACTGTAAAACTGACTGTAAGCAACCTGACCAAAATTGAATCACAAAATTATCAATTCACAACAGTGATATGTTGGTGATTTAATTCATGATTCACATGTATTGAACACTTCAGCGTTGTTTTTGCAGCCTGAATACAACTTTTTTCTGATTTTTTTAAACTGTTTACGCCATAAATATTCATGTGAGAAATAATATATGTATGACTATTAATTAGCTTTATAATACATGTATCTACAATGGCATATGGACAAGAAACATCTTGACCCTGGTAAAAACTATAGAAATAGAACTTTATTTTTCCATCACCAAACGGACCCTGATCAGATGGTGGCATCTGATCTGTGTCTACTCTGTTTGCAAAGGTGTAGAAAGGCATATTCATGAACTAAAGGATTAACCAGTATAACATATAATTACTTTCAAAAAATTACGCATGAATCAATTGCCTTACAAGTTACAGATGATGAGACAGCGAAAAGTCAGTGTCAGGCATTGGACTAAAAGGTAGTCATAGCAACAGACTAGTTTGAAAAGGTGATCTGCAAACAGAGTAGACATAGATCATATGGTTCTAGTAGGAGTCATCTGATCAGGGTCTGCTCTGTTTGCTTATGCAATTATATAGATCTGATTCTACAGTGTTTATCCAAGTCTTAAGATTCCCTTGCAAATGTTACATTATAAACAAAAGTAAAACTTAATGCCCCATGGCCTAAAGGCGCGGACATAAAAATAAAGGTAATGAACATTCATGAAGTGATCAATGCATGTTATAAAAGGGAAAGTTTTAATGCAATATGGAAGTCTTGTAGAAAGCTCCAGTTGGAACTTTGGGTAATTTTTGTGCTGCATTAAGCTATCACCTGCCTCAATTCTTTACCTCATACAGAAGTATTTCTGAACCTTTGCAAACAGAGCAGACCCAGACCTGACAACTCCTTTAACAAGAGTGCCAAAATGTCACAATATGCTCTTCAGATGTCTGGAAGTTGAAAGGCCATTACTCCATATCAGGTGGCATAAAGTAAGGGAGATAATTGTGGAGTGTCAGTGCAATCTTGCTATTTATCGAACTTGACTGAGACATTATGTCATTATACATGCCGACCAAATTCGAAAAGGATTGGATTACGATTGTTTGAATTAGTGAGCGGACAAGCAAAAGTTCACCGAAATTCATAAAGTAAGGGGTGATAATTCTTGCATGTCAGAGACAATCTTGCTGGCTATTGAACTTGACTGAGACATTATGGTTAATATACATGCTGACAAAATTTGAAAAGGATTGCATTGCATTTGTTTGAGCTAGAGGGCAGACAAGGAAAAGTTCATAGACTGACGGACAGCGCCGCAACATAATACGTCCCGTCTGAAGACAGGCGTATAAAAAGCGTTTATATGAAGGAAAGGTTTAAACAGCCACCTGCGTTTAAAGACACCTACGGTATATTTACTCATCAAGTGGGTGTTTTAGTCAAGTTCAATTGTATGCTTCAAAGGAAATTGATGTCTTCAAGTTGGTGCATTAAGCATATAGTATCCAATACAGTTAACAACAAAATCACACAAGTCAGTAATTCTATAAAGGGAGGCTTTGACACATAGGGTTTTTTGGTAGGATGGGCAGATGGAGGAACGAATACAACACCATATGGCCCCAAATACAAGGAGATATAAATATATGCAATTGTTAACAATTAAATTTTTGACAATAATATTGATCGTATAATGGAAACAAGGTGTCTCCTTAACCCTTAACTCCATGAACATGTCAGAAATGATGACTATTAATATCATGAATATTAAGTAGATTAAGTTTTATATGGCACATGAACACAAGAATTTTGGGTCATGGCAGACAGTGTAGAATCATATCTATTATTATTTTTTCATAAGCATACAGAGCAGATTTACAAAGGTGTAGAAAAGTGTATTGATAGAGTAAAGGGTTAACCCCTTCTCTCATATAGACGACATTGGGAACTTTTATTGCAAACAGTGTAGACCTAGACGAGACAGCTCCTGTAGGAGCTGTCTGATCAGGGTATGCTGTGTTTGGTTAGATCTGATTCTGAAATTTCTGTCATGGCCAAGGATTTCCTTCTTATTGTGTAATTATAAAATTTCTGTCTATGAATATTCATGCAGTATTAAATTCTAGAATTAATATTCATGGAGGAAAGGGTTTAATTTCATCTATATATATTACTGTGATATACAAAAACAACGCATCATTGAACACAGTATAATTACAAAATAAGTAAAATCATCAGAAAAAGGGGCCTCAAATGATTGCATATTGTGTAAACCTAGACCAGATGTTGCACTAACCGATTAACCCTTTCCTTCATATAAAAGCCTTTTCACGCTATTGCAAACAAAGAAGAGCCACATCAAACGGCTCCTGTAGGAGCCATCTGATCAGGGTTTGCTCCGCTTGCTTTTGACATGATATAGATCTGATTCTACATATTTTGTCAAAGCCAAAACATTCCCTTCAAAAGTTTACATTATAAAAATTCAGCAAATAAATATTCATGACGTCATTATTTCTCACATGATTACTGAATATGGAAAGGGTTCAATATTTGAAATATGACTCTACACTGAACTATTACAAAATAACATACTTTATGTCCTAACGATTGTCAGAGTAGACTTGTATCAAACATCAGCTTATCTTGGTCTACACTGCAAAACCATTGAAAGAGACTTCTTTCTAGCAAAACAATACAAATAAATGCAAAAAAATAAAACTCTCAGTATAGATGATACAAAGTTGTTTTCAAAATGTTGATCTGTTTGATTTTTACATGTAGTAGAATGAACACATGTATGTCATGTCAAGCCCCAGGATCCAGTCACAGCAACTAGACAATGATCCCTCTAGTCCCTCACACACCATGAAAACAAAGACCCTAATAAGCATTTTAAAATTAGTATCTCAACAATAACCGATTATCAAAAACATAATTTTGGACAGACAAAAGCAATGACACCGAATGTCAACTGTTTTTCTCTTTATGTTAACCTCTTACCCAAAAGAGATGCCTGTTAACCCTTTCCTCCATAAATAAGCCTTTCAACACTTTTGCAAGCAGAGTAGACCAAGATCAGATGGCTCCTATAGGAGCCGTCTGATCAGGGTCTGCTTCGTTTGCTTATGAAATAATATAGGCATGACTACAGTCATTTCCTAAAGCCAAGGTTAAGTTGGTGACGAGTGTGTTCGATGTTCGTTCCAATGGTATATTGCAATGTCCCTGCATTCCTCCTAGTTTCTCTTGTACATCTCGCCCTGTACACTGTGAATGTCCTGAAACATAAAAAATAAGTCTCTCTTTACAAGATTGAATAAAGTGTTATTAACAGTTGCTTAGATACACCTTTTTACACCTTTGCAAACAGAGTAGACCCAGATCAGATGGCTACTGCTCCATTTGCAGATGGAATTATATAACTCTGATCCTCAGCCACAACTTTGCTTGTTCATGAGCCATTATAAATATATTCATCTAATTACTATTCATATACAATAATGTACATGTATGCATTATTTCTTACATTAACCCTTTCAACCCAGGAGACATATACCCTGTCATTTGCAAACAGTGTAGACACAGATCAAAAGGCTCCTCTAGGAGCCCTTTGATCAGAGTCTGCAGTGTTTGTCATACAAACCCTATAGCAAGTTTAGGCATTTCATACTGAGCGGAGGCTATGGTTAACCCTTTCAATGTTCTATATTCATTCCCCATTTCAATACCTATTGATTCAATAGTATTGAATATTCAGACAAAATAGTTATAATGAAATATGGAAGTTGGAACATTCTAGCCATTTAGAAATTAGAATTGTTCTTGATACCCACCACAACCACGTACAAAATTTTCCATGTAAAAATTTCAAAGTCCCATTACTCTGAAGAAAATCACCGAACCACAACAGGATTAAGATACGCACAACTAGGCAAGGTGCTGATCAATCCTATGAAGTTTCCTGAAAATCTGACCAAAGGTTTTGGAGAAATGGTGAGGACAAATTAAAATCGGACAGACGTTCCTACATATGGACACTTGTTGGGTATTTCTTTGTTTAAAACTACCAAACAAGGGCACAAAAATACCCCAAAATACCAACGGAATGAATAGAATTTACCGTTATCTTTACCGTTTATATTGTTCTCCATACCTACCGGTAACAATTGTCCATATGTGCGCCCGGATGGACGGACTGACATTCTTACATATGGACACTTGTTGTGTATTTCTTTTGTTTAAAACTATCCAACAAAGGCACAAAAATACCCAACAATACAGATAAAATGAATAGAATTTACAGTTATCTATTGCTCTCCATACCCAACAAGTATCCAGACAGACGCCACTCACAATAAAAACAATATGTCTCCCCAGTATACTGGGGGAATCATATCTAATGAAACAGACCTATCAAGTTCAATTAGCAAACAGAGCAGACCCTGATCGGAGTTCTCCTGCTTATGCCATCTGATCTGGGTCTACTCTATTTGCAAAGACATTAAAAGGTGTATCAATGGAGTTAACCCATTCCTTCATATTGACGACTTTTGACGACTCTGTAAAAGTCACTCTGTGAAACCATTGTGATAAATAGTATATCACAATGGTTTCAAACTACAAAATTCTAAAAAAATTCCTTTTCTCTATTTAATGCTCCTTTTCGGTAGATTTATTCAAAGAGGTTGTATCTAAAAATAGCATATGAGGTAATGGGTTAAAAGTTAAGTTCTCAAGATAAATATTTCACACATTTCTTTTCAGGTAAATCTGAATCTCATCAGGACCTACACCGTATTAAAGAATAGATTGACAACAATTTTTTGCTATCATGCAAAACAGTTAATTACGAATGTTACAAAAGCATTAACCCATTCCCTCATATTGATGCCTTTTAACGCCTTAATAACAGTCACTTTTTGAAACCATTGTTAGATGGCTCCTATGGAACAAATTCTCTATTTATCACCATGGCTTCAAAACTACACAACTCTAAAAAAGTTCATTTTCTTTAGTAATTATGCTCCTTTTCAGTATTATTCAAAGAGGTTGGGTCTAAAAATAGCCTATGAGGTAATGGGTTAACTGCTGAATACACATATACACAATGTGATGAGACAGATTAAAATATACAATTGCATACACAAGAGTGTCTTAAGGAACACATGCGTCACATGCTAAAAGCGTTACAAACAGGCATGACAAAACATACGGAGAGTGATTGTCAAGTGACATCCTGCAAAATCAAGTGACAGACGCAGATATTTCCCTCTGCAAAAACTTAACAAAGTAGAAATCTGTAACACTTCAACAACTTAACTCTTTCCCTCATAAATATTTATGTAAGAAATAACAACATTATGAATATTTATAAGCTTAATTTTCATAATGGTGTATGAATCCAATCTATCACTCCATACAGAGTTTCCAGTAGGTTGAGGGTCCCAAGGACCTTCTGATGAAAAAAAATTAAGGGTCCTCAACAATATTATGAGGGTCCCATTTCAAGCAAAAAAACCCAAAACATTGGTAAAATGACTGTGCAAACCATAATTTACTAAAGACTCAATTTCAATACACTTTTATCAGATTAATCTCCAAAACAACTATCAACAAGAGTGCCAGTGGGCAAAATGTAAGCCCATCGAGGCCTTGTTCAACATAAATTGAGGTTAACATATTTCCTTGAACTTGGATATACGTACCGAGTTACAACCCTTGTTGACTGCACATCCTCTCATCACTTTCTATTCATATATAAAGTTTCATAGTTGTGCCTATAATACTTTAGGAGTAATGCTCCGGATGAAAATCCAGACGGGCATATGCTCTAACGGATTGAGCGTATGTGGCTATTCTTTTGTTCAAAATCACCGGGGGCCAACTACGTATTATTATCAAAATGTTTTGCTATGACAATTTATATGAGTATTATTATAATAGATTTGTTTTCCTACAAAGGCAACTTTGTTTTCGTAGGAAAACATTTCCCAATTGATACACTGGCTTCGTAGGAAAACAAATCTATTATAATACCCATATAAATTGTCGTAGCAAAACATTTGATAATAATACGTAGTTGGCCCCCAGTGAAAATAGCCACACAAAATGAAAATTAGCCAAATAAAAGATCTTTTGTTCTCATAGTTACATAAACAGGAACTGTAAGGATTGGAAGGATGGAAGGACGTACGGATACACTGACATTCGCGATTCCAATATAGCCCCCACCACTTTAGAAGTGGGAGTATGATAAGATTATTTTTTATAATGGCATGTGACCACAGGAAATTTTGGCCATTCGCATAAACTATAATTAGATCTGTATAACTGAATAAGCAAACAGAGCAGACCCTGATCAGACGGCTCCTACAGTTGTCTGATCTGGGTCTACTCTGTGTACAAAGGTACCTAAAGTCATCTATACGAGGGAAAGGATTAAAGAGATAGATGTTTTTGAAAGAGAAAGAATGAAAGCAAAACAGTAAGAGAGAATTATAAGGCAAGGAAGAGGAAAAGAAATAGAGAGACAAAAAATATGACAAAGAGAGAACAGTATTTTGAAAAACATGTCAAACTAAGACCAAGTGGAAAGAAACAATAAAGAAAACTACAGTAAAACAAAAAAAGAAATCCAATTCACAATTCAAAAGTAACATGTAACTAAATATATAACTAGAATTGTTTTTGCTACAATGAGAAATGTGTCCATATGACACTGATGCTCCCACTTCAGATTTTTTGTCACAGAAAGTAAGGACCATAATCATGTATGCAACGACTGAAGCGATTTATGCCATTTTTGCAAATAAAGGACTGCTACTCCAAAACGACTGAAGCGATTTACATGGCTATCAAACTTGACCAAGATAAAATGGCCACAAACATGTTGGTAAAGTTTGGTGTGCATTTTTGCAAATAAAGGGCTGCTACTCCAAAACGACTGAAGCGATTTACATGGCTATCAAACATGTGTAAGTTGGTGTGGATTGAACAAATACTTTCCAAGAAACGGCCCGGACAAATTCTTTTAGATGTGCGTACGGAGGTACCTACAGACAGACGGACGGACATTCTTACAAGAGCAACCCTATATGCCACCATTTTGTGAAGGCATAAAAACAAATGTCTCTCCCCTAACACCCTCCCCCGCGCGGACAAAAAATTTTATGTAAAAATTTCAAAGTCCCATAACAGAAATAAGATATGGTCAAGACAACTTGACATGGTGCTGATCAATCCTATGAAGTTTCATGAAAATGCGACCAAAGGTTTTGGAACTTAAAAAGGAAACTTTATAAGTTATTGTGTTAACATATCAGAAACGCCTTTACTTGTAGATGAACATTGAATAAACCATAACGGATAACTTCCTTAATCTTTTAAATGATTGAAATTAATTTAATGTTATTTGCAAACAGTGTAAACCCAAATCACAAGACTTTTATCCGGTTTTGGGCTGTTTGCCATCTTGAAATGACCCGTTTGACTCCAGTCTGCACTACTTGCCTAAGTTTGCCTGTTCGAATACTTATGGTAATTACTCTAAGAGGCATACTGATTTATCTAAATCTCTAAGAGGCATACTGATTTACCTAAATCTACTTTTTTTTTTCTTCAGCCAAACCCATTCTTATTGGTACTTACAAGAACTGCCTAAGAGACATGATTCTGAGTACAAAGAAGAAGGGTCTGGTGGAGAAATAAAGATAACAGTGTACTGTACCTAGATTTCCAAAAAAACACTCCTCTTATCCAAAGCTCTGTGCACTAAAAACCACTCATTCTATGAATATTCATGTCAGAAATAATGCCATCATGAATATACAATGGCCCATTTATTATGGTATATAAACACAAGACATTTTAGCCAAGGCAGTGACTGTAGGGTCAGATCTATAAAGTCCATAAGCTAACAGATTAGACCACTGTTTAGATGGCTCCTATAGGAGCTGTCTGATCTGGGTCTATTCTGTTTTGCAAAGGTATTAAAAGGCATATCTATGGAGCAAACAAATACGAAATTCCTCAGTTCACAAAGTGAAATACATCTCAACTAATCTACATACAAACATCAAGCTTTTATAATTCTGTTAGAAAACATTCAAACTGCCATAACCATCAACCCTGTCCCTGTTGAACATTCATGTAAGAAAAAATTACATCATTATTCATGTAAGAAATAATGACATCATGCCATTTTGTCTCGGGCAGAAACTTTAGAATCAGATCTGTATTACACCATAAGCAAACAAAGCAGACCCTGATCAGACAACTCCTATAGGAGCAATCTGATCTGAGTGTACTCTGTTTGCAAAGGTGTGAAAGGTGTTTATATGAAGGATAGGGTAATTACATATAAATATTCTGTGCAACACAAGACCATAAAAACATTCCTGTGAACGTGACAAGCAGAATACTCACTTATTTCCCATTTTGCTGTAAACTACTGTATTCCTTAAAACAAAAGAACAGCCCAATAAAATCATGAACCCTTCACCCCTTACTTCATGAATATTCATGCAAGAAATAATAACATCATGAATATTGATTAACTGAAATTTTATAGTGATACATGTATATAAAAATGGGATTTTTTGCCCTAAGAAAACTGTATAATCATATTTATATTATTTCATTAATGGACAAGGTAGACCCTGATTAGACAAATCGTACAGGAGCTGTCTGATCTGGGTCTCATTGTTTGCACAGGCTCTTCGAGACATGTGTGAAATGAACGGTTAATGTCAAGAGGTGACTATATAGTTGTTTTCCCCCTCATATGAATCTCTTTACATGTGTCTGATAAATATTCATGCATGACTCCACCTAGTATGAATATTTATCAATTATTTTAAATCCTGTTAAAAGTATAAAATAAGGAAATTTATTGCCATAGCAATCAGCAGAGAATCTGCACCATACAAGCATGCACAGTGGACCCTGTTCAGACAGCTGCTACAGGAGATGTCTGATCTGAGTCTACTTAATTTGCAAAGGCATCACAGTATATTTCCATTAAGTACATTTGTAATAGCATTTAGATAACAAAAGGAATACTCCTAAAATCATGCTTCTTACAAAATATTACAAATTTTCTAAATACTTGATTCAAGGTCATCTCAACTTCGTGTTTGTTTGAATTTATTGGGTTTTACATTGCTTTAACCCATTCCCGCATAGGCTATTTTTAGATCCAACCATTTTGAATACATCTACCGAAAAGGAGCATTAACTAGAGAAAAGGATTTTTTTTAATTTTGTAGTTTGAAACCATTGTGATAAATAGAGCATTATTTTGCTCCTATAGGAGCAAATGCTCTATTTATCACAATGGTTTCACAAAGTGACATTTACAAAAGCGCCAAAAGGCGTAAAATATGGGGGAATGGGTTAACAGTATTTCAGTCATATTGCGACGTCCAGCTAATTGTTCTGTGCACAGGTACAACCACTGCTCTACCCAAAGCCAGCTGGAAGGCTTCCTCACATGAAAAATCTAAATGCCTAGATTCAGATTCAAACCATAGCAGTTAGGAGCTAGGTGATTGTCAGTCGAAGACCATAACCACTTAGCCCCCTAATTGATACCCAACTGGACAACCAGTCACAAAAACAATACACAGGATAGCTTATGGGGAATGAAACTTTCAGAGGAAGACAAACAATAGTAGAAATAATTGTAGAAAATCAAGATAAAATAATTGAAACATTGATGACTCATTATCAGAAAGAAAAGAAATTACACAGAGTATCGACAAATATAACAATACACACAAAATCTGTTTTATCTAACCGAAAAGTATCAATAAATTCTTGCAAGAGAGTTCGCAAACTATAGTAAAATCTGTCTACAGTGACCATCCAAAATAAGTCTTAGTTATAATTCTGGGGTTTTAAGACACGTAACAGTTTAATGCTGGATGAAAGTTGTGCAGAAAGCTCCTCTACTTTCATCCTGCATTAAACTGCCACCTGGTATTGTAGACGGCCATGTTTATTCATTACCGTATGTGGTCACAGTAGGCAGTTTCCATTTTAATTTCAACTTACTGCTGAGAGAATGCCTTTCAACTTTTCATATGCCACCTCCAAGTCATCGTTAACAATGATATGGTCATAGGATCCGGATTCTTTGGCTGTAAATAAAAAAACATAATTAAGCTAAATATTCGGCCAGACAATTTAGGCAAACGATGTAGACCTTGATCAAACAGTTTGATCAAGGTCTACACTATTTCCTACTTCATTACTTTTTTATAGTTAACCCTTTACTTCATGAATATTCATGTAAAAAGTATAAACATCTGCTAGAACTTTCACTGTCACTTAAGGTGATGAATACCCCAAAATGGCAGTCTTGATTGCAAATACATATGCAGCTAGACAGATCAACAGCCTGACTGACCGACCAATGACCCCCTTCAGGGTATAATTGCTGGGGTATAATTAACCCTTTCCTCTATAAATACGCCTTTCTACGCCTCTGTAAAAATCACCTATTGAAACCATTGTGATAAATAGAGCATTGCTCCTATAGGAGCAAATGCTCTATTTATCACAATGATTTCAAACTACAAAATTCTAAAATTTTCCTTTTCTCTAGTTGATGCTCCTTTTCGGTAGATTTATTCAAAGTGATTGGATCTAAAAATAGCCTATGAGGGAATGGGTTAAGTGAAATTTTATAATGCACCATGGAACCAGAGTAATTTTGCCATGGCTGACAGTGCAGACAGAGTTGACCCTGATCACTTATAATAAAGTCTGTCTAATTTAGATGTATTGATTGCAAAGGCCAAAAAAAAGTGGAATTATTGAGTTAAAGGTTTTAATAACCCTTTCCTCCATAAATACGCCTTTCTATGCCTCTGTAATAACCAAATTTTGAAACCATTTTGACATTTATCACAATGGTTTCAAACTACAAAACTCTAAAATTTAACTTTTCTCTTGTAAATGCTCCTTTTGGGTAGATTCATTCAAAGAGGTTGGGTCTAAAAACAGCCTATGGAGGAAAGGGTTAAGTGATATAAAATGGTGCTGAATATACATTTTCAGTTTAGGTAAACTTTAGGAACATGTGGACTGTAGAGAGGAATTCATCTAATACCATAGTAAAATGTATCAAATCATTGTTATCAAGCAAAAATCCTCTTGTTTTAAAGGTTTTGTAAACTCAACTGGATAGCTTTTAGATCGATTTTTAATATAATTTTTATAAACCGAGTTTCGGCAACAGAACCTGTGTGTTCCTTTTCGCTTCGTTGAGAATGGAAGACGAACATGAAATCATACCAAATATAAAAGGCAAAGCACCAGTGTGGAATCACTTTGGATTCATAAAGAAGTGTGAAGAAAAAGACAAAACGAAAGTTGGGTGCATCATCTGCAACATTGTACAGCGGGAACACTTCTAATCTTATAGACATATCTGTCAATCAAAATTACCATGACAGACTAAGTCACAGCTATCAAAACATTGTGTCATATGCATGAATTTTCATAACACAAATATTTATGGTGTGTTTTTTTCAAAATTAGTGGAAAAAACTTTTTTTTCCAATTTTCCCTATGAAAATATTTCTATTTTGCAAAGTTTTTATTAGCATACAGGATAGACCCTAATCAGAGAGCTCATCTAACAAGACCTCTGATTTGAGTCTATCCTGTTTGCAAAGACATGAAAACATGTTTATATCATTTAAAGCGTTAAATGACATGTGTTTGTGTTGCTTGGTGTGCTGTTTATATACTTATAGAGATAAGAATCCTGATCTAAGTTTTAATCTGGTCAGTTTGATTTGCTACTCTTCTCTTAAATGTTTGGGACGAAAACTATTGTGATAGTATTGCAATAGTTTATAACCTACTGCAATAGTATCATGATAGTATTTGAACTATCACAATACAGTACTATTGTAATAGTACAATAAATCACTTGTAAATAATGACATTATAATAATATCTTTCATGGTCATGTTGCATAATTATTCAGATGGGAAAGAGTTAATATCTTTGCATGGTCCCTAATCCGTAATGTAGTCGCACACTCAAAATGTTTTGAATTACACTTTTCCTCATAAATATTTAATCCTACGCAAAGGCGTAGAATGCGTATCTATGGAGTGAAAAAAGGATAAATAAGGCTTTCAACCCTTTACTCAATGACTATTCATGTCAGAAATAATGACATCATAAATCATAATAAGATTGATTCTTATTATGGCACATGAACACAGGAATGTCTATAGTCAGAAACTGTAGTATCATATCTACACTATTTCATATTAAAGCAAATTTCCTACTTCGTACAGGAGCCATCTGATCTGGGTCTACCCTGTTTGCAAAGGCTTAGCAAGTTAATCCATCTACAATTTACAGAGAAGATCCTGTAGGAGTAATTTGATCAGTGTCTGCTCTGTTTGCTTATAAAATAATATACATCTGATTCTACAGTTTTGCAATGGCCAAAAAGTTACTAATTCATGAAGTCATTATATAAACATTCAACAATTAATATTCTTGATGTTATTATTTCTTCCGCGAATATTCATGGAGTAAAGGGTTAACACAAAAGAGCACCAGTAAATGGTCCCACTTTCAGTAGTGTGGGCGTATGATCTTTACAATAAAAAGAAAATCCAAGCAGTACATAAGAAACATACCGGTACTGATCTAATAAACTTTTCCCTATTATACATGGTTTTTTTTTATGCCTTTGCAAAAAGAGCTGGCCCAGAATTATAAAGATTTTATTGTACAGTTTCTGCCAAGGTTTTATGCACCATTCTAAACATTCAGCTAATAAATATTCTCATACTGTCATTATTTCTTACATGAAGGGAAGGGGGTGAACTATTTACTACTAAATCAAACCCTCCATGCTGCCACTTTAATAAATGCTTCTTTTAACCCATTCCCTCATATGCTATTTTTAGACCCAACCACTTTGAATATATCTACCCAAAAGCAGCATTAACTAGAGAAAAGGAATTTCTTTTTAGAATTTTGTAGTTTGAAACCATTGTGATAAATAGAACATTAATTTTGCTCCTATAGGAGATTTTTACAGTGGCGTAGAAAGGCGTATTTATGGAGGAAATAGTTAATAATAAGTAGAAGCAAGATAGGGCTTGATGGAGAAATAACATATTGTACTTTGATTTCTTGAATATGCCAAGTGCTCCAGATAAGATGCTTAAATTTAAACATTCACAAGAATAACTCCTTTATTTCTCCTACAAACACTATACTGTGACCACTCTTTAGAATCATCTCAAAGAGACAATTCTAAAGAGTGGTCACAGTGTAGGGTTTGGTAAAGAAATGACATTGTTAGTATTTGGGTATGCATCTTATCTGTAGCTCTGTATGCCTCTTGTCTACAATTTAACCCTTTCCCTGTTCTATGCTTATTCCGATTTCCAGTACCTACTTAATATTCTTGGACAAAATAGTTATAATGAAATATGGAAGGTGGGTTTTTGTAGCCTTTAGGAGCCGTCTGATCTGGGTCTTCTCTGTTTGCAAATGCGTGAAAACACATTTATATGGGGGGAAAGGGTTAACAAATCTCTTATCTACAGCTTCTGGAAACAAAGCTGCCACTTACAATAATCAAAAGCCTCTTGGCAGGAGTCTAGTCTTCGTTTTAAGCTATCCTCTGTCTCTGTGCCTCGACTTCGTAATCTTTTCTCCTGAATAAGAGATGAAATATTAAACACATAAAGGTGAAATTAGAATTCAGAATTATTGCTATAGATATTTCAAGTTTGTATTGACCTGTTACAGTGTGGTATCTTGTAAGTTCAAGCATTTTATTTTACAATGTTCGTGATATATTTGATGTGATTTTTTCTTTCCAAATATAATCAGGGTATACGGCCAATACTCCAAGATGTATATCAGCAGTTAGCATTTATGTATGTCTGATCGTTCAGTGTATACCTGTATTGTATATTTCCATACCTCATGTAATATGCCCAGTTTGAGGAAATACAATTGCTTTATGAAAATTGTCAAATGCTCTATTTATCACAAAGGTTTAAAAAATGACTTTTTCAGAGGCGTCAATATGAGGGAATGAGCAGCCATCAAAAAAGTCTAAGTATGTGTCAATGTTCAATAAATAAATGACCACTTAAGACAAGCTGTACTGTACTTCATTCATCTAGGTCTTCACTTACTCACCATTACAGTGTAGGTACCATACTTTGCACTAAGTCCTTGAGCAATAAATTTATCTTTATTCAGTATACAAGCTCCTTACCAAGACTTCCATACTGGGAGGCTGCACAAATATGTATCTAGCATTCAGGTCGGTCTGCTTAGTATTTTTCACACCATTGACCTCAAGGTCCAGTATACAGATCCTGCCTGAATTCTGGACATTCTCCACAGCCGTCTTGCTGAGGAAGAAAGAGAATATAAGAATCCACCATGAGTATTCATGAAGGATAGAAATACATGTATCTCACTCAAGGGTCAATAATAATCAAGGAAGCCGAAGCCTTTCTTGAATTTCTGATCCGGAGGGTAAGATATTTTTATCCTTCATGAATTTTTTTTTCTCCTACCAAATAAAGATTTATGAGAAGATCTAGATAGCCTCTTAATGACCCTTCATTTTGGTGTCAATTTGCAGCTGATCTTCTAGCTGCTTTATGTGTTAAAACATCCACATCTCCAACAAACTCGGCATTTTAAAGTACATACGAAGCATGTACCGAATAACGAATGTATGTCAGCCGGTGGAATTCTGTTTCCTCAAAATAGAATGCTTAATTTATCGAGTGTCCTTCAACTTGCGTATGAATACAATTTAACCCTTAAATTTGAGTAATTGTATTCCTTGAGAAGAAAAACAATGTTAAAAATTGCTCAACTTTATCTGATAAGACAGGTTTTTTTCATTATTTTTCTCAAATATATAAATAACTGATTGAGACAACACAAAAATAACGGTGACAACTAACAACTTCATTTATTTTTGGCATTATTTTCTGCATGAAACTACACAGCATATGCTGACGTCATTATTAATATCACATGACATGGAAGATACGTGTATCTTCTATGTCATGTGACAGCTTTCTTACATGAACCGTATGTTGCACTGAGTATTCCGAATTGAGGGTGGGAGAAAAAAAGAAATCTCTTGGGGGTAAAACCTCTTAATCAGTCTATCATAATCCTTTACTCCATGAAATAATGACATCATAAATATCATTTAGATTAATTTTTATTCTGTCAAAAGAGTGCAGGATAACTTGGGCATTGCAGAATCTGTAGAATCGTATCAATATTAATTCATAAGCAAATAGAGCAAATTGGTAAATAGAGCAAATTGGTAAATATGTGTCTCTTTACAATATACATCAAATAGTCTACAGATTAGTAAAAACGTATCCGTCTACTACTGGTTATTTCACCTCCGGAAACCATATCGTAGCAATAAAATATTCGTCTCTAATAATAACAGAAATGTACACCTTATACTAAAGATTATCCTAGGAAATCAAGTTGAATCAAATCCTGGACCAAAGACCCCGAGATGGCCCTGTGGAATATGTGGAAAGAATGTCACTTGGAAGTCCAGGGCTCTCGAATGTGACTCATGCAAATCATGGTTCCATATCGACTGCCAAGGTGGCATGACTGAAACTATGTACAACATCATGGATAGCAGTAATCTCTCTTGGCATTGCCTAAAATGTGGCCTACCAAATTTTACTAGTACATTTTTTAACTCTAGTTGTAATACGTCATTTTGTAGCAATTCTTTCTCATCTCTTAGTAATCTCGACAGTCCTGGTAGACCCTTTGCTTCTTCTTCACCAAAGTTGAATAAACAAAAGCAACCTCCTCGCAAATCAAATTATGAAAGCCATCCGCTAAGGGTTATTTGCCTAAATTTTCAGTCAATCAAAAATAAGAAACCCGAACTTGAAGCACTTATTGACTCTGTGTGCCCTGATGTAATTATTGGGACGGAAACATGGTTAGATCCCTCAGCCTCCTCATCCGAGTTCTTTAATCCAAATCAGTTCACTGTTTATAGGAAAGACAGGCCTCCAAATAAAAAGGGTACAAGTCATGGAGGAGTTTTAATTGCAATAAAAAATGAATTTCAAACAAACGAATGTAAACATTTGCAAACAGATTGTGAGATCATATGGGTTGAAGCAACATTAAAAAGCTCTAGAAAACTTATAATTGGCTCATTCTACAGACCACAGCCAGATGATGATGTCTCTTTACAACAATTAAATGAATCACTCAACAAGATAAATCCTAATTCTAAATCAGTTATTTTGCTTGGTGGTGATTTTAATCTTGGCAACATTGACTGGAATACATCTAGTGTAATACCTGGTAGACCAAATATCAAACAGCACCAGGAGCTTCTTGATATCACTGCAGATCATTCACTCACTCAATTAGTAGATACACCAACCAGAAAAGACAAAATTCTCGATTTGCTCCTTACAAATTACCCCTCAATCATTGAAAACATAGAGACCATACCACCAATTGGAATAGCTGACCATGATATTGTCCTGACAACTTGTGATACTTCCCTCCATAGACGTAAAATGAAACCTAGGGAAAAGTTTATATATTCAAAAGCAAACTGGGAAAATATTAAAGAAGACCTTCACAGATCCTATCTTGAATTTTTACAAGAAGAAAGTAACGTAGACATTAATCAACTTTGGGATAAGTTTAAGAACGATCTACACAAATCCATCTCTAAAAACATACCGTCCAAACTAATGAAACAGAAAAACAAGTTACCGTGGATTACAAATGACCTTAGGAAGAAAATGAATAAATATAAGCGCAAACTGGTCAAGCGCAACAAAAGTCATTCGAAAAGCTGTAGTCTTAAGGCATTAAAGGCAGAAATCCAGAGAGATCAGAGAACAGCCTATTGGAAATATATAGAAACAAGAGATGTTTGTAAAACATGTATACCCCCCAGACCCCCTGACCTTTGATCTAGTGACCTCAACTATAGAGGTCATCTAGCGGTCATGACTAATCACCACAGCAACTTTGAAGATCATAAGCCAAACCACTGATCATTTATTGATCTGAAAACATTTCACAAGTTAAGGTCATGGTGACCTTGACCTTTGACCTAGTGAGCTTGACCTTTGACCTAGTGACCTCAACAACTATAGGGGTCATCAAGTGGTCACGACCAACTACCACAGCAAGTTTGAAGATCCCGAACCAAACCATTGAGCAGTTATTAATTGGAAACCATTTCACCAGTTAAGGTCATGGTGACCTTGACCTTTGACCTAGTGACCTCAAAAATAATAGGGGTTATCTATTGGTCATGACCAACCACCACAGCAAGTTTGAAGATCCTAAGCCAAACCCTTGAGCAGTTATTGATCGCAAACCATTTCACCAGTTAAGGTCATGGTGACCTTGACCTTTGACCTAGTGACCTAAAAAAACAAGAGCTGTCCGCAGACAGCGCGCTCCACTTTCTTTAGTGCTGGATAGTGTAATGGAAGTCTAAGTCAGAAAGGGGAGATAACAACAGCAAAATTAACTTTAGGGTTACCTACCCTTGTGAAATGGGTCCCCCTTGTAATAGTTAGTATGTATACCAAAGATGAACCAAATATCTTGGACAGTTTCTGAGACATGGACCTGAACATAAAACTTAACCAACAATGAAAATTCTAAGTCGAAAAAGGGGCATAACTATGGCAAAAATTAATTTTAGGGTTACCTACCCTTGTGAAATGGGTTCCCCTTGTGATAGTTAATATGTATACCAAAGATGAACCAAATATCTTTGACGGTTTCTGAGACATGGACCTGAACATAAAACTTAACCAACAATGAAAATTCTAAGTCGAAAAAGGGGCATAACTATGGCAAAATTAATTTTAGAGTTACCTACTCTTGTGAAATGGCTTCCTCTTGTGATAGTAAACATACATACCAAATATGAACCCAATATCTTTGATGGTTTCTGAGAAAAGGACCTTAACAAAAAGGTTAACCAACGCCGACGCCGACACCGACGCCGACGCCGACGCCGACGAGAGGGTCATGACAATACCTCCACTTTTTGAAAAAGTGGAGCTAACAATAGGGCTCATCTAGTTGTCATGACCAACCACCTAAGCAAATTTGAAGATCCTAAGCCAAACCCTTGAGCAGTTATTGATCAGAAACCATTTTACAAGTTAAGGTCATGGTGACCTTGACCTTTGACCTAGTGACCTCAAATACAATAGGGGTCATCCAGTTGTCATGACCAACTACCGCAGCAAGTTTGAAGATTCTAAGCCAAACCCTTCAGCAGTTATTGATCGGAAACCATTTGACCAGTTAAGAGCATGGTGACCTTGACCTGTGACCTAGTGACCTAAAAACCAATAGGACTCATCTAGTTGTCATGACCAACCACCTAAGCAAATTTGAAGATCCTAAGCCAAACCCTTGAGCATTTATTGATCAGAAACCATTTTACCAGTTAAGGTCATGGTGACCTTGACCTTTGACCTAGTGACCTCAAAATCAATAGGGGTCATCCAGTGGTCATGACCAACTACTACAGCAAGTTTGAAGATTCTAAGCTAAACCCTTGAGCAGTTATTGATCGGAAACCATTTAACCGTTTAAGGTCATGGTGACCTTGACCTTTGACCTAGTGACCTAAAAATCAATAGGGGTCATCTAGTGGTCATGACCAACCACCACAGCAAGTTTGAAGATCCCAAGCCAAACCCTTGAGCAGTTATTGATCGGAAACTATTTCACCATTTTAGGTCATGGTGACCTTGACCTTTGACCTAGTGACCTCAAAAACAATAGGGGTCATCTACTTGTCATGATCAACCACCACAGCAAGTTTGAAGATTCTAGGCCAAGTCGTTTATTAGTTATCGTTCGGAAACCATCGATCTACCGACCGACCGACCGACCGACCGACAGACAGACCGACCGACCGACCGACCGACATGTGCAAAGCAATATACCCCCATTTTTTCAAAAGGGGGGTATAAATATGATTTTTAATATTGATATCCCTGACCAAGGCAGTACCCATTTCCATAAAGCACCTAAGAACCTGTTTTCATATATAAAGAGCCAAAAAACAGAATCTACAAGTATACCACCATTACGAGAAAACGGCATTCTAAAGTCAGACCCATCTTCAAAAGCAAATATTTTAAACAACCAATTTCAGAAAGCCTTCACTCCAACCTCTTCCACAGCTATTCCGAATAAAGGCTCTAGCCCACAACCGAACATGACAGATATAACCATTACTCAAACTGGCATTCTCAAACTACTTGACAACATCAATCCTCATAAAGCATCAGGGCTAGACTCAATACAAGCAAAAGTCCTTAAAGAATGTAAAGATATTATAGCGCCAATCTTAACCATGTTGTTTAATAAATCACTGGCTTCTGGCAAAATACCCGCTGATTGGAAACATGCAAATGTCTGTCCTGTCTTTAAAAAGAGAGATAAACACCATGCTATCAACTTATACCGATCTCTCTAACATGCATCTGCTGTAAAATTCTTGAACATGTAGTCTCTAGTTCCATAATGACCCACTTAGAAAAAAACGATATTCTTTATGACCTTCAGCACGGGTTTAGATCATCGCGTTCGTGCGAGACACAACTCATCTCGTTCTTTCAAAACATTAGCCGGTCACAAGATAGAAATATCCAAACTGACGTCTTTATAATGGACTTCGCCAAAGCCTTTGACAAAGTCCCACACAAACATCTACTCTATAAGCTACAATACTATGGTATAAATAATAATGCTCTGAATTGGATCTCAGACTTCCTAGAAAACAGGACACAGACAGTAGTCCTGGAGGGTGAAATTTCAGATAAGGTGGCTGTCACCTCCGGTGTCCCCCAGGGTACTGTTCTAGGCCCAATCCTCTTCCTCATATACATTAATGACCTGGCAGATTATATGAAACACAGCACTTTAAGACTTTTCGCTGATGATAGCATTATATACAAAGAAATAAAAAACTCAAATGATGCAGAACTTCTCCAGTCTGATCTAGCGGCAGCAGGTGCATGGGAGAGGGATTGGCTGATGCACTTCCACCCTGATAAGTGCAACGTCTTAAGCATTACACAAAAGAAATATCCGATCAAATACTGTTACAAATTGCACAACCACATACAGTCAAACTTTAATAGCTCGAGCACCACTGAGTCGAGGACACTGCCTTGCTCGAGGTCTGATCGAAGTCCCGGAAAAAGTTGTTCTTAATTCAAAGTAATAAACAACTGCTGGGTCAAATATGGCTTGCTCAAGGACCTGGGCTGGTTCGAGGTATAATTGTGCCCCTTCATCTGTTAATCTGTTGTTTGTAGCACTATTGACTCGAGGACACAAATGTGTGAACAAATTACCTGTTGATTATCACTTCTCAACCATCAGTCTTTGTTTTCACGAGTAATCAAACACTTATCAATTTAGCAGATCACACCTTTAAATGGAATAATTGCAGGATAAAGATCAAAGCCTGTCCAATCATGAACACGTTAAATGATATTTGCTTACGATTAAATATTATTTGTGTTTCATTAGAGTTTGCCAATTACTAGAAAATATTTTTGAATGTGAACTTGCATACAAAAATTCGTTTAATTTAAGAATTCTGAAACTTGATCCTACCGAGAAAGTGAAACACCACAGTCACATACACAAACATGCCTCATTGATGTAAGTAAAGGGAAAGGCGTAAAACACATGAAATTTGGGGTTACAAGCACACATTTACTGAGCAAAATGATTTAAAGTAAGTAATGGTATAGAAACAGATCATGTAATTGATAACCAACATCAAAACACAAGCAATTGAAAAATTTAAAAGGATTGAACGAGCATTGAACACAATCACTATTTCATGTTGTAGTATCGATTTTTGACTTTGTAGGTAATCAAATATTGACAATTTCAGATTAAATTCACTTGCTCGAGCACCCTCACTAGGTCGAGGTCAGGCTTGAAATTGTGCGACCTCGACCTAGTGAAGTTTGACTGTATTAGAAAAAGTCGATTCATCTAAATATTTAGGAATAACTCTTCAAAGTAATCTTAAGTGGAATAAACATATTAATTCAATCACAAACAGAGCAAACCAGTCCCTGGGATTTCTCCGCAGAAACTTAAAGATCAGCTCGAATAAAGTGAAGGAACATGCTTATAAGGCCATTGTAAGACCAAAGCTTGAATATGCCTCATCAGTCTGGGACCCACATACGAAAAACCAAATTAACCAGATAGAAAGAGTACAAAGAAGGGCAGCACGATTCGTAACTAATAGATATCACAACACCAGCTCAGTTTCAGATATGTTAAATAACCTAAATTGGCCTTCCTTAGAGGTACGAAGAACAAGAACCCGTCTGATAATGTTTTATAAAATAATACACCAGATTGTCGCCATCTACCCTGAAAATTATCTCCTCGTTCCAACTGATTCTAGAACTAGACATGGTAACACTTATGGATATAGACAAATACGAACATCTAAAGACCCTTATAAATACTCTTTCTATCCAAGAACAATCTGTCAGTGGAATATGCTGCCAGTGACTGCACAACAAGCACCCACAGTCGACTCTTTTAAAGCTATTGTTACCGTGCCCATTATCGTCTCCACTTTCAACTTTTAGATAAACATACTCTAAGTCACGTATAAAGTTTTACCTTTTATCATGTCAAAGTCTTATCTTTTATCATTCTTGGTGTTGTCTTTATCATGTATAAAGTTTTTGTTTTGTTCTTTATTTTTTATCTGGCATAAGTTCTTAAACATGTCGCTTTGGAAAATTTTAGTACTTTTAATATATTTTAATGTTTTAAACCAGCGCCTACACATAATCCTCAATGTAATGAGGGAGTGTAGTATCCTCAAAGAAGAAGAAGAAGAAGAAGGTTAACCCTTTCCTCCATATACACATATACGCCTTTCTATGCCTCTGTAAAAGTCACTTTTGCGAAACCATTGTAATAAATAGAGCATTTGCTCCTTAGGAGCAAATGCTCTATTTATCACAGTAGTTTCAGAACTACAAAATTCTAAAATGTTCATTTTCTCTAGTTAATGCTCCTTTTCGGTATATTTATTCAAGGAGGTTGGATCTAAAATTAACCTATCAGGGAATGGGTTAAAGTCTGTTTGAGTCATTATTAGAAACCATAAGAAGATTTAACCCTTTCCTTCATACAAATGTTTTTTCATGCCTCTGCAAACACAGTAGACTCAGATCAAATGGCTTCTATAGGAGCCGTCTGATCAGAGTCTGTTCTGTTTGCTTATGAATTATAATAGATCTGACTCTACAGATACAGTTTCTACCAATACCAAACCACTCATGTGTACAAATGCCACGATAAAAATATTCACAATGTCATTATTTCTTACATGGAAAGATAGAGAATAATAGGTTAGTGCCGTAGATGGGACGCCTTTATCCGACAAGGGGAGAAAACGTTGAGGCGAGGCTTGCCGAGCCTCAACTGTTTTCTCTCCGAGTCGGATAAAGGCGTCCCATCTACGGCACTAACCTATTATTCTATTTATCCAGTCAATTTACTTATATCTTTTTAGTTTTACATAGACTCATAAAACATACGAATATTGAAATAATTTGCATTGAAAATGCGGTTTTTCGATCAACGGACCTCCCTTTTCATTTCCGTTCTAAAGACGTAAACAATGAGCTACCGCAGAGGAAAATAGTTTCGATACTTACAATACAAGACGGGAAAACGTGCTTGAATTTGAAAAATAAGATCATTTGCATCGAGAGTCGATATGTTAATTCAAACAGACATGGTTATTATTCTACCGGAGGCTCTACATGCAAATTCGAGTTCCGTCGTCTCGGTTTCTATTTTTAGATAGGGCTAACGTCACTCGTCAATGGAACTGAACAGGCTATATTTAGGTCTATGACCCTCACCGCCCTTATAAGAGTTTATCGATTAAATTATCATGAGAGTGATAAATGTTTTAATGAAGTTTTATTGTTTTATTTTATTTTTTTTTTAAAAAAACGCGTCAATATAGTAGCATGGTAACTTTATATACATCTTAAATTTCGCTTACAGTATGTCTGGCGCGATAGCATAGTGGTTACGGTGGTCGCTTATCGTGCAGGCAGCCCTGGTTCGATTCTCACCACTGACAAATCTTTTTTTTCTCTTTTTCCTTTCTATTATTTTTTTAAATGACGGTTCGGGTTTTTACTTGGATACTTAATGATAATTATCCATATTAAGTGTTTTTTCTTTCAATTTAATACGTTATTTTTGGTAAAACAATTTTGAAGAAAAATTAAAAATAGTTCCTGTCCTACACCTACTATACAAATAAACCTCTACTGTACGTATAAACTTAGGTTTATTATGCTACCCCTTTATTACGTCACTAGCGGCTGTAGTGACGGGATAAAATTACATGTCAATGCCGGATGAAATAATCATTTTTCTTTGAATCCTTCAACATGCCACTAAACAAATGTAGATGCCCTTTGGAGTGTATTGACCCTATTGGCTTGTTACTCAATATACATGTACAGTAAAACCTCTCTATAACGGCCACAAAATTGTGTTAATTAGTTGGTATTTAGGGCAGGTGGTTGCTTAAAGCAAGGTGAAAGTAAAACCTTGATTTAAGCAGCCACCTGCCTTTCACACAAAATACTTGATGTATTTTAGTGGCCGTTATAGAGGTTTTACTGTAAAAGAGTCCTCTAAAAACACATAAACTGCATTTTGTTGATATATCTGTGACACATTCAATCAAAAGTCTTTGAGAAAATTTCTGAACTATTATCCAATCTCAATGAAAAAATCTAAACTAGCACATGGTAAATATAACTTTCATTTAGCGTTGGTAAAAGAAGCAAAACTTTAAAGCATCATAATGCATTTCTTAAATTGACTGCACTAACACTGTAAAACATGATTTGGTAGGAATATCGTCCATGAAATGATATGCATTGTCATTCTAAGCAGATATTCAGAATTGTCATGTATTTTCGTGACTGTCCTGCTGATCAATTTTGGGTTGTTAAGGTAGGATTAAAATGCTTAATTACCTTGTTCCATAGAGATTGGCTGAAAACTGGGCATGTTCCAAAAATCCTCCATCCTTAATCATCTTCTCAAAGGTCTCCCTCTCAACAAAAGAGTAGTCTGAAATTCCCGGAAAATTCAGTTTGCAGTTTTTATAACAGAGAAAACCAACAAAGCATGTCGCTGATCTGTATACATCACAAGTATTTACTGCTACACAAGATCTCAAGTAGGCAACAAGTTCGATATTAACCTTTTACCTGATAGAGGCGCCTTGATATAGATCGGATTCTACAGTTCCAGATTCCTTCCTTCATAATGCCATTATAAAATGTTAGTTTAATGATACTGATGTTGACATTATTTCTTACAGGAATATTCATGAATCAAAGAATTAATTGTACACTGTGTAAAACATAAAACAAGGAGTAAAATAGTTATAGTAGTCTGACCTAACAAAACATATGGGTGAATAGTTTGTGAAAGTTTGCGGGGGTATAATAATAAAGATATAATTCTACAGTTTCTGCCATGACCACAAATTCTTGTGTTCATATGCCATTATAAAACTTATTTAAATTAATATTCATGATGTAATTATTTCTTACATGAGTATTCATGGACTAATATATGTTCTTTCTTGTTGGTGAAAAAGTGTGTGAAGGGATATCTCTATGGATGTTTACACTGTAACAAAATGCACAATGCCCATGACAACACCAAGGCTATGGCAACAACTGGTCTTTTTCATTCTTCCAAAAACAGACCAGCTGGAAAATCCAATTTCATAGGAAACAAATAAATAACTATTTAGTACCAACCTTTTCCATCTGTCTCCCCTGGTCTTGGCTTTCTTGTAGTGTCTAGATAAAGAGAGTATCCAAATTGTATACCAGAGTATTCATATAATAAAGTAGTCATTTTCCCACAAAACCATATGTTGTCACCACTCTTTAAAATCGGTTCAATGAGAGGATTTTAAATAGTGGTCACAACATAGGGTTTTGGTAGAGAATAAAAGGAGCTAGTCTTGAAAATATTTTTTTCTTTTTTACAATTCATGAAAATTGTTCTTTGCTTCATTTAATTCTTATGAACTGATTTTCCTTCCATACATCTTCCAAATACATGTATGTCATCTTATCTCAAAACAAAATGTTCACAAGGGTTGTCAAAAACATTACCATAATGTTGATAAATTAATCCTATTAGTGGGGGATACGAGTCACTAATGCGTTTTGCAAACAGTGTAGACCCAGATAAGAGAGTACCTAGAGGAGCCCACTCACCAGGATCTGCATTGTTGTCATGTTACACTCATCTTAAAAAAATCCCTGAATATTCACGGTAAGCTTGACCCGTTTAGTGTTTTGGAAAAATCCATTTGAATATTAACATTGAAAGGGTTAAAGCATTGGTTAAAACTCGTGTAATATAAATATTACATACGTGAAACGCTGAACTCAAAGCATCCTGGGTACTCTTTAAATAATTTCTGAAGCAGAGTACTTTTACCGCTTCCTGATGGACCGCTGATCACAATAGGTCGGTACTTCAGCATGGCTTCAGCTGAAACAAATCAATGAAACATACATAAACACTCTTTCACAGTCTTGATACCTACATAATCTCTAAATTAATAGTGTATTCCAAATTTGATGTGTTACCCAATAATTCCATTCATTAAAAGAGAGTAGACCAAAATCAGTCAGCTCCTGATTCTTTACTGTTTACCATAGCAAACAGGTACCAGTACCTTATTGTATATATGTCCAATATACACTAAAACCCTGACACTTCACACACTAATAACAAGCATCATTATCGGTTTTTAAGCTTTCTGCATGCCTTTCACCCTGCATTAAACCTTTACTCCAAGAATATTCATGTAAGAATTGATGACACCATTGGAATTAGTTATACATTAATTTCTATAATGGCACATGAACATAAGAATGTTTATCAAGGTATGCACTGTTTGCCATGTTATACTTTTCTTTATAAAAATAGCCAAATATGCACAATAAGCTTGACCTGTTTTGGATAGTCCATTTGAAAGGTCAGGGTTGTGAAGGTCAATCAATATTCATAGAGATGGTAGACATCTGTGGCAAAATCAATTGAACATAACTCTCATTAGCAACATAGATAAGACCTGTAAATTGAACATTTATACAATTATAGCTCTTTAATTACTCCATTAGCAAATGCCATGTTGTGAAGAGTGTTGCAACATTACATAGGGATTGGTAGAGAAATGACCATTTTATCATTTGAGATATACAGTAAAACCTCTCTATAACGACCACTAAATTACAACAAGTATTTCGTGTTAAAGGCAGGTGGATGCTTAAAGCAAGGTGAAAGTAAAAAAGAACGCTCCTATAGGAGCGTTCAGTTTAACTTTCACCTTGCTTTAAGCAACCACCTGCCCAAAATACCAACTAATTAACACAATTTAGTGGTCGTTATAGAGAGGTTTTACTGTACCCCTTTTCTATGACTGATTATTCAGTTTATCCATAAACATTTATCCCTTTCTTTTTCACACCTTTGCAAACAGTACATCCAAATCAGACAGCTCTTCTAGGAGATCAGAGTCTGCTCTGTTTGCTTATGAGATTATAATAGTCTTAGATTGGACTCCAAGTTGTTACCAATACAAAAATTTCATGTGTACATATGCCATAATAACTAGAGGTTTGTTTTTGTCAAAAACCCCAGATGTCTCCCCCATTCATACTCTTAAATTACCAATACACAAGTGTAATGTCTGTAATTTCTGTAACTCCAAAATTATCTGGGGCAGACAATTATAAGACCCAGGCGCACAACATATCATCCAGGTCAACATTCCTGTGAAGTTCGGCGACTCTAGACCAGCAGTTTCAGAGATACAGGCAACATAAAGTTTGTCGAAAGTTATCAGGAAAACAATTCAAAAATGCCAACAGCCCATGCTGTGCACAACAACTCATGCTGGTGAACATTCCTGTGAAGTTTGGTAACTCTAGCCCTACTGGTTTCAGTGATACGTGCGATACAAGTTTGTGACAGACAGACGGACAACTCTGGCAAAAATGGGGGAGACATAATAATATGGCAAATAAATATTCATGATATCATTATTTCTTACATCAATATTCAGCAGGGAAAGGGCTAAGACAGATTTTTGTTGTGAACGTGTAAATGCAAACAGGACAATTGCTAAATGAGCAAATGGCCAATATTTCTCTGTGCATGTAGAAAAGAATTCCTTTTCTTCCATTGCTCAAGCTAAAAGGTGATCTGGGAGAAAAAGTCTCCCTTACCCTGCTCACTTTTCCCCGTTTTGAGTTGAGGGAGAAGTTTAAATATAAAGAACAAATAGGGAGATACAAAATAGGGACCCAAACTTCTCCCTGAGCCCCAATAAACTTCTCCCTGATGGAGAGCTGCAGTTTGAGCCCTGCCTTCATATAACTGCTTTTTCACGGCTTTGCAAACAGAGTAGACCTAGATCAGATGGAAATAAACACAGAACAGGGATAGGAATAAGGTATGTATTGTATTCAAATACTAAAATCATTTCTCCACCAAACCCTATGTTGAGACCAATCTTTAGAATTATCTCAAAGACGGTTTGGTGTAGAAGTACAGAAGCTATTCTTGAAAATGTTTTGATTTATGCATCTCATGGTTTCACAAGTTACAAGTAATGCATTTTCACACAGAAAAGCAAAATGTGCATGTGAAAGCACTTTTATTGTACAGACTACAGTACAACCTAATTTCAAAGGATACTCCAACAATTAAAAACTAGAAAATTAAGTCTGTAAGACACAGCGATGCCCCCTGTGGGGGTGCTTACCTAGCAGCATGTAATATTCCTAAGTCATTTGACCATGACCTTGGGCTTGCGGGCAGCATGGAGTGGGTGCGCAATGAAAGTATGGATGGTGTTTAATGTGCATATGCAATCCCATGCCAATAGCTATAGTGGTTAGTGAGATATAAGACAATAGAAAAACTGTGACAACCAAGTGCACGTAAATGTGACAACCGACTGCACATAAAATTTCAAAGTCATTTGACCTTGACCTTGGGCTTGCGGGCAGCATGGTCTGGATGCACAATGAAAATATGGATGATGGTTAATGTGTATATGCAATTCCATGCCAATAGCTATAATGGTTACTTAGATATAAGACCATGAAAAACTGTGACAACCAACTGCACGTACCAACTGCACGTAAAAGCGTGACGGACGGACAGACGGACAGATGCAAAACATAATGCCCCCCTGACTATCGTCAATGGGGGCATAAAAAGTCTTATTAATTTGATTCTTGAAAACAGGATCCACTGGTAGCTTAATGCTGAAAGAAAGTCATGCAGAGATCATGCAGGAGCTTTCTGCATTACTTTTGCTCTGCATTAAGCAGCCAACTGCATGATTGTACATTAATTCTATACTTAACAAAGTCACATATTCACACACTTGCAAACAGAGTAGACCCACAGGTGCCCTTTGCATGCTATGTCTAATCAACAACAACTCCATCACAAATACATTATTTTTTTAAGTACATAAGTACATGTATCTAAAACATATCAAAAGATAGTTTTCTGCCCCCCCCCCCAAAAAAAAAAACCCAACCCCACAACAAACAAACCCTCTGACCAAAATCTGCTCAAAAATCAATGGGTTCATTCACTGCAATCGTCCTTGAAAAGCTTATTTGACCACCGATTAAACATATAACAGGTCTATAAGGCATTTCCCCCCCCCCCCCCCCCCCCCCCCCCCCTCTTTACTCCATAAATATGCTACTCCTTTGCGAACAGAACTGACCCTGTAGGAGCAGTCTGATCAGGGTATGCTGTACATGTGTCTGCTTATGAAATTTACATCTGATTCTACAGTTTCTGTCTTGGCAAAAAATCTGAATTTCATATTATAAATAAAACAGCCAATCAATATTCATGAAGTAAAGGTTAAAGAAGTTCTACTATACTCAAAAATAAATTGGCTCATCCTTGAAATATTGGTTACATAGCAACGGATGTTACTGATAATTTACTGTATATTCTTCATTGATTATTATTTTTTTCTGCTCTAAGTGTGTTTCCAATTTGTAGCAACGTAAGCAGCTTGAGTCTAAATTATCTGTAGAGGAGATGCTGAGTAATTGTAATTATTTGATCCTTTTTGAACCATTTCCTTGTTCTATATTTATTCCAAATTTCAACACCTGAATATTCATGGACAAATAGTTATAATGAAATATAGAAGGACTTAGGTGTAACATTGTAGCCAATTTAGAAAGAAAAGAAACAGATCTATCTAATTCTGTTAGCAAACAGAGCAGGCCCTGATCAGACAGCTCGTATAAGGTCTACCCTGTTTGCAGATGCTTGAAAAGGCATTTATACGAAGAGATGGGTTAATACGATTTTAGTATGATATGGAAAAATATACATGTACTTTGGAAATCAAAGCAGACAAAAGTACTATGTGATCAATGCGTTCATTACTTGAATGAGGGGAACAAGTGTGCTGGCATTTGCAAACAGTGTAGACCCAGTTCAGAGGACTCCAAGGGAAACCCACTGATAACTGTCTGCCCTGTCATCTAGCAAATTAAAAGATTTCCTTTTCATCAGGAGTGCTTTTCATGCAGTTGCAAACAGAGTTGACTCAGATCAGACGGTTCCTAGAGCCATCTGATCAGGGTCTGCTGTTTGTTAAAGAAATTGCATAGATCTGTTTCTTAACTTTCTAAAATGGCTACAAGGTTCCACCTTCCATATTTCATTATATCTATTCTGCCCATGAATATTCAGTAGGTAACTAGGTATTGATAAAATACTAAATATAAAACAGTGAAGGGGTTAATCTATTCCAACTACAGTAAAACCTCTCTATAACGGCCACTAAATTACATCGAGTATTTTGTGTTAAAGGCAGGTGGCTGCTTAAAGCAAGGTGAAAGTTAAAACAGAACACTCCTGTAGGAGTGTTCTGTTTTACTTTCACCATGCTTTAAGCAGCCACCTGCCCTAAATACCAACTAATTGACACAATTTAGTGGCCGTTATAGAAAAGTTTTACTGTATTATGGGCTCTGCTGTTAACCCTTTTTCTGTTGAATATTCACGTAAAAGAAAATGACATAATGAATATGTATTAGCTGAAATATGTACACAGGATATTTTGGCATTGGTAGAAACTGTAGGGTCATATTGATTATAAGTTCATAAGCCCAGGGAGCAGACGCTGATCAAATGGCTCCTAGAGGAGGCATCTGCTCTGGGTCTACTCTGTTTGTAAAGACTAACATGAAAAGGCATTTTCATGAATGAAAGGCTAAACAATGATGGACCCATTGCACTTTGAAAATTCAGCATCCAAAAGCTTAATGAAAGGCTTAATGAAGACCAGCTTAGCAACTTAACCCTTTGCTTAGCAACTAAACCATTTGCTTAGCAACTAAACCCTTTCAACATAATGGACCACATTTGATCACCTTTGAATGTAAACAGATGAGACGTTGAGTAACTCAGCATCTCAATAGGATCCAATCTGTTTGATACTAAGATACCATTTTCAGGAAGAAAGTATATAAACTCTAACAGAAGTTACCGGTAAGTTCCACAAATGAAAGTTGGTTCTGGATAGGGATTACATTCAATATTGATTGGCATGCCTGATTAACTGTTCTACAGGAAGATTTTCACAAGGAAACAAGAGATGTCACTGATATATACAGCAGTCCCTGTCTTAACCCTTTCCTCCATAAATATGCCTTTCTAGTTTCTACACCTCTATAAAAGTCACTTTACGAAACCATTTTGATAAATAGAGTTTTTGCTCCTGTAGGAGCAGTTGCTTTATTTATCCCAATGGTTTCAAACTACAAAATTCTAAAATTTTCCTTTTCTCTAGTTAATGCTCCTTCTGGGTAGAGTGGGTAGAAACCACTTTTTCCTATGGAGGAAAGGGTTAAGCGGCCATCAAAAAGATGTTAAGTATGGGCCTGTAAGGCAGTTGGTAACTTAATGCAGGTCAAAAATAATGCAGAAAGTTCCTATAGGAGTTTTCTGCATTATTTTTATCCTGCATTAAGCAACCACCTGCTTTTAAAGACTCCTATAATAAATAAGTGAATAGCAACTTAAGAGTTAAGACAGGTTTTACTGTAGTCAGTCAGACCTGCAGATATTATCAATAAACATGTAGATGTTTTGAATTTTCCCCAGCTAACCAATATATATTTAATTCTTACATGAATATTCATGGTGTAAAGGGTTGATATTTGAAAGTTCACTTTTATCTAAGACTCTGACTGATATTGTAACACTTCAACCAGCTACATGCATTAACATTACCATATTCCTATTCAATATTCATGAAAGAAATAATGGCACCATGAATATTTATTAGCTGAACATTTAAAGTGTTAACTTTCAAGGATATTTTTTGCTTTGGAAAAACCCCAACAAAACCCCCCCAAAACACTATAGAATCAGATCTATATCATGTTACAAGCAAACAGAGAAAATCCCAATCAGACAGCCATCTGATCTAGGTCTACTCTGTTTGCAAATGCGCGAAACGGCATTTATATACAGGAAAGGGTTCAGCTACATGTACATGCAAACCTGTGATTAGCCTGACATACTGTTAATGGTTTCAGATGATTTGTTAGACGTCAAGTCAATTAGCATCTCATCTGAATTCAAGCTGCTTACACAATGATTGAAAATACTTAATAGTTAATGCAGTCACTGCTTTGAAATTTTAACTTGAAGTTTGAGGTTAACTTGAAGTCTTCAGATCAATTTAACCCTTTCCCTCGTATAAACGCATTTTCATGCATTTGCAAACAGAGTAGACCCGATCCTGTTTGCTAATTGAATTTGATACATCTGTTTTGCTAGTTTCGAAAATGACTAATATTCCACCTTCCATATTTCATTATAACTATTTAGTCTATGAATATTCATTAGGAAATTTCGAATAAACCCAGAACTTGATGCGCAATTTAACCCTATTGGCCTATCCCTCATATTAATTATTTCTTAAACAGAGTAGATCTATTCAGATCTGATGGCGCCTGTAGGAGTCGTCTAATTAGGGTCTACTACATTTGCTTATGCAATAATAAAGTTCCAAGTGTACAATTTCTGTCACAGTTAAATATTCCCTTGTTAATAATGCTAATGTTCGCAAAGGCGTAAAAAAGGAGGGAATATGGAATAAAGGCTTAAAGCAGCAAACAGGTTAACAAAAGTGAAACAGGTTATAGCCGATGGCTGTTCAGGCCAATGTTTACAAACAGTGTAGTATTACAACAGACGACGCATATGGAGTGAATTGGTCAAGAAGCCCTACAATTGGCTAATGATTAAATGTACCAAGCAAACTGGTTCCCTGTATTCTCTTTAAGATTCATTATTGGCTGGATTCAATTTGACTTAAAACTGCACTAGTGCATTTTTGAGGTTTACAGCACTCTGTTTTGGCATTCCCACACCACAGGTTATTTGATGTCAGAATATTTTTTACTAAAACAATCTACAGTACAATCCCTCTAATTTGACCACCAAACACGTCTAATTCCAGGTCATAGAGGCAGATGGCAAGGAAGAAAGTTATGCAGAAAGCTGAATTACCGTCATCTTGCATTTAGCAATCACTTGCTAAAGTTAAAGACATTTATGTTTATTTAAAAAGGGGTCAATTTAGAGGAGTTTTACAGTATATTTTATTTTGTAATCATCCACAAAAGCATGTATCCCATAGAACAAGCAAACAGCAACTGTGCTTCAGCATAGCAATATAACAAGGGGATGAAGTTCAAAACAAACACAAAAACCTGGGTTTTATACTTCTCAAAAATGAAAGGCCCAAAGTCCTACTTCTGACTAGTACAGTAAGTGGTCTCCACATTGGAATTTTAATTTACAGGAGACAGGTATGCAGTGTGGATTCGTCACTCGTTTCAGCTGAAAGGATACAATTTCAGTGCCTGAAAGAACCCTTATCCTACTATGTTTAACCCTTTCCGCCATGAATATTCATGTAAGATTTAAAGATGTCATGAATATTTATTAAATCAATTTGCTATAACAGCACATGGACACTGGAATTGTTGGCCATGGCAGAAACTGTAGAATCATACCTATATTATATCATAAGCAAACAGCAGACCCTGATCAGGCAGCTCCTATAGGGGCCATCTGATCTGGGTCTACTCTGTTTGCAAAGGCATAGAATGACGTATCTATGAGGGAAAAGGTTAATTTGACTGGTATAGAACTCAAGCTAGAGATCTCCATCAGGGAGAAGTTCAGTGGGATTCAGGCAGAATTTTTGGTCCTAAACTTGTATCTCCCTCAGAAGACTTTTTTCTCCCAAATTGCCCACTAGCTTGAACTCTGTGCTATTTACAAACAGCTTGGATCCAGATGACACGCTAATTCAAGCCATGTCTCATCACAATACAAGATTTTTGACATTCAGTCAGCAGTGTTTCTCAAAAACGTGAATGAATCTGCTAAAGTAAGAAAAAATTGTTTCAGATCTGAGTTTAGGCTAACATAAAGTATTATGTCAGAATTAAGATTAACTCTTTTCTTCATATAAACCCGTTTTCACGCATTTGCAAACAGAATAGACCCAGATCAAAGGCTCCTATAGGAGCTGTCTGATCAGATCAAAGGCTCCTATAGGAGCCTTCTGATCAGGGTCTGCTCTGTTTGCCTATGGAATTTGATAGATCTGTTCTTTACTTTCTAAAATGGCTACAATATTCCACCTTCCATATTTCTTTATGACTAGTTTGTCCACGAATATTCAGTAGGTATTGAAATTTGAAATAAACATAGAACAGGGGGATTATGGTGGTTTCGTCAAACTACCGGTTCGTCAAACTGTCCAGACTTCATGAACAAAATGGGTGGTGGTTTCATAAAACTGTCAATTACATAGTATAATAGCGGAGGGTGTGTTTATTACAGTAATTAAGTTCATAACTGAAAGCAATTTAAGTGTTTATAACATAATATGATTTTGATGACTGTTTGATCGAAAACAGTTTGGAATCCAACCATTTGCTGAACATTTCACTGATTTAGATCATAAGAATTTTCACTGATCCTGCATGAATTGGTGATTTAAAGTTTAAACAGGCTTGTAGTTCGCAATAAAGATATTATGTTTTAATTTTTATCTTCGTTCATATGAGGGATATAGATAACTCAGTCCGCTACATACTTTCATATCTAAATTTAACAGTTCGATATGTGTTACAAACTATCCGCAGTAGAACAATACCGCTAATAGCCCTACCCAATTTATAAATATCAGTTTGACGAAACCACTTTTTGCCTACTATATAAAATCAGTTTGACGAATCGGTAGATTGGCGAAACCACCAACACTCAAACAGGGAAAGGGTTAAGAAAAATGTCTGCAGCTATGAATAGGACTACCATGCATACTGAACTGTACAGTAGTGCATTGTGTCACTATGACATGAGCTGAATGATTCTGTGTTAACCCTTTCCCTCATATAAACGTGTTTTCACGCATCTGCAAACAGAGTAGACCCAGATCAGACGGCTCCTCTAGGAGCCGTCTGATCAGGGTCTGCTCTGTTTGCTAATGAAATTTGATAGCTACGTTTCTTTACTTTTTAAAATGGCTACAATATCCCACCTTCAATATTTGATTATAACTATTTTTCTATGAATATTCAGTAGGTATTGAAATTTGGACTAAATATAGAACAGTGAAAAGGTTTTAACCCATTCAACCTGAGAGACACATGCACTATCATTGGCAAACAGTGCAGACCCAGATCTATCAGAGGGCTCCTATTCTTTTTAAGAATAGATCCTTTATTTCTTCCCTAAATTCCATGTTATGTTATTCTTAGAATCGTCGCTTCGGAATAATTGAAAAGAGTGGTGATACGAGTGGATTTTAGCATTTGAGTATGCACCCTAAACTATAGCTATGTCATATCCGTTTTGTAAAAAAAACCCCACACTTTTGGATCCATACTGTATGCAAATGTTATCACAAATTTGCCAAGGGTGCTGAACGTTGGAAACAAATGTACCAGTAGCATTTGCAAAATACTGTTGACCTACATCAGAAGGCTCTTGGAGGAGTCATCTGGTTGGTGTCTCAGCCTGACCAGTATTTTCATTTGTCATTAAAGGCTGATGGTCATTTCGTCGACCTTCCCGTTTGTCAACCTTATTCTATATAGTAGACCTAAAGTAAGATCGTCGACCTTATTATTACATAGGGATTGAGTTTCACACCTTTGTTACAGCTATATATTTGATGTTAGCTTTCCAAATAGGTGAGTGTCGGCAATTATTGCAAAATTGCAAACTGCCAAATCATAGTTCAGACCCTGATCAAGGTCATGTTATATTTGATAACAAGAGCCCTGTGTGTCGGAGCATTATACGCCCCAAGTCTGCGCTGTCGTAACATGCACTAAATTAATTTGAGTTAAAAGTCACTGTGACCTTGATCTTTGACCCCACCAATCTCGAAATCAATAGGGGTCATCTACTAGCCATGACCAACCTTCCTACAAAATGTACTTAGTATGAAGAAAGCACATCTAATACTTATCAAGTTATTGAGCAAACAAGATTTTTGAGTTAAAAGTCACTGTGACCATGACCTTTGTCCTTTGATCCCATCGACCTCAAAATCAATAGGTGTCATCTACTAGCCATGACCAACATTTCTACTAAGTATGAAGAAAGCACCTACTAATACCTACCAAGTTATTGAGCGGACAAGATTTTTTGTTGAAGGTCACGGTGATCTTGACCTTTGTCTGACTGACCTCAAAATCAATAAGGGTCATCTACTAGCCATGACCAACCTTGCTACTAAGTATGAAGTCATCTCACCGAATACTTATCAAAGTTATTGAGCGGACAAGAGTTTTGAGTTGAAGGTCATGGTGACCTTGACCTTTGACTGACTGACCTCAAAATCAATAGGGGTCATCTACTAGCCATGACCAACCTTCCTACTAAGTATGAAGTCAGCTCACCTAATACTTAATCAAGTTATTGAGCGGACAAAGATGTGGCTAACGGAATACTTATCAAGTTATTGAGCAGACAAAGATGTGGCTAACGGATGGACAGACAGGCTCCATACCATAAAATGACTGAAGTTACCTTCGGGCGTATAAAAAAGTGGTAGATTCTATGTGTAATAGTATAAATATTTGCATTGCCCCGGTCTGATAGCATGAATGGATATCGTGTATTCACAATTTCTTCAAATAATATTTTCTAAAAATCTCTACAAGCCTGATATTGATATCGGCGAAAGTCATTACCTTCAGTTTGTAAGTCTTTACTTTCGGTTTAAAATCAAAAGTAGTGACTTTCACCGATATCAATATCAAGCTTGTAGAGATTTTTAGAAGATTATTTGAAAAATTGTGAATACACGATATCCATTCATGCTGCTATCAAATAATCAAAACTGGGGTAATGCCTTATAGACCTCAGGCCCCGCTTGCACAAACCTTCTCAAACTCAATCTCAAGCTCAAATACCTTAGAAATCTCAGATCTTGAGTTCAGAGTTGAGATTTCCTCAAAATGACTTTCACAAACACCTCTTGAGAAAAATCTCAAGTTATATGGTGTGTATTTCTATTTCGTACCTCAGAGTCAACCTGTGTCACTAGAGAGGTTGGTTGTCACTTTGGCGACTCGTTGTAAAAGCGTGTGAAATCAGTTTATTTGTATCACAGGGGCATTTTTCGATATGAGTTCAAATTGGCAACCTTCATAATAATGATTGAGCATAACAAATACCAAGTTTTATGATATTATTGAAAATATGCGTTCATTGTAGGGACTTCCTCTTTAATGGCACTGCGACACATTGTGTAAGAAGATGCAGATATGATTTTGTTGGTGAATAGGCATGGGGCAGTTCTGTGAAAGTTGTGTGTATATGCATTTATTACAAGTCAGAGTAAATCCTTGGAATTTGATTGTCAGTTTGCCAAAAACTGACGGGTGTACAGAACCATATTCTGCGGCTTCAACAGAGAATACAGAATTCAAATTTGACGTGTGACGTTATTCGTTTTGTTTTTGTTTTTAGCGTCGATTCGAAACTTCATATTGATCTTACTCTATTAATTCTGGAGGGATTACGACCAAATAATCGATAATAAACATAAAAAACTGTTCCTCATATGTTCCTCAATTTGACACTATCAACTTCTCAGTACCACGTGTAATCGTTTAAACTCAAATGTTTACAAGCGAAGTTTGAATTATTCTTTCAGAACTGCTCTGTATTTCCTTTGGCTAACGCCTCAGGAAATACAGGATCAAACCTGGTCATACCAGCCCGTACACCCTGCCAAATTTCCGTGTAACTTATAATATTCATGTGCACTTTATTTGTGCTTCTTGAGTTGCTATGGCATTTGAATACAAAACGTCAGTTCATTATTATAGATAAAAGATCTAAATAATAAATACAAAATGTTCCTCCTGGACTTCGGTACAAAACACTCATAATGTTGAAGAAATATTTAGACACATACAATCTACCACTTTTTATTACATATTACATGATCTTGATCTGGGTCTGAACTATGATTTGGTGGTTTGCGATAATTGCCGGCACGCACATTCATAGCTGCGACATAGGTGTGAAAAGCTAATCCCTATGGCTATATAATAATAAGGTTGAAGAAACGACTACTATATCTATGTCTACTATATAAAATAAGTGTCTTCTAACGGGATGGTCGACGAAACAACCATAAATCTCATTAAAAACTATTTCAATATGAATTTTCAAATTATCAATTGCTGTTTTAATCGGCCTCCATCAATATGCTTTTCTACACATTTTCCTGTAGAACTGCCTCACCAGGTTCTGCTCTGTCTGCTTATGAAATGCTATAGAGATATATATGATTCTAAAGTTTCTGTCATGGCCAAGTATTCCATGTGCCATTACAATAATTAATCAAAGCAACTAATTTATATAATGTAATTATTACTAACATAAATATTCATGGAGTGAAGGGTTAAATATCGGTGGCCCATTCTACCTTACTTTTAAAACTCTGCATCCAAATAGCGAACTAAATTATCATGTGTACGACATGGTTTTACTGTATTCTGGTTTATGAAACAACCCTGGCAACCCAGTACACGTTAGTAAACGTAAACGTAGACCCGGTTGACACTGCAATCGTCAGAAACGAGAAAATACACCTTGGTACATGAAATCGACATAAATAAATAGACAAAATTGAAAAATACCTGTGAATCTACGAATAAAGTTCGCAAGAGTATTGTAAATCATATAATTTCGGAAAGTTCTCGGCAGAAAAAAAATCCACGATAGTCAGCCACTGGGACATGTATAAAACGGTCCCGGGTCGTTTCGGACCCAATCCGTTTCGGCCTTGGTTGTTTCGGCCTTGGTCGTTTCGGCCACATTTGGGACCGAAACGACCAAGGAATACGTGGAATATATCAGCAATAGACATCGAATTTTATTTAAACAAAGTGTGTTCTCTGTTTTAAGAAAATTGACAATTAACAAGAGGCAAGATATGAAGAAAGCAAAGAGATATCCAGTCAGATTTGACAGTTCCCTATGTCTAAAATCCTATATACTGCTATTGCAACAAGCTCCATCTGTTTCCACCCTATATGGAGCACATATAAACCCATTAAGAATAAAATGTTTAATATTTGCTGGAAAAAATGCTGCACATATTGATAATTGTTTAAATTTGTAATTAAATTTATGTTTTTGTAAACTCTTATTGAAAGAGTTCATTGAATCCATGAAATAGACGATGATAATGTTAATTATCAAACAACCAGAATCAATTGCAATGTTGTTTGAATTATATAATAATAACAAATTAAGTTTTAATTAATGGTAGTATACTCGTTTGCGCTAATCTCATCAATGAGATGTTTATAGTCACGATAGTTTGTACTAATTATTCCATTGGTTATTTCTTTAATCAAGTATCACCCAGTAACAGCATGTATGATCGGAATTTTAAATATGGATGCATATTCTACATTTTCACAAAGTAGCATTTTCATTCATCAGCAGGCTAAAGGTTAACATCTAACCTATCATCTAACCTCTGTATTGGATTCAATTCTGCGTATTCCGTTCAATGATATCACAAGTTCCAGTTATACCTTTGAATGTAAATTTTATAATGTGGCCGAAACGACCAAGGCCGAAACTACCAGAACCGAAACGGATTGGGTCCGAAACGACTAAGGACCGAAACGGATTGGGTCCGAAACGACCCGACACCGTATAAAACACCGTACATTTGGATGTCAAGTTCTGCGGGCGAGTTTGTCAAATATTCGGACCATACATGTGATCCCGACCACGCATATTTTAGCCCCGCCGTTCAATTAAATCTCTATAAAGCTATTATTATTTCAGTTAGACATGTATATTCAGAAAATGGCACACAACCGAATAAGTTCAAAATACTTAAATATAAAATATATTCTCTATCCATCTATCTATCTGTCTATCTGCCATTTTAAAGTCAAACCCCGCACGGTTAACACACGCATCTGTCTCTGTCCATGTTCCTCTCCTCTCACTATAATATATAACGAATGTAGGTAAAATGATATAGGTATATGTAATAATGCCATAGATAAAAAAAATGCCATAGGTTAAAATGCCATAGGTAAAGTGGTATTTAAAGAGTATTGTTTTTTTGCACATATTAATGATATAATTATGTTGACGTTTTGAGTAGTTTTGTTATTTAAAATGATAAACTTGAATACAAATTCAGTTCCTTTGATTTGGGTTACGTTTGCATATAAAAATAACAAAATGATTTTAATTCAGCAAACATATTATACTTATTAAAAGGTTAAGTTTAAACGCAAATTTATGCATTAAAATCTGAACAGCATAATTTGATTTGATCTTTAATTGTTCTGTATTTGCTTTGATTTCCAATACAGGTCTACTGAATATTAATGGAGCAAATTATTATATTTTAACATGGAATATTTATATTTTAAAATGGAATATTTACGCCATTTCAGAAACTAGACACTTAGATTTACCAAATGCAATGTGCAAACAGCAGACCCTGAACAGACAGCTCCTATAGGAGCTGTCTGATCTGGGTCTTCTCTGTTTGCTAGTATGGGAAAATGCGGGATTATGAGGGAAAGGGTTAATTGACACCTCATTCATGTTTTACCCTCAAATTCACAGTTTTCAAGTAATCTGTAGCACATTGATGGTTCAGTACCTTTGATTTGGGGTCTGAATCTAAAATAATAAAAATGATCTTATATATAGGCCTAATATTAAATGGTTTTAGATACCCCGTATTACCGAATTTGATTATTGTATGATATTATAACTTATTTTTTCACACTATACAATTTATTTTACTTAATTTTTAAGTTTTACCTGTGGGATTTTTACCTCTTGCATTATTACCTATGGCATTTTCACCGCACACCTAACAGAACAGACTGCTATCTAAAACGATTCACACACTATTCTAAAATCAGTCCAAACATTTGAAGGATATAGTACACTGGCAATTCTGGAAAATAGACATTCATGAATTACAGTCTGCTGAAATGATTCACATGCAACTCTAACAACAAACCAAACGTTTCTAATTAAAGGATTACATGCTACTAAAGTTATTCACGCGCGACAGTTAAATTATCCCAAACGTCTCATGACAGCATGTTACCAGGTCATGTTTTATAAAATAAAACTATTAACCCTTTACCTCATATGAACAGGCCTTTTCCTGCCTCAGATCAGACGGCTCCTACAGGATCTGCTCTGTTTGCAGATTAACTAATAAAGGCGTGCCTGGGAGCTGACGTCGACTTTACTTGGCAAGTCATTAATCTACACCAGGAACCGGGGGGTGGGGTGGGGGGGGGGGGGGTGGGGGTGGTGGGGGTCCGATTAATGTACCCTTTGGGACGCTTGGTGTGACTGCTGCCGGAGATGATGTTTTGCTATAAAGTACAATCAGCTGACTTTTGTCTCTCAAAAAGTCCTTGATCCACCCAATGGTCTAGCCGCGGACACCGTAGTGTTGTAATGTGACAGTAAGAAACTCATAGGGGACTTTATCGAACGCCTGTCTTAAATCAAGCAGTATTGCGCCAATCTGTTGTCTGTTGTTGAGACCAACTGTCAGGTCATGGCTAGTGTTGATCAGCTGGACGAGACCTGGTTGGGTCCACTGGCTTTATGTGGGTTCAGATTCTCGAGATTTTCATTGCCCCTTTTTCTTGTATGCGAAATGGAGGAGCATCTGGGTGTGTGCTTGGACCTTTGTATGGGAGGTTATCTTCTTTTGTAAAGGCATGATAATTGCTCATTCAGGATATCTGCCTTGGCATGTACTTCAAAGTGGCTCACTCCATCCTTTCTCAGCGTCGAGGTAACATGTCAATTAGTCGTTGTGGTACAGTATTGGACCAGCAGGCATCCACGTATCTGAACATGACAGGAAGGTGTTGAGAATGCATTTCTAAGCTATAGTAACCAGGAAGGGATCCCATTCTTGATATAAATCCCATGTGTTGCTCACCATGCCAAAGTCTTCAATGGTTCAGACATATTCAAAAGTCGAAAATGATTTGTAGCTGAAATTACTTCTTATTTTTTACCGCATACATTTGTTATGACATTGATCAGGTAATATAAACACATTTGAACACAAAGGTATTAATGACATGCACACAAATATTTTGAAATTATTGGAACTCAGCGGACATTGAATACAGTAGAACCCCTATAATGCGACCACTTAATGAATAAACATGGGTATCATTATAAGCAGGCGGTTGCTTAATGCAGGACAAAATCAATGCAGAAAGCTCCTCTATGAGCTTTCTGCATTACTTTTGTCCTGAATTAAGCTACCACCTTCATCTAGCACCCAAAATTATACCTCTTTTAGGTGGTCGCATTAGTGGGGGTTTACTGTAACTGGTTATGACGTACAGGTACCAAATCTGTATAATTATATCTTATATAAATGGTTGATGTTTGACATAGCTACAGTAAAACTCCTCTGAAACCACTGACGTTAAAACTGATATCAGACTGGTCTTACGGATAGGTGGCAGCTTAATTTGTAATGCATGTTGAAAATTACACAGAACGCTTCCAAATGAGCTCTCTGCATGACTTCCACCCAGCATTAAGCAGTCACCTGCCAAAACAATTAAATTGTTTTTTATTAAAATTTCCGTAGAGGAGTTTTACTGTATTAAAATTTCAGTTTAGAGGAGTTTTACTGTAATTGAAAACGTTTCGTCCGCTACACACGTTGCTGTGACAAAGAAAGAAGAAACAATGATATGATGATGATTGTAATGACGACGATGACTGTGATGATGAAACTAATAAATTTGTAATACTTGTTTAATATTTTCATGATACAGGTTATGGCAAATGTAGCGGCGAGAACACGTGAACGCTTAACCTGTTACCGTATAGAAACGCATTATTTTTTCCCAAATAGAATGAAACTAGAACAGGAACCGTTTAATAATGATCAGCTTTATTTCGATATGAAAGAATATATATCAGCCATGGTACAAACATCTTCTTTTCATACACCGTTATACACATTCAGGTAATAACTTTTCACGATGCCAATAGTTCTTATATGGAAAGCCATCAGACAATGGGTAACCCAATTTAAAAACACAGAATGTGATTTTAAGTGTGTGTGTGTGTGTTGGGGGGGGGGGAGATTTAAGAAGGCAACATGTCAACCAGTTATCAATTAAATATACTGTCCATTGGCTTTTTATCAGGTCCAAATAATTAGATAAGTCTAAATATTGTTATACAATATATTACAATACAACACAATACAATGAAATACAATACACACACGAGAGTATCGCTGAAACGAACACATGGTTTATTAATATACGAGACTGTGAACGCAGTTGGTGGCTTAATATAGGGCACACGTTATAAAGAAAGTTCCTAAAGGAGTTTTCTGTATATATTTTATCAAGTATTAACCAATGTTTTAAACCCCATGAATTAGACATCTTTTTAGTGGTCGTATTAGCGAGACTGTGCTGTACAATACAATACAATGCGATGCAATACACTACAGTGCAATGTATTGCAACATAATGCCATGTAATCTAAATGCTATATAATTCATTGCAGAATGCTGAACGGTATAGTTAGCTGTATGCTATGTATAACTATTGGCAGACAATGCATTAGGAAAATGAATATTTCAAAAGGTAAAACATATTGAGTAGCATTTTGCATCTTATGAATATCAACAAGGCGCGTGTGACTGAGATGCAGGCAAATCATGCAGAATTTGTTCCGTCTATAAATGGTTTTAAGCCTCTCAGTTGGCCATATACAAGTAAAACTCACTAAAGCGACCACTTTATCATTATCCCTTCCCCTGTTCTATGTTTATTCCAACTCTCAATACCTACTGAATATTTATGTACAAAATAGTGTAAATTGTAAGATTGAAGCCATTTTAGAAAGCAAAGAAACATATCTATCAATTTCCATTAGTAAACACAGCAGATCCTGAACAGACGACTCCTATAGGATCCGTCTGATCTGGGTCTACTCTGTTTGAAAATGGAGTACAACAATTGGTATGTTAATGGTTTGGTGTATCATATATATTCTGAAAAAAAGGTGATCATTCGAAAGCAAAAGTAGAAACACAAAAAAGAGAAAATTGAAGACTCGTTTTTTTAATCTGTCCATGAGTAGTAATTAAAAGTGCAACACCACTCATGCCCCTAGCACCGGCGTAATGAGGAAAAGTGACCCCGTAGTAGATCGACCGGGAGATCGATTTACTATATAGTACTATGACCCCCAGTCATAGTACTATAACCGGGTGGTCGAAGTACTATGACCCCCTTACATATAAAATGATGACCCCTCATATAACAAAGTGACCCCCGTAGTAGATCAATGTTTTATAGTAAAATGGCACAGGGTGATACTACTATATAATATATCGAACCCCCCACACTTTGGTGGATGTATTTTGGCAAGGGAATCACTATATTTTGCGATGGTGCGCAGTGGTCTAGTGGTAACGCGCTTGACTATCAATACGGAGGTCCGGGGTTCAAATCTCGGTCCTTCCCAGAAATTTCAGAGACGCTTTTCAGTGACTCCCATCCGCACCTCCTCTCCACCCAGGGGTTAAAATGGGTACCTGTGAGGGTCACTAGCCGGTACTGCGGCTGCGGCTGCATGATTGCGCCCTATGTTAGCAGTGCTCAACATTGTAGGCGAATGGCTCAATGACCAGGGGGTAAATGTACAGTCGGCTGAGCGATCATTCGGACTGAAAGTAGACTGTAACTAGGTACCTTTTTATTTTATAGTAAAATGGCATGGGGTCATAGTACTGTATAATATATCGACCCCACCCTGGTTGATGTATTTTTGCAAGGGAGTAATTATATTTTATAGTAAAGTGGCATGGGGGTCATAGTACTATATAATATATCGACCCCCATCGTAGATGTATTTTTGACAGGGAGTCACTTTATTTTATAGTGAAATGACGGGGGGTCATAGTACTATATAATATATCGACCCCACCCACCACCCTGATGGAGGTATTTTGGCAAGGGAGCCACTATATTTTATAGTAAAATGACCGGGGTCATAGTACTATAAAATATATAAACCTTGTGGTCGACCTACTAGTACGATAAATAGAGTGGATCACAGTACTATAAGGAGGGGATCATTATACTATGACAAGGGAGTCACTATACTTTATAGTAAAATGACCGGGGTCACAGAACTATATAATACCTCGACCCCCGGTCATTCTACTACGGGGGTCACTTTTCCTCATTACAGGGGCTATGTCGTGTATGAACTATATAGCCGCTCAACAGTACCGTTATTGTATTTGGATTAATCAAATGAAAAAAATCGAAAATATATGGGTTCAAAATAATAATATACAAAGATTATACAACATAACATTACATACTCCATATACATTATACAGTAAAACCTCTCTATAACGACCACTAAATTGTGTTAATTAGTTGGCATTTAGGCAGGTGGCTGCTTAAAGCAAGGTGAAAGTAAAACAGAACGCTCCTATAGGAGCGTTCTGTTTTACTTTCACCTTGCTTTAAGCAACCACCTGCCTTTAACATAAAATAATCGATGTAATTTAGTGGCCATTATAGAGAGGTTTTACTGTATTATGCATGAAGTACAATAAAACCTCTCGAAGACGACAACCTAACATGGTCGAATTTTGAATCTTAAAGGCTGTTTGTTGATACTGCATTTCGTAAAATAGGACACCTACAGTATAGTTAGTCTAATGCGATCCCAAATAGGGTTCCAATACAGGGTCGTAATGGCGCATGCTAGATTATAGGAGCTTTCTGTATTACTTTCTTTCTGACCTACGTTTAAAGACACTCCTGTTTATTCCTTGAGATATCACTTTAGACGAGCTCCACTGTATATTAATTTATTGAGTGGTCGCCTTAGAGGGGATTCACTATACATGTATATTAATTTGTTTAGTGGCCGCCTTAGATGGATTCGCTTTATTATTAGTTATACAGATCATTTTCGGGGTATCTGGCTTTTTTCTCATCAGGGAATAAAAAAAGTCAGATATCCCGCCAATAATCTGTATAACGATTTTATTATACTGCAAAGTTTAATATTTGTAGCAGTTAATTAGCGTTTGTTGTTAATGTAGGCGTCGTTTTACTTTCTCATCAGGTGCCTCATACTGTAAGGTAATGGTTTATATCACTCTGCGACCCTAGTTAACCGTGTATAATAACCAGCTCATTACATTTGTGGATAGAAAAGGATCTTCCAAGTGCATTAGTTTCTGAATGAATTGAAAGAATCAGACGTTAGTAAAACTTTCAGCAGATCAGCGGTTAAGCAGACACTATTTTTCAGCTTGAGAACGATTAAACTTAACTGAGGGAATGGCGCAATTCCGACATCATTTGGATGACGTCAAATGACGGTTTTATAATATTCAAACAAATGGGCATTGGAAGCAGCGACTACACTGCAATTTACACGTTCGTGTGCTGTACATGGGCATAAATAAAATCTGAATCGAACTGGATGTGGATTGTCTTTGTAAAAGCGAGGGGTTGGAGGCTAATCGGCACGTGCAGAAACACTTTGACAACATTTGCAGCATCAGAGCAGAATAAGACCTTCGACACGTATCGGGTTCATTTACATTGTTATACAACAACTATAACAAAAATGTTTCTGAATGGATAACTTTGTTCCGCCCCAAACTATTTCCTTTGAGAGCGGTTGTTTGGATCGACTTGACGAAGTGAAGCTGGTCGGCCATATTTATTTTGTTGTATCAAGGAAGCGAGACACTCGATGGGGGAATTCCATTGTTGCTCATGACTCCGTATATATATACATCAGGGTTTAGAGGGATACACGGCTTTTATACATGGCTAATTGACCAATCAATATCGAGGATTTACTTTGCAGCATAATAAATAAATTTATTGAGTGGTCGCCCTAGATGGGACTCGCTGTACGTTAATTAATTGAATGGTCGCCTTAGATGGGATTCACTGTATATCTAGTAAGTTATTACTGAGTGAATATTCCGCCTCCTCTACGGATCACTCTCTGTCATTATGGGGATTCACTGTATACTTATTTATTGGGTGGCCGCCTTGGAGGGATTCACTGTACATTAATTTATTGAGTGGTCACATTAGAGGGGATTCACTCTATTTTAATTTATTGAGTGGTCGCACTGGAGGGTGTCCATTGTATATTTATTTATTGAGATGATTCGCTGTATATTAATTTATTGAAAGGTCGCCTTAGAGGGGACTCACTGTACATGTATATTGATTTATTGAGTGATCGCCTTAGAGGTGATTTACTTATAGAATCTATTTATTGAGTAGACACATTAGAAAGGTTCCATTATATATCAATTTATTGAGGGATCGCTTTAGAGGGGATTCACTGTATATCTAGTAGGTTATTACTTCAAAGTGAATATTCCCAGTCCTCTACGGATCACTCTCTGTCATTATGTAATGGATCTGTCTGACAGTAATGATTGTAAAAATGATTGTAAAATGTTTTGAACTTAAATGCAATTATGTGTCAGTCCACAAATGTTCGCTAATAATCAAAGAGTACCGTGGCATTGTTTTATTTATTGGTTATCCATTACACATATACACTCTTTCTAAAATAATGTTGCCCGTCCATTTCAACTGTCATTCACATAACATGCAACATCGGGTAATTTCAACAGTCGGGCAATTTCGACACATATTTTGTAATCCATTCGTGTTTCCAATGAAGAAAACATTCCAAGCAAGAGCTGTCACAGTCACGTGACAAATGCCCCCCAAAATTGTACCCTGTGACCTTGACTTTTGACCCATGAACCAGGGAGTTGACACATCGTCTTTGTGTGGTGAACATTTGTGCCAGGTTACTTCGAAATCCAGTCACAGATAAACAAGTAATTGTACCCTGTGACCTTTGACATATAGACCAGGGAGCTAAACGCGACACATCGTCTTTGTCTGGTGAACATTGTGCCAAGTTATATTGAAATCCATTGATAGATAAAGAAGTTACAGACCGGACACGAAATTTGTGACTAAGTAATTGACCTTTGACCCATGGACCAGGGATTTGAAAGCGACACATCATCTTTGTCTGGAGAACATATTTGCCAAATCATATTGAAATCCATTGATATATAAAGTAGTTACAGATCGGACACGAAATTTGAGAAAAAGTAATTGTACCCTGTGACCTTGACCTTAGACCCATGGATCTAGGAGTTGAAAGCGACACCTCATCTTTGTGTGGTGAACATTTGTGCCAAGTTATATTGAAACCCATTGATAGATAAAGTTACAGACCTGACATGAAAGTTAAAAAGTTAGTTTACCCTGTGACCTTGACCTTTGACCCATGGATCTGGGAGTTGAACGCGACACATCGTCTTTGTGTGGTGAAAATTTGTGCCAAGTTTTATTGAAATCCATTGATAGATAAAGAAGTTACAGATCGGACACGAAATTTGTTACAAAGTAATTGTACCCTGTGACCTTGACCTTTGACCCATGGACGTAGGAGTTGAACGCGACACATCATCCTTGTGTGGTGAACATTTGTGCCAGGTTATTTTGAAATCCATTCACAGATTAAGAAGTTATAGAAGGGACACGAATTTGGGACGGACAGATGGAAGGACAGACGGACGGACAGACAGACGGACAGACGGAAGGACGGACAATGCGATTACTATATACCCGCCGTTGGGGGCATAAAAAGGGAATTAATATAATACATAAATACTCCAATTGCTCTGATCTAATATTTCGACCACAAAGGGCATTTTTCAAAGATTATCATGTCAAAATACACGTCACATTTTTGTTACATGCATTCAGCCATAAATTCAAAGAGAATAATGTTGATCCAGCGTCATGGTGACATTGGGTTGTTATTTAAAATGACATGACGTCATAAAATGACGCCATCAAATGCCGTCATGAGCGCCACGAGGTCATGTATGCATTGGCGCATCCTCCTCCTTTATGTTACAGCCAAATTGTCTGTACGTTCTCAGTCTCATATGCCATATCCAATCAGCTTCATGGACCTGTCTTTCAATTCTACATGCATTGAACATCCGTTTCAAAACTACAAATCTCACATCATCACTGCTATGACCACCGACTCCAAAATGTCTGTTTATTGGCTTCTCTCTCTCATGCCTTACATCACTCAAATGTTCTTTCATTCTCTCCCGAATTTCTCTCCCATCTCGCCAACATACACCATTATATCTCATTTACTGCAATTAATTGCATATACGACATTTCTTTCTCTACAGTTAATGTTAGTAGACACGTTGTAAACCGATTGCCTATTTGTGTCCTTAATACTTGACATTTCTAGAATACTGCATTTAGCACAACCCTGTGAACAAACTGTATTGCTTGGCTTAACAATCTGGTTAGTTTTTGAATGCATCAGTGTGTCACATAGATTTTTATCACGCCTGAATGCTACAATTGGCAGTTGTTGAAATACTTCTTTAAAGTCGGTCAGATTGGTGCAAAATCTTACAATGATACTAAAATTTTACAATGTCGTTTATATTCGGAAGCAGATTTGAATAAGTCAAAACTAAATGGACCCTATTTATTTTTCTATTAGATCTAACTGTTTGTTACTTTACTAAAGTGGCAGATCTGTCAAGTGGTCAGTGTGGTACTACAGTATTTGTTGACGGACGTTCTACACACATGTCTTTGGACGCATCTCAATATTGTCACAATAAGCAGATTGTTTTATTCTGCCTTCTTACTACACATGTGTTGCAGCCATGCTACGCTGGTTTCTTTGGGCCACTAAAAGCATCCTGGAAACGGCAAGTCAAAAATTGGCAGATTCACAATCTTGGACTTGGTCTAACAAAAAGGCATTTCACGACGAGTACAACAGTATCCGAATAGATTACTTTGACATGATGAGTTAACAATACACCCCGATCGTTTCCTTAACGCATTTGCAAAGTGAGTATACCCCTGTAGGAGCCGTATCATTGTAATATACTGTTTGCTTATGAAACTGATATGGATCTGATTCTGCAGCTTCTGAATTGTAATAGTTAGATTGTTCAACATGCCATCATAAACTTTGAGCTTATCAATATTTATACAGTTAATATTTCTTACATGAATAATCATGAGGTAAAGGGTGAAACAGTATGCAAATTCCGCCAAGACGTTCATAGAAATAGTCACGTCTGCTGGGAACCCATGATTTATTGAGAGCTCAAAAGAGTTGCATGACAATCACTTTGTCTAATAAGACTTCACGGGTTATAGAAAGTCGAATTCTAGAAACGACCCAGGCGATTGTCAGTTATTTGGAGCGTCATTATATAACCGTAAGCAATGTTAGAGTGGCTGCACTGCTCTGGGGTAGTTCTAATAGTATACTTTATATATAATTTGACCAACTGCGTATTCAAATACTAAAATCATCATTTCTTCACCAAAGCCTATATTATTACCACTCTTTAGAATCGTCTCTTCGGTGGAAAAATAAAGGAGTTATTCTTGAGAATGTTTTACTTTACGGATATATAATATACTGACACCATTTTGTTGCAGTAAATATGGATATATTATATTTGTTACACATTATGAATGCAATAACAACAGTCTATTTACAAACATGCAATAACTTTGCTGTGCACGAAGTCGCACACATGAATTACAGATTAGAAAATCATATCATATCATGTTTGCACCAACTTTCATTGGGAGAATGTGCTTTGGAATGTCTGCTGGTGAAAATGTGTCAATCATTCAATCACTTAAAGACGGAAGACGGTATGATGTGCGAGTTGAACTCTCTGAGTCATTATGAGGCAGACCCCTTGGATCTGGTAGACATGGAAGTGTGTGTGTACGTAGATATACGAGATTGGCCACTGGTGAGTCAAATGTCATGCTGCGCTTTCCCTTTTTTGTTGGATAATCATGAAAGAAATAATGATCTCGTGTATAAGTATTACCTGAATGTTTATAATGGCACACAGAACTACATATGAAGGTGCGTACCCAAATACTAAAATCGCCATTTCTCCACCAAATCCTATGCTGTTACCACTCTTTACTCTCGAATATACGATTCTAAAGAGTGGTCACAGCATAGGGTTTGATGGAGAAATAAATAAGTTATTATTGAAAATGTTTTAATTTATTTATTCATTTGGACCTCTGAGCCGACGCATAATCGTGTACATAGGATATATTGGTATAGACAGAATTGGATATACAATAAAACTTCTATAGCGGTAACTAAATTTTAAGTATATAGTGTTAAAGGCAGATGGCTTCTTAAAGCAAGGTGAAAGTAAAACAGAACGCTCCTATAGGAGCGTTCTGTTTTACTTTAGCCTTGCTTTAAGCAGCCACCTACCCTAAATACTAACTAATTAACACACTTTAATGGCCGTTATAGAGAGGTTTTACTCTACTGGTATAAGAAGTTATATGAGGCAAACCCTTTTTTGTATTATATACTATACATCTTAAAATGTATATATTGCAGGCAAAACCGAGAGATCTATCAAGTTGTAATTTCATTATTACCATCGTTTTCTTACATCATTAGAATTCTGAAAGGGGGTGATCCCCCGAGAGCAAAAATTGCAACACAAAAAGAGAACATTGCAGACTCGGTTTGATTGAGTCTGTTCATGAACAGTAATTGAAAGTGCAACACTGCTCACGCCCCCTAGTACCGGCTTAAGCGGTATTCAATTTTCAGAACAAGAAGTACTGAAATTCATGATCTCGAAGGATCAGAAGGTATAACAACACTGAGAATGAACCATCGACATCCTGCAGGATCCGTCTGATTTGGATCTGCTCTGTTTGCAAATGTGTAGAAAGGCATGTATGAAGTAGATGGTTAAAAACCACGATAACTGTAGTATCAAACATAGTTAATTACAAATGAAGATAAACTAATACTAATATAATTAACCTATAAAAGTACAAATATGAGTCATGCAGGAAACACCACATACAAAACAAACAGCCGCCCGAACAGCACCACAACAAGAAAACAGTAAATGTACATAAAGTTCTACCAAAACACAAAGAGACGCACTAAGACAAAATAAACAAATAATAGGGGGAAGATGGAAGTACTGCCTTGGAACGGTCAGTGACGGTAGTCACTGGGGTTTAGACCGGTTATAGTGCGCCCAACTTCACACTTATTCCATCTCCACCCTAAAAGACAAACAGTGTTAATAAAGACATCCCCTCCCCGATTAATCTACAACAACCGCGATGGTAAACACAGTGGTAATAAAAGTACAATATGAGTCATGCAGGAAACGCAACATACAAAACAAACAGCCGTCCGAACAGCACCACAACAAGAAAACAGTACTAAACTACCAAAACATAAAGAGACGCACAAAGACAAAACAAAACAAACAATAGGGGGAAGATAGAAGTACCATCTTGGAACGGTCAGTGACAGTATCCATTGGGGGGGGGGGGGTAAAACGGTTATGGGGCGCTCAACCTCTCATTTGTTCCATCCCCGCCCTAAACGACAATCAGTGTAAATAAACGTATCCCCTTTCCGGTTAATCTAAATTGCATGTATAAAGGAAACATATTTAAGTGAAATAAACTGGCCCCACCTATCGCTAGTGTACTCAATGATTGAGCCGCAACCAAAGCAACCAGTTTCTAGATATCAGTGGGCGTCTTCATAGAGTACTAAAAGTACAAAAATGAGTCATGCAGGAAACACCACATACAGAACAAACACTCGCCCGAACAGCAACACAAGGAAACAGCAAATATACATAAGTAGAAAAAACAACAAGAGACGCACAAGGACAAACAAACATACAATAGGAGGAAGATGGAAGTACCGCCTTGGAACGGTCAGTGACAAAAGTCACTGGGGGGTTAAACCGGTTTATGGGCGTGTATGAAAAGAGGGCAGCGTGCTTGCCAACTGTAAAAGAGTTGACAAACATACATGCAGTATGTTGTAGTACTGTAGGATCATATCCCTTTCGATTACAAACATAAGATACAAACAAATGTGTGTAGACTTAAATTTGAGAGCTGTAGAAGAAACCATCCCGTTTCTGCCTATGAAATAAAACATGTTTAAACCAAGTAACCAACCATCTGATCTGGGTCTGCGATGCTTGCTGCCATAATCAATAATATTTTTAAAGGTTTAATTAGAAACCTAAAGACACCCATAACATTGAACAAGGTAAAGACCTAAATGCAAATATATGCAAATATATCACATTTGCTGAATACTTCACAGAAAGTTGCAGGAACCTGTGCTTCTCGACCATGTGCAGAAAACCAGCGCTGCCTGCCAACCACCCCTCACAGGTGTATGGACATCGGTAAGTCCAATAGACATCAATTATCTAACACTCAATTTTTAGCTTTTTTACATACTTGTTTATTATTGGATTAGAGTATAGTGCTATAAATACTGCAAGATCTGTTTTTATCATCATTCTACCAAATTATTGATACTCGGGAACTGGGAAATATGTATTAACCCTTTCGGCGCCAAAGTTCTAATTGTCGTCTGCAAACCAATTTTGTTTAATCATCCGGTAAAGTAAGGAAATGAGATAAATAAATGCAAATGTCAAAGGAATAAAACACAGATACAGAAATAGAGATTGAGACAAAAAGTGAAGTCCCTGATCAGACGCCACTTTGAAAAGGCGGCGTCTGATCTGGGAATGCACTATTTGTTGTGGCGCATTTTTGCAACTTCGGCGGTGAAAGGGTTAAGAGGTCTGTGAAATGTAATACCATTTAAACAATATCATCTATTAGCATACCAGAGTCCACACCCTAATGTAAATATAAAACAGCAATACTAAAACTGGCGAAATTACATCTCCTTGTCGCAATCCTACTGAATATTCAGTAAAATCAGAATAGCTATTGCAGTGCTTAATAAAGACTTATTCATGCACACTTTTGATTACTCTTAGTACCTTACCTTGCATACCAGATTTATAAACGTTTAACCATAATGCGTTTCTATGGATACATAATTTTCCACTAATTTATTTCACGCAAATGTAGCATCAATTGTTGAGCTACCTTACCTGAAACCGAACTGTGCGTCTGATATAATCGGTACTACTGTATTTATCACAAAAACCCACCACCCTCTGGTTTAAAACAGATGTAATTAGGTTAAAAAGCTTAATGACGCGATTCCCCTATAATTATTAACGTCCTTTTTATCTCCCTTTTTATACGCCCACCAAAAGTGGTGGTATATTGGCATGGCCATGTCCGTCCGTCTGTTTGTTTGTTCGTTCGTTCGTCCGTCAACATTTTATTTGTCCGCTGTTTTCTCGGAATACTTTTTGATAGATATTAATGAAACTTCACACAAATCTTTAATGCATCGAGAACTAAAGCAGAGTTGATTCTGAGGTCCATTTAATCTGTCGTTTTGGAGTTATGGCCCTTGCACTTAAAAATAACGCATGTATATGCAAATATGAGGATGGCCACAACTTTTTCTTTTTTAATGATATTTATTTCATTTTTAGTATGATATTACCCTAATATGGATTTTCAGATATATTACGTTTTTTATGTCATTTTATTTTAAAGTTATTACCCTTGAACTTTGTGCATTTGTTGCTTTTTTCGTCTGTCAACTTTTGACTTGTCTGTTGTTTAATGCAACAAAATCTAAAGCTGAGTTGATTTTGAGGTTCGTTCAATTTGTCCTAATGACCCTTGCACTTTACGAAAGTCTGCAAATATGAAGATGCCAAAACTTTTTTTATTTAATACGATATTCACTTCATTTTTTATATACAGTGAAACCCCGCTAATGCGACCACTTAATAAACAGCCACTGATGTCGTCTAAAGCAGGTGGTTGCTTAATGCAGGACGAAAGTTATGCAGAAAGCTCCTATAGGAGCTTTCTGCATAACTTTCGTCCTGCATTAAGCTACCACCTGCCTCTGCCACCCAGAATTATGCCCCGTTTTTGTGGTCGCATTAGCGGAGTTTTACTGTACTATCACCTTAATATGGAAATCAAGATCTGAAGCACATATTAGAACATGTCAACACTTATAAGGCATATTGAATCAGAGACAGTTTGCAAGTCGGCGTATCATGTACCGTATGCGGTACTCTTGTTGAAAAAAAATGTATAATAAACCCCTCTCTCCATTGGTCCGGAAAAAATACCACCATCTAGAATGGCATTAAAAATATCACATATGTGCGAAGCCAAGATATCACTACATTCAATGAAATAGCAGACCATCATTACCATATGCTTTATTTGTCTTCAATTTTTAATCGCTTGTAAAATTTCCTCTGTATTAAATGGACAGTCCAACTCGTCGTTTGTAAGAAAGAAATTAAAATCATGTGTATTACAGAACTTTTCAGCTTCATTATGTGTGCATGTGGAAATATCATTTCTAGATTTGGGAAGTACTGAAAGAAATCTGCAAGCTTGATCGAAGTTTCCGTTTTAGATTTTTCTTTTAAAATGTTTCCAAAACTCTCTTGGTTTACAGTATCTTAATTTTTCTAGCGCCTCCAATTTCTTTGCTTCAAATACACGTTTCTTCTACCTAACTATAGTTTTATATTATTTTTACGTACATGCGCGTGCGTGCCCCCACTACTGCATGAGGGTGTGTGTGTGTATGCGCGTGCACGTGTTTGACCCTTTCAACCCTGAATTATAAGAATGAAATAGTCCATCAGTATTTAACTATGATGTCCATATAGTATGAAAGGCTAATACTTGCTAGAGGATTTTGAATGACAAACGGTGCAGATTCTGATCAGAGGTCTCCTTTAGGATTCCTCTGTTCTGGGTCTACACTGTTTGCAAATGACGGTGCATGCGTGTCCTGGCTTGAAAGGGTTAACCCTTTCGACGCCAAATTTCCAATTGTCGTCTGCAATCCAAGTTTGTTAAATCATTCAGTAAAATAAGGAAATGAGACAAATAAATGCAAATTTCAAAGGAATAAAGCACATATATAGAAATAGAGATTGAGACAAATAGCGAAGTCCCTGATAAGACGCCGCCTTGAAAAGGCGGCGTCTGATTTGGGACTGCACTATTTGTCATGACGCATTTATGCGACTGCGGCGGTGAAATGGTTAATTTATTGTAAAATCGTACACACCATTTTTGCTGACGAGTTAACGTTTATTTATGTCTGTTTAAGACTGTGGCACACCCCCAATTTTACCCTGGAACGAGAAGGATATCAACATGTACCATCGCCCAACCAATACATCAGTTGGGTCCCGAGCAACCTACACATGCTTCGACAGTGGAAAGCATGTAGTGGCAGTCGCCCGCACTAAGGATTTCGACTGTGATATAAGTCGTTCCAGAATGTGTAATTCTAATTCCTTTTGGTCTGCAAATGGAATATATTGTGCCACGAAGTAAATGCAGATATTCGTTATTGTACTTAGGGCTAACAGAAGGGCGCGGATTGTACATGCAACGTTCTTCACACTAATGATACGAGCACAGATGCTAGGCGCATGACAGATTTCTTCCGTGTAGTATATAATACCATAGTATTATACTATACGAAACTGTCACGCGCCTGACACCTGTGGATACGAGGAAAGAATTTAGCGTGCGAATCTTTGTTGATCATTTACACCATATAAACGTGTATTCAAGCATCTGCAAACAGAGCAAGCATCTGCAAACAGTGTAGATCCAGATAAGACAGCTCCTATAGGATCTGTCTGATCAGGATCATCTCTGTTTATTTATGGAATTTGATAGATCTGTTTCTTTTGCTTCAAAATTGACTACAAACTTCCATATTTCATTATAACCATTTTGTTCATAAATAGTCAGTAGGTATTGAAATTTGAAATAAACATAGAACAGAGAAGGGCTTAGCCTTTTCATCATGCATGTTCATGTGCGAAATAATAATATAATTCGAATTAATTGTCATAAAAACACATGGATGGACGCAGGCGGTTTGGGCCATGGTAAAAACTGTAAAATCAGAGCTTTATAATTCCAAAGCCTACAGGAGCCGTCTGATCTATGTCTACTGTGTTTTGAAAGAAGTATATATGTGTATTTATAGAGTAAATAGTTAATTGTGTCACCTTAGAAAAATGGAACAGATGTTAAACTAGAAATGTGTCCATAGGACACTGATGCCCCCACTTCAAATTATTAGTCACAGAAAGTAAGGGCCAAGTAATTTTCGCAAATAAAGGGCCGAACTCCTAAACGATTGAAGCGATTTACATGGCTATCGAACTGGACCCAGATATAATAGCCACAAACAAAAGTTTGGTGTAGATTGGACAAATACTTTCCAGGAAGAATTCAGGACAAGTTATTCTAAATGTGGGTACGGACGTACGTACGGACATACGGACAAGGGCAACCCTATATGCCACCATTATGTGGGGACATAAAAATGGTTCCGAGACAGTAACTGAGCTTTCCAAGTCGTTTCGGTTATTTAAGCGTACGTTTATGGTGTATGTATATATGGTTTTATTTCGCAACCCATGATCCGTTTGAAACTCTTCGGTTTGTTGTGGGTCTGTAAACCAATGCAGATCCTGACGAGATGTCTCTAGCATCGGGGATTCGCCTGGTCGTATACTGTTCCAGCTTCTAGCGACAGCTAATCATTTACTCCATAGATATTCATATAAAACACAATTAACATTAAATTGATATTATTTCTTGTAATGAAACATGAACACGTGCGTATTTGGTCAATGCAGAAATTGTAGACTAAGTTGTTTAAATTATTTCATAAGCACACAAAGCAGACCCTGATCCGTCCGCTCCTGCTAAGGCAATATAATGCGTGAAAAGGCGTCATGAAGTTTAGAGCTAAAAGTTAATTGGCGCAATGATCTGACCTACATTATATTATAGGCTTAATCAGTTATACAATATTTGAAAATATCACTTGATATCAGTGTTTCTTGGGAGATTATTGTCTGTGAGTAACTGAAGCTGCCAGTGTATTAACCCTTTACCTCATATAAAACCTGTTTCACGCCTTTGAACACATAGTGTGGGAGCCGTCTGATCAGGATCTGCTCTGTTTGCTTGTGATATTATCATATATCTGACTCTACAGTTTCTACCAATACTAAAACTTCCTATGTCCATATGCAATTATATAAATTCAGCCTTTGAATATTCTCAATATCACCGTTTCATTAGATGGATATTCAACAGTGAAAAGGTTTATATCCGCTGCCTTCTAGTACATATATTTGCTAATAACCTATTTACAAGCCGCAAGAGAGATCAGATATTGAACCAAGTGTGTTACCCTCGATATATTAGGATATTATCATCATCATCATCATCATCATCATCATCATCATCATCATCATCATCATCTTCTTAACCATCAATCATCGTCATCATTATCACCATCACATCACATCATAATTATCATCTTCACATAATAATTAAGCATCATCATACCATCATGTAGCAGTGGAAAGGCCATAGAATGCATTGCATGATGAAATATAGGGAAAGGATAGGAACATGCTGAAGAAAATACCTTTGAAGACAGCGGGCAGTGTATTGGTAACACGCTTGACTATCAGTCCGGAGGTCCGGGGTTCAAATCCTGGTCCGTCCCGGAAATTTCAGAGACGCTTTTCCGTGTCTCCCACCCGCACCTCCTCTCCACCCAGGGGTTAAAATGGGTACCTGTGAGGGTCACTCGCCGGTACCACGGCTGCATGATTGCGCTATATGTTAGCAGTGCTCAATATTGTAGGCCAATGACATAATGACCAGGGGAGTAAATGTACAGTCGGCTGAGCGGTCATTCGGACTGAAAGTAGACTATAACTAGGTATTTTTATTTGTGCTGCAATTGCGAAACCTGAACAAGGTGCCGAGCGTGGTGCTGTTCCTGGACAACAGCGCGATACATCTCAGAGAACTTGTCTCCTTAATGAACTTACTAACAGGATTTCAAGACATACTCACAGAAATGCTTGGCATCACGCTAACAGGCTAATGTCGATGACAACTTTTGACTGCATTCTCAACCGTAGGTGACATTGACCTGTTCAAGAAAAAGCCATATGGCTAGACTAATCCAGGAAGTACGTTCAACGGGATTATGAGAAAGCTGTTACATGGCTGTGACAAGGCAGACAATTATGTGGCTATGACGATGAAGACAATTATGTGGATGTGACAATGCAGAATATCACATGGCTGTGACAATGCAGACAATTATATGGATGTGACAATGCAGACAATTATGTGGATGTGACAATGCAGACAATTATGTGGATGTGACAATGCAGAATATCACATGGCTGTGACAATGCAGACTATTATGTGGATGTGACAATGCAGAAGATCATGGCTATGACAATGCAGACAATTATGTGGATGTGACAATGCAGAAGATCACATGGCTGTGAGAATGCAGACAATTATATGGATACAATTTTAGTTTACAATCGTGAATAAGTGACGTACATTATTCACTAGAAAAGGGAAGTTGGATTAACACTTATTCCAGCAAAGAGCCGGATCGAGTATAAGACTCACCAGACGTGGAAAATGGTATATTCTTGAATTTGTTGATATAACGGCACCATTAACAGACCTTGGGTAGAAAGGTCACCGCAATAATATCTCCTGTCTACTACACTATGGATAGGGTTTTAAACGTTGAAGGATATGTTCAAGAGGGCACCTATTCGGCCGTTGTCGGATTTCAACAGTCATTCAGGCTTCGAACAGACGTTTCAGATAGCGGAGTTACTACGACAGTTTGAATATAACTTTTTTCATTGGCCTTCTTCAAATCGAGACAAACCATTCCGTCATAGAACGGTAGTGAATGGCCATAGTATTTTGAAAAGAAGACATCCGAAAAGCACCTGTATTGTATGGAATTCATTCTACTTTCTTACTTATAGAATGCAAGATTGAAAACGAAAGGATCGTGGGATGAGCATTGGTCTGTAACATAACGCTCAAAGAATTTTGTGCTGACTATTTGGATGAAGATAGTAGAAATACTAATGCATAAGTTTTAAGAAAAACTGAATTGATTTCTGGAAAAGGGGCCTTTGTCAAGAAAATCAACGATTCAATATCCATATGAGGATAAACGTTTTGTTCTTGTTTCCATGCAATGATTGATTTGTTAGTGCTATCAACTGTGTACTTTCCTATTATGATGATTTTTTCGATAAATCTATTTCCTATTTTTATTAATATATGTCATCATTCTTATAACGTATGAAACGGCTTGTCAGATTTGTGAACTTGAAACGTCTTGTAAACATTCCCAGAAATGATTTTATTGCATTTTTACCTGTGTCTACGATATATTCTATTGTGTTTCATTACAAAAATCCCATTCATTTAAATCTGTGATGGCTTCACCCAAAGTCGATTTAATATGCAGTAACTGACCAGCAGAGCATTGCACTACTACCAATCGGCGAATTCTGTGGCTGCTAGAGTCCATGTTAGCGACAGGGAAAGAGTGGTAAGCCACCATCATCGCGCTCATAAGGCATACAAGAAAATAAAATGAACATAGGTAATAGCTCGACGATATATCAATGCAGACAATATATTGAGCAATGGCACTTAATATTATGGGTCATGAATATCGTGGTTAGAGCATATAGTTGCTATGCAGCTTTAGCCACTTCCCACAACATCTGGTGCACTGTGTCATCGTATATTACATGTATACGAATGCTGGCTCAGTCAAGTGTTACCATTCAGACATTGACACAGGAATATTTGGTCATAGTAGAAGCTATAAAATCATATCCCTATTATTTCATAAGCAAAAAGAGCTGACCCTGCTCAGACAGTTCATATAGGAGCTGCTTTATCTAGGTCTACTCTGTTTGCCAAGGCGTAGATAGGCGTATCTATGGAATAAAGGGCTAAACATAGCCTCGTGTGTTTGGTCAACGCGTATTCAATTTTACAATTTGATTAACATTTCCTGGTTCACTAAATGCATAGAGAACTAAATTCTAGCTTAAGGAGGAGGGCTGGCTTCGGACTGGCTTAGCTCTGGGGGTTTAGCTTCAATATAACTAGGACTCTGAAATAAAACTGAACCGAAGAATCGAGTTGTTGTACTATTGCCAACCTTGCCTAATAAGTATGGTGGCTTTACTCAGGCGTATCAGACGCGTGGGACATCGGTATTAGGGTTGAGACCAACGCCCCGACATATCGTACAAAGGAATAGATTCTACATGTACATAATAAGATTCAAGGCAACGTGGATAGAAGATGGCGAAAATCCCTGTATTTTACCAGACACGAAAATCACTTGCGTGTACTACTTTAGCATTTACTGAAATCCATGTAGAAAAAGAAAACAGTAAAGTAGCAACACATTAGCAGAATAGGGCAGAAACTCACATTTTGTAAAAATGTGTACATGTACTCTTCCAGTGACATTTAATAAAAAAAATATTGTATCAATAATCGTTTAAAACATTAATCTAGAGTCCAATTCTTGCATCCGTAACCCAGTTCCTGTATCCAATAATATCACAGTATTGTCATCATACGTATTATAATAGAGTTTCACATATAGCCTATAGTGTTTGGTAAATTTAATAAATTTGTTCAATATTTAATATAGCTCTTTGCTGTAAGTTGGTGTATTGAGTATTGACCATGATCCGCAGGTATTGCCATATGTGCAAGCTGTCAGTGTTGAACAGGCAAGAAATAGTTCGGTGAAGATCATGTATGTGCGCGTATTAATGTATGTGGACGCACTTCATCTGTGCTTCTCGTGTTGCCTTGGACTTCGTATATGTTATTTCTTAATTTCCTGCCTGACTTATATCCTATTTTTTTCTAAATTCAAAAATCATTTACAGGCATTTCTATCTGTTTTACATGGGTCATTTTCCCAACGTCTGAATTTGCTGTTTTTACGCCTGGTTCTTTTCTCCACATGCTGCACGTGAGCTCCTGTCTCTACAGAGGATGTCCCGGGCACAGTCTTCCTGTCCTTTGACATCCACATCTACAGTACAATATCCTGCTCTAAAAGCAGCTTGTGCCATTGTGATTCTACTATATTTATATGAAAGGGATATTACAATGACTTGCATAAGTTTCCATTGCTTCTGTGAAAACTAACAAAGTCATATGAAGGCATTCAAGTATATTACACGGTGTAGAATTGCGCCAGGTGTAGGCTGCACTTTCTTTGCTCTCATTGTTTTGAACTTTATCAGCAAATCTACTGCTGGTACAGACCTATAAATTGTCATGAAGTTGTATGAATGTGACAAGAGTGTATATATGCTGATTTTATTCGGGATTTTTATGCTGAATTTTGTTAATTTTAACCTAAAAGATATTGCTAAATATTCAATTGGTTTTAAATCAGAGTGTATTTTGCCCTCAGAAATGATGAGTGAGCGTATATCAAGGACTGTACAATACATGTCCGATATAAATAACCAGTCGACCGTGAAGCAAACCTGCAGGTATAGTCGTGATCAACTATTGGAAATAGGATTAGCGGTTTCTAGCGATAGGCAAAATAATAAACTGAACCATTGTGTACGCAGTGTTATCAATAAGCTGAACATTTCTCGAAAAAAAAACGCCAGAGGGGTAAACGTGGTGGCAAGCTTAAAGTTTTAACAAAGCCAAATGGTGCAAATCTCAACAACTTGATTTATCCTACAAAACACAATACGCGTATACGGCTTGGGGAAAGGGTGAACTGTTTGACACTTAATTGTAGATCGGTTGTTAACAAAGATTCTTTTGTTGGCCAATACTTGAGAGAAGAAAACATAGACTTTGCATTGTTGACAGAAACATGGTATTCTGATGATAAACAACATCAATATGAAACTTCAGATCTTAATCAATATGGTTACAAAGTCAGTGTTACAAATCGTAGAAAACGAAAAGGTGGTGGTATTGCATTAACTTGTAAAACTGAAACGAAAATGAAGAAAATTGAAAGTGGAACAAAACAAAGCTTTGAGTATGGTATATGGAAACTAGTGTTCAAAAGTATAACTATACATATAGTTGGTGTTTACAGACCCCCATCTTTAGCCTCATGTGAACAATTTGCTTCCGATTTCTCAAACCTTTTGGAAGACATACTACCTCAATACTCTAATCTGATGGTGATGGGAGATTTCAATATGCATATCAATGATGGCAGTAATACATCCACAAATTTTAATAATTGCCTTCATGCAATGGGACTAGAGCAACATGTAAACTTTAGCACCCACACCTGTGGCAACTGGTTAGACCTAGTCATTACAGAGGCAACAAATGGCGTAAGTGTACTGAAATGCGAACAAGGTCCGTATCTCTCAGATCATTGTGTTGTGAAAGTTGTAATCAATGTCAAAAAAGAAAACATTACGAGCAAAACTGTAAAATTTCGTAACTGGAAGAATATATCTCACTCAGACTTTTCGAACGACTTGGCCGGGATATCAGTTGATAGCGAAGATGTTGATACTTTTGTATAATTGTTTGAAACAGAAATTCAGTCTATTGTTGATACTCATGCTCCCGTAAAAGAACACACTAAAATATGTAGAGTTCCGAAACCCTGGATTAATAACAATATTTTGCAACTTAAACGTACTGTACGGAAAAACGAAAGACTTTGGAGAAAATACAGACAACCAAAGCAATTTAGAGATTTCAAAGAAGCGCGAAACAGGTATTGTAATGAAATTGAATGTGAAAAGAAACGCGTGATTAGTGATAAAGTAACCAATGCCATAGGTGATTCAAAAAAACTTTATAGTTTAATATCGGTTTAAACCCCCAGTGGTGTTTTTGCTGCTGACCGTGCCAAGGCGGTACTCTCTTTGTCACCCTTCCTTTTGTTTGCCTTGCGTCTTTGTGCTTGTGGTTTGTTCATGTTGTGGAACGTTTGTCCCTGGTTCTTGTGTGTCTTTTGGTGTTTTCTGTGTTCATTTCGTGTGTGTGTGTGTGTGCGTTTGGGTGTGTGGTTGTGTGTGTGTGTGTGTCATGCTGTCTATCGGTGTTTTGGTGGTGGTTGCGTCTTGCATGTGGCTTTGCCTGCTTGACTTTACTACTTTTCCATTTACTGGTACTAAAACTGAAAATCCTATGCCTCAATTGCAAAGTAATGGCGAACTTGCAGATAAGTTCGCTGATTTCTTTATGGACAAAATTTCTAAAATTCGTCAAACGCTTGTAAATTTTCGAAGTTTTCAGCCTCAGGTGAAACTAGTTCAATGTTTTGACAACTTTGAGGATCTCACAGAGTCAGAAGTCAGACACCTTATCAATAAACTTAGCACAAAATCATGTGAGTTGGATTTACTACCCACCCATATCCTAAAGTCATACTTATATGAATTAACGCCTACAATTACGAAATTAGTCAATCTTTCTCTAAGACAAGGTGTGTTTCCTTCACATTGGAAACAATCTATCGTTAGGCCATTACTTAAAAAAGTTGGACTTGACCTTCAGTTTTCTAACTACAGACCTGTAAGCAATTTATCTTTTCTCTCAAAGTTAGTTGAGACAGCTGCTCTATTCAGACTTAATAATCATGTCGATAACAATAATCTGCTACCCATAAACCAGTCTGCATATATATAGGCGTTTCCATTCATGTGAAACTGCACTCCTTAGACTTGTAAATGACTTACTGGAGGGTATGGAGAAACAAGAAGTTACAGCACTGATTGCGATTGATCTCAGTGCTGCTTTTGACACTGTCGACCATGATATTTTATTAGATGTGTTGCGAAGCCAGTATGGAGTGTGCGGTATAGCATTAGCCTGGGTTAATTCATATCTTCGACCACGTAATTGTCGTGTAAGTGTAAATTCGGCTGAGTCATCTCTACGTCCTCTTGAATGCAGTGTACCTCAAGGCAGTTGTCTTGGACCTTGGCTCTATCTTACCTATGCCGGAACTTTATTTGATGTAATTCCACCAACTATATCAGTGTATGCATTCGCTGACGATCACAACGCACTTAGACGTTTTTGACCAACTTCAGTGTCAAACGAAGTTAATGCTATTACAGATCTTGAACAGTGTGCAGTTATTATTAATAATTGGATGAATGCGAATAAGATCAAAATGAATACAGATAAAACGGAGTTCATACTGTTTGGCAGTAAATCACAATTGAATAAATGCTGTACAAAAGAAATTGACACTGCAGGTGATAAAATTAAATCTGTTGGTACTATTAGATACTTAGGTGCGTACCTGGATGAATCACTGAAATTAAAAGAACATATCAAAACAAAGTGTAGAACTGCTATGTTGAACTATCTTAGAATAAAAAAATATCCATAAATACCTTACTGAAGACGCTACTAAGATTCTGGTTCTTTCTTTAGTTATGTCTCATCTCGATTATTGCAGTGCCATATTGTTTGGAACCGCAGATGCTTGCTTAAACAAAATGCAACGTATTCAGAACATGTGTGCCAAACTTGTCTTACTACGTGGAAAGTATGAAAGTTCCAAGGAGGCTCTCTTTGATCTTCACTGGTTACCAATCAAAGCCCGCATAAACTTTAAGATTCTGTGTTTTATGTATAATTGCTCTGTAGGTAATGCCCCGGTATATCTTAGAGAACTTTTAAATAAACAAACTCCAAAGAGAGCGGGTTTGCGCTCCTCAGACACTGCAGAATTGTTATTTGTCGTTACATTTAACAAACGGAAAACATTTTGTGACAGAAGTTTCAGTACCGTAGGACCAAATCTATGGAATAAGCTTCCGCTGACCATCAGACAATCGGCTTCCTTGGAATTGTTAAAAAACAACTGAAAACCCACTATTTTAGAGAGTTTTACACACTGTTTTAATTTAGTGTGGTACTATACATAATTTATATTGCTTTTACATTTTAGGTCAGGTTTTAATATTTAAGTTGTATAATATGTATCTTAATTGATCGATGTATATTTCAAAATATTGCATGTAATCTTAGAAATTATGTAGATATTTAAGTTTCTGTTTGTGTATTATGAGGTGTACCATATACATCTGTAACAGAAATCTGGGTCATTTAGGACATTTTAGTTATCATAAATATTTCAATTTGTGTTTATATTTTATATATTATATGTACAACGCCATTGAATATGTATCTATCATAGAAATAGGCGTTTAATCAAATAAAACAGTTTACAGTTTATTACTCCTTCAGATTGAGATGACATGCATATATGTACATGCGCTCCTCTATAAACGCTTTGCTAAACTGCATGCTACTGTTTATGACGTAGTACTTAGCTAAATCAAGGACAATTTAAATAAGTACTATAAGTGAACATACAATACAATAATAAAAATCAAAAGCTAAGGGGTGGACTTTGATAAACGTTCTGTCCTGTCATGTAAGCTTTTCTATAATCAATTCACTGATATTGACGCCTTTTGATGCCTAATTTCGAAACCATTGCGATAAATAGGACATGTGCTCCTATTCTAAAATTCTTTCTCTAAGACAATTCTAAAATTTCTTTTTCTCGAGTAAATGCTCCTTTTCGGTAGATTTATTCAAAGAGGTTTGGTCTAAAACTAGCCTATGGGGTAATGGGTTAAGTGCTTTCTCAAGTGCTGTCCTTCTAAATCAAATTCACAAACAGAGTATGTGAGTTACAAAAGAGTTTCGATCTTGATGGGAGGCAAAGTAATTAACCATCACATCTGGATTCAAACTGATACACCCGACATTACAATTATGCTGATATCCGGTGTAAACGAAGTAAAGTGACCCCCATAGAATACTGACCCCCGGTCACTATTCTTCAGAAAAAGCGACCCCCTTTCTGTAAAATATCGACTCCCCTCTGAAAAATAGTGACCCCCTCCGCGACATCTATAAAATATTGACCCCCGCCCCAACTATTACTAACACATTAGTAACCATTGCAAATACTTGAATACCTAATATTGTTGCGGCTGCAGTTTTGTTTTTGTTGTTCTTGCTGCAGCATTGGGTGGGTGGGTATGTGTGTGTGTGGTGTGTGGTAGCGTGGGGGGGGGGGGGGGTAAGCGAAATTTAATGGAAACACTTTATTATTTAGAAACTGTCAATATTTTGAAAAATGTTGACACTAGCAGAAGAGTGACAGTGGGTGTGGAAGTAATAGTTGTAGTAGTAGAAGTAGTGGTAATATAACTTATTTTAAGGGGACATTTACACCTTTTCTGTGCGATCTAATAAATGGTTCTATACTTCTAACAGTGACCGACCTTACTTGTCAAATCATGTTTTTTAATCTTTACAGTAAGTAAATTCTTCTTCTTTTTATAAAGGCAAATACTACTACTTGTGTATTTTATTTTGTACCCTTGAGTAATAATTCACAATATAAACGAACACAAACGCAAATTAAGTTCAATTGAATATAAAAGGATAAAAGTTGACGATTAATCTCAGTCTGATTGGCAAACTGTTTTGAAACTCAACAGGTGCTGATATTTTCGATGTCATACATTTGACTTACTAGGCAGCCACAAATAGGTGACGAACACACAAGGAAAACTATCTTCTCTAGGTTATGTTATGAATAGAATATAAGACTCGTGTTCGTGATTTATTGGATCTATTAAAGTCGTCCTTTTAGACAAAAATAAACACGCAACAAATCCTTGCTGTGTGGTTTTCTACAAAGCTCGTTTAAAATAAAAGTAAAAACATTATGAACAACTAATCTAATGTGTATTATCTGCAGAGGAAAATGGCCTGTTGCAAATGTACACACTATATTGCTATGGTATATGTCACACGTGCTTGACCTTTTATATAAGAAAATCAACAGCATCTCTTCGACAATAATTGACACAATTCTCTATAAATGAAATTGTATTCCGATGTTGTGTAGGGGTGTGTGAATGTGTGGGTGCGTACGGAAGGGTGTTTATAAGTGATTGTGTACGTGCATGTGCATGTGTGTGTGCATGCGCGCGCGCGTGCGTGCCTGCTTGCGTGCGTGTGTGTGCTATTCTGTACGAACAATGATTACAAATATGTTGAAAATGGGTGATCCCTCGAAAGCAAAAGTAAAAATGCAAAATGAGAAAATTGCAGACTCGGTTTTATTGAGTCTGTTCATGAGTAGTAATTAAAACTGCAACACTACTCACGCCCACTAGCACCGGTTTAAGCAGTATTCAATTCTCAAAACAAATAAGATCAAAACTAATGATCCCGAAGGACCAGAAAATATAACAACACTGAGAATGAAGTACGGGGCGACTTTTTACAAGTCGTATTACTTGGCGTCCATTGCGTGCATTGGTCATGATATATTAAACGGGGCTCAAAATGATATTACTAGGGGTCACACATCTGTAACAATTATGACCAAGGTTAAATATTTTTTTCGAAATACGTGAAACCCTTTCTTTAAAGTATACTTGAGGCAAATTAAAGTTGCTGGCGTTGTTCAAAATATCACGAAGGTGGGCCAAAGCATTATTACCGGGATCACTATTGTTTAAAAAATACTGACCGGGGTTCGATATTCTTCAGAAAAAAATGACACCCATCCTTTCTACAACTAACTTGAGTTCAATTAGCATTGGGCGCATTGGTCATTATATAATAAACGGGGCTAAAAATAATCTATGAAAGGGGGTCACTACATCTGTAAGAATTATAACCAAGGTTAAATATTTTTCGAGTAAAGTTAAACCCTTTCCTTAAATTATACTGGAGATAGATTTGAGTCTCAGTGAGTTGTTTAACATATCATGAATGTGTGTCAAAGCACTATGAACGGGGGTCGCTATTTTTTTAAAAATACTGACCGGGGGTCAGTATTCTTCAGAAAATGTGAACCCCTATGTACAAAATGCTTGGGTTCAATTAACATTGTGCGTATTAGTCTAGTATAATAAACACGGTCAAAATGCAATGACTGGGTCACTATATCTACAAGAATTATGACAAAGGAAAAGGTATTTTTCGATTAACGTGAACCGCCTTTTTAAAAATAAATAAATACTAGAGTTGTTTAACATATCATGAACGTGAATCATAGAGTTATGACCGGGTTCGCTATTTTTGACAATATACTGGCCGGGGTCGATATTCTTCAGAAAATGTGACCCACTATGTACAGAATATTTATGGGTCACTACATCTGTAAGAATTATGACCAAGGTTATATAAAAATCGAGTAAAGTTAAACCCTTTCTTAAATTATACTGGAGGTAGATTAAATGAAAAAGTAGTAAAGTCAAGCAGGAAAAGCCACACACATAAGTTCGCGGGAGCTGTTCAACATATCATGAACGTGTGTCAAAGCACAGTAACCGGGGGTCGCTATTATTTATTTTTTAAAAATACTGACCGGGGGGGGGGTCGATATTCTTCAGAAAATGTGACCCCCCCTATGTACAAAATACTTTGGTTCAATTAGCATGGCGCGCATTAGCCACGATATCATAAACACGGCTGAAATTGCTATGACCGGGGGTCACTACATCTGTAAGAATTATGACTAAGGTTAAATAGTTTACGAGTAAAGTTAAATCCTTTCTTTAAATTAAACTGGAGGTAGATTAAGTTCGCGGGAACTGTTCAACATATCATGAACGATTGAACGTGTGTCAAAGCACTATGACCGGGGGTCGCTATTTTTCAAAAATACTGACCGGGGTCGATATGTACAAAATACTTGGGTTCAATAAGCATTGCGCGATTTAGTCATGATATAATAAGCACGGCTGAAATTGCTATGACCAGGGGTCACTACAACTGTAAGAATTATGACCAAGGTTAAATATTTTACGAGTAAAGTTAAACCCTTTCTTTAAATTATACTGGAGGTAGATTAAGTTCGCAGGAGCTGTTCAACATATAATGAACGTGTGTCAAAGCACTATGACTGGAGGTCGCTATATTTTGAAAAATACTGACGGGGGTCGATATTCTTCAGAAAAATGTGACTCCCTATGTACAAAAAACTTGGGTTCAATTAGCATGGCGCGCATTAGCCATGATATAATAAACACTGCTGAAATTGCTATAACCGGAGGTCACTGCATCTTTTACCACTGTATTTACCATCGCGGTTGTTGTAGATTAGTCGGAGAGCGGATACGTTCATTTACATTGTTTGTCTTTTTTCAGGGTGGGGATGGAATAAGTGTGAGATTGGGCACCCATAAACCAGTTTAACCCCCCAGTGGCATTTGTCACTGACCGTTCCAAGGCGGTACTTCCATCTTCCCCCTATTATTTGTTTCTTATGTCCGTGCGTCACTTTGTGTCTTTTATATTCATGTACATTTGTTGTTTGTCGTTGTGGTGCTGTTTGGGCGGTTGTGTGTTTTGTATGCGGTGTTTCCTGAATGCCTCATACATATACTTATATCATGAACGTGTGTCAAAGCACTATGGCCAGGGTCGCTATTTTTAAAAAATACTGACCGGGGGTCGATATTCGTCAGGTAATGTGACCCCCTATGTACAAGATAAAACATATAGTTTACGAGTAAAGTTAAACCCTTTCTTTAAATTATACTGGAGGTAGATAACGTTCGCGGGAACTGTTCATCATATCATAAACATGTGTCAAAGCACTATGACCGGGGTCGCTATTTTTTAAGAAATACTGATCGGGGGTTCGATATTCTTCAGAAAATGTGACCCCATATGTACAAAATACTTGGGTTCAATTAGTATTGCGAGCTTTAGTCATGATAGGATAAACACGACTGAAATTGCTATGACGGTGGTCACTAAATCTGTAAGAATTATGGCACAGGTTAAATAAAATCGAGTAAAGTTAAACTCTTTCTTAAATTACACTGGAGGTAGATTAAGTTCGCAGGGAGTTGTTCAACATATCATGAACGTGTGTCAAAGCACTATGACCGGGGGTCGCTATGTTTTAAAAAAACTGACTGGGGGTCGATATTCTTCAGAAAATGTGACCCCCTATGAACAAAATACTTGGGTTCAATTAGTATTGCGCGCTTTAGTCAAGATAGGATAAACACGACTGAAATTGCTGTGACCGAGTGTCACTACATCTGTAAGAGTTATGACAAAGGTTAAATAAAATCGAGTAAAGTTAAACTCTTTCTTAAATTATACTAGCAGTAGATTAAAAATTCTGAAGGGTGGTGATCCCCCGAAAGCAAAAATTGCAACACAAAAAGAGAAAATTGCAGACTCGGTTTTATTGAGTCTGTTCATGAGCAGTAATTGAAAGTGCAACACTGCTCTCACCCCCTAGCACCGGCTTAAGCGGTATTCAATTTTCAGAACATGAAGTACTGAAATTCATGGCCTCGAAGGATCAGAAGGTATAACAACACTGAGAATGAAATACGGGGCGACGTTTTACGGCCGCCACACAAGCACTTAACACCTGCTGTTGTGAAGATTATAAATTCTGAAGGGTGGTGATCCCCCGAAAGCAAAAATTGCAACACAAAAAGAGAAAATTGCAGACTCGGTTTTATTGAGTCTGTTCATGAGCAGTAATTGAAAGTGCAACACTGCTAAGTTCGCGGGAGTTGTTCAACATATCATGAACGTGTGTCAAAGCACTATGACCGGGGGTCGCTATTCTTTTTAAAAAATACTGACCGGGGGTCGATATTCCTAAAAAATGTGACCCCCTATGTACAAAATACTTGGGTTCAATTAGCAAGTGAGTGAGTGCGTGCGTGAGTGTTTGTGTGCTTGCATGTATGCGAGCGTTTCTAAGTGTATGTGTAAGTATCGGTATATGTGCGGGCGTGCGTGCATATGTGTACCGGTATGAGTGCGTACATGCGTGCGTGTGTGTAATTGTGTATGTACATGCGTGTTGTGTGTGTGTGCGTGTGAGCGTGCGTGTGTGCGCATGCGTGCGGGTGTATGTTTTGTTGAAACAAAGACAGGGAGTCACTATTCTATGGGGGTCACAATTCTCCGTAAGGGGTCAGTTTTCTTCGTGTGCAGGGGTCGTAATATTATGATCGGGGGTCAAAATACTATGACCGGGGTGTCACTATTTTTTAAAAAATACTGACCGGGGGGTTAGTATTCTATGGGGGTCAATTTACTTCGTTACACCGGCAGATCATGTCTCTTCAGCTTTATTAGCCGTGGACCATACAGTTAAAACTCGATACTACGAAATGTATAACGCGAAATAAAGTACATGGTTAACAGATGAAGCTTGGCCTATTTATGTACATGTATCTACATTATAAATTGATCAATTACCGTCTCAAGCAACTTCTCAAGACTTGTGGTAAAGAACTACCTTTGTATTTAGAAGGATGTCTCCAAACTATTTTGACTATTGTAACACTGAGTTATATGCTTTGATGTGTTCATTTCAAGACCTTCAAGAGTGAACATTATAAATAACACAGCTTTCATTGATTTCCTTAAAACAAATACAGTACAAAAGTCCTCTGAAGCAACCACGTGGGTCTATACCGCTTCATGACAGTGTATATGTACTATACAATAAACAAGGGTTCTAACTGACAGAACGGACACCCGTGTACCTCAAGTACAAATAAAAACTCTTACATTTTATATGATAATTTCGTAATTCTTTCGGTTACTGAAAGTAAAGATATTTCACTACCAAGTAAGTATACTCTTCTGACGGTATCAAATACATTATTATAAATCCAACAATGATTTTCTCAATTTTGTACGTGTTTTCTGGGTCATTGACAAACGTTCATTCACCCCGGTCTCACCCTATCACATCGATAATCTTACCATATGCAACTCAAAAGATGGCGTGATTCAATAAAACGATTCGATTCTATCACCGATCTCCATCTTTTTAGTCCCCAGCATCAAACGAATGATGTAAAACTAGCTATATTTGTAAGTTAGCTTCAAATCGTAGAGGAAGGAGCCATTGTACGTGACGTCACGGATTTCCCAAGTTTCCTTCGCTCATCAAATGAAATGGCTCCATTCATATTTATTGCAAAAATGGCACCATCCGAAATAGAAGCATATCGACAGACAGAAAGGCCGCTGTTGCTAGTTGCTTACTTATTTAGAGGACAAAACAAACGGAGGTTAGTGATAGAATTTGGTTGTTTTATTGAATCACGCCATCTTTTGAACTGCAAATCGCCAGGTTATTGCTGTGATATAGTGGGACCGGGGTGAACGAACGTTTGTCAATGAACCCAGGAAACACATGACATTTTGAGAAAATCATCGCTGGATTGATAATTGTGCATAAGTTACCGTCAGAAGATTATACTTATTTGATAGTAAACTATATTGGCTTTCAATAGCCGAAGGAATTGCGAAAGTATCATTGAAATTGTAAGAGTTACAGTCATATTTGTACTCGTGGTACACGGATGGTTGGGGCCCTTGTTGTTATATAGTACATATAGACCCCCATGAAGCGGTCCAGACCCCTGTGGAAGCAACCACCCAATAAATAAACATGATTGGCTTCAACACGCAGGAGGTTGATTAATGCAGGACACAGGAGATTGGCTTAATATTCCTTTCCTTTATATAAACGTGTTTTCACCCGTTTGCAAACAGAATTATTGGCTCCTATTGGAGCCATCTGATCAGGATCGGATCAGTTTGCTAATGGAATTCGAAAGATCTGTTTCTTTACTTTCTAAAATGGCTACAATATTCCATCTTCCATAATTATTTCATGATTACTACTCTGATATGAATGTAAGAAAAAATGTCATCATGTACATTTATTAGTTTATCTTTTTAAAAATGGTATATGAGCACACGATTTTCGGCCTTGACTGAAACTGTAAATATGATTTATATATTATTACAGTAGAAAACAGAATAGATCTAGACCTTAACAAGCAAATTCATTGATAGAATTGATATCCTCTGTATTACCTAGTAAATGGCAAAAGTTGGGGTCGGGGGAGGGTTTGGTTTGGTTTTTATCGGGTTTTATGTCGTTTTAACAGTATTTCTGCCATATCACGATGTCCTGCTGGAGGAAGACATAGAGGTTCTTCTGTGCACAGAACAGATTGCATTGTTTCATGCACAGAGAATGTCCAGGTAGAACCACCGACCTAACGCAAGTCAGCTGGAAGGCTTCCTCACATGAAAAATCCAAATGCCCAGACCGGGATTCGAACCCACAGCGACGATGGGCAAAGCGATTGCCTTTGATGTATACCTAAACCTTAAATAGAAATTTAACCAACTTCATAAATACTCAGGGAGCCAGTAGTGCCTACCGTGCACCCCCTAGACTTTTTTTCATGGGTACCAAAATGTTTAGAAAAGTGTCCTGAATCAGAATCGCGAATGTACTCAAACTTAAATTATTTTAGGCTATGTGTATTTTAACCGTTTCCATGGCAACCCCCCAGTTTTCGTAAAGATGACCCATACCTACAAATTCGCCCATATCACAGCCAGTTTTTGTCCTAAAACTATAAAACTGGTACCAAATGAAAGATAAGACATTGTGCTTTTATTTCCAATTTGATTTTTTAAATTACCTTATTTGCATACTCATGAATATTAATGAGAACATTAAAAATAGTAAAAAAGTATAGAAATAACGTAAACCTTTCATCTTTTTATCCTACAAATATCAGAAAATAACTTCAAATGCAGTTTAACATGATGACGAAATCCCCAGGTAACAGAACATCCAATTCTAGGACCATAGCATCAATTTTAAGCACCATTTTTACCGTTTCCATGGCAGCACCCTACTTTTCGTAATGCTGGTCCGTACTTGCAAAATCGTCCATATCACAGCCAGTTTTTGTCCAAAACCTATAAAACTGGTACCAAATTGGAGATAGGACATTGTGATTTTGTTTCCAGTTTTGTTTTTGAATTACCTTATTTGCATACTCATGGATATTAATGAGAACATTAAAAATAGTAAAAACAATATAGAAATAACGTAAATAATGTAAACTATTCACTTTTTATCCTACAAATATCAGAAAACAATTTCAAATGCAGTTTAACCTGATGACAAAATCCTCAGAAAACAAAATATCAAATTTGAGGACCAAAAATTTAACTCTAAGTAACTTTTTAACTGTTTCCATAGTAACCATTCATTTCACTCTGTTCACACAGTTTTGTTAGTCGACACCTACCTGCACAAATCTTCCATATCACAGGAAGTATTTGTGCTAACTGTATAAAACTGGTACCGAAGTAAAGCTAAGACAGTGTGCTTTGGTCTAAAAGCTATAATAAGGAATTACCTTATTTGCATACACATGAATATTAATGAGAATAATTAAAAATAGCAAAAAAATACAGAAATAACGTAAACCTCTCAATTTTTATCCTACAAATTTATTTATCTAATAATCTTGGTGATATTCAGTGATCATAGTAAACTTAAGCTAACCATTTTCCATATTTGTTTGCTTTATAAGAGAAAGACTGGTGTCTGTCGAAAATTTCAACATCTATTACTGTTCTCATAAATATTCATACATATGCAAATTAGTTTATATCAGAAAAGTAATATTTACTATTAAAGTAATGCCTCATATCTATGTTTGTAACAATTGATTTCATGATTCATCAAAAATAATCGAGATCTAGCGGAGTATTACAGTTGGATGTCAAATTTCCAAAACTTGTGAAATTATCGGTTACCATGGAAACCATTACGATCTTACTTACAGTTCATTGTTTGGGTATCAATTAAGATGATTAGCTTTCTGAGTATTTTGTCATCAATTTAAATTACATTTGAAGTTGTTTTCTGATATTGGTAGGATAAAAATTGAGAGGTTTACGTTATTTCTGTATTTTTTTGCTTTTTTTAAATTATTCTCATTAATATTCATGTGTATGCAAATAAGGTAATTCCTTATTATAGCTTTTAAACCAAAGCACAATGTCTTAGCTTAAATTCGGTACCAGTTTTATACAGTTAGCACAAAAACTTCCTGTGATATGGAAGATTTTTGCAGGTAAGTGTCAACTAACAAAAATGTGTGAACAGAGTGAAATGAATGGTTACTATGGAAACAGTTAAAAGTTACTTAGAGTTACATTTTTGGTCCACAAATTTGATATTTTGTTTTCTGAGGATTTTGTCATCAGGTTAAACTGCATTTGAAATTGTTTTCTGATATTTGTAGGATAGAAAGTGAATAGTTTACACTATTTACGTTATTTCTATATTGTTTTTACTATTTTTAATGTTCTCATTAATATTCATAAGTATGCAAATAAGGTAATTTAAGAAAAACACACTGGAAATAAAAGCACAATGTCCTATCTCCAATTTGGTACCAGTTTTATAGGTTTTGGACAAAAACTGGCTGTGATATGGGCGAATTTGTAGGTATGGGTCATCATTACGAAAACTGGGGGGTTGCCATGGAAACGGTTAAAATACACATAGCCTAAAAGAATTTAAGTTTGAGTACATTCACGATTCTGATTCAGGACACTTTTCTGAACATTTTGGTACCCATGAAAAAAAGTCTAGGGGGGGGGGGGGGGGGGGGGGGGGCACGGTAGGCACTACTGGCTCCCTGAGTAAAATATTTGGTCAAATTACTGCTTTCTTCGGCAATCTTTAATAATAGTGTACATGTTTTGTATTTCAAAGGGGAAGACCTGCTAAAAGCCGCATGTCATCTTAAAGTAATATAGCTAGTATATGGGAACGATGCCATGGCAATAACAAAAAGTCGTGTTGAGTTTCTTTGAATTCTGTCAATCCGTTAGAGATATGACATTGGACCGAAAAATATGTGATTTTTGTGTATCAAAGGGCAATAACTCCTAAATGCCGCAAGCGATCTGGAAAAGTAATACATTGGAACGATGCCTCAGTGATAACAAATATTCATGTCGATTTTCATTGAATTCTGTTTATCCGTTACAGAGATATGGCAATGGACGGGAAATGTGGGGTTTTTGTGTATAAAAGGGCAATAACCACTAAATGCCGCAAGTGATCTGGAAAGGTAATACATGGGAACAATGTCCTAGTGATAACACATATTCATGTAATTTCATTGAATTATGTTTATCCGTTACAGAGGTATGGCATCGGACGGAAAATATGTGATATTTACGTATAAAAAGGGCAATAACTCCTAAATGCCACAAGTGATCTGGAAAAGTAATACATGGGAACAATGCTCCAGAGATAAAAAATATTCATGTCGAGTTTCATTGAATTCTGTCGATCTGTTACAGAGATATGCTATTGGACGGAGAAATGTGATTTTTTGCGTATAAAATGGCAATAACTCCTAATTGCCGCAAGCGATCAGGAAAAGTAATACATGGGAACGATACCCCAGTGATAACAAATATTCATGTCGATTTTCATTGAATTCTGTCAATCCGTTACACAGATATGGCATCGAACGGAAACCGGACGGACGGAAGGACAACCCCAAAACAATATCCCACTGCCTTTCGCAGGGGGTATTAAGACGGTTACTGTAGGGTCTACTCTATTTGCAAAATCATAAAAAGTATATTTATGGAGTAAAGCGTTAAGCAGTCGCCTGCCTGAAAAACAAAATATTCTTTACTAAACATGAAGTTTCATTGTATATAATATATTGTAATAGCACACAAAAGTTTAATATTTAATATTGACAAGAACATGCTCCACTGATTGTAAATTTCAAAGAAAGTTGAACAGACAGAAATAAAATAGCAGCCAGACAGGAGATTTGAAAACGACACATGACAGTGCACAGCAACATCAGACAGTACACAGCAACATCAGACAGTACACAGCAACATCAGACAGTACACATCAACATCAGACAGTACACAGCAACATCATGACAGTACACAGCAACATCATGACAGTACACAGCAATATCATGACAGTACATAACAACATCAGACAGTACACAGCAACATCAGACAGTACACAGCAACATCAGACAATACACAGCAACATCATGACAGTACACAGCAACATCAGACAGTACACAGCAACATCAGACAGTACACATCAACATCATGGTCCATGCTTATAAAACGTTTAGTTGGGTCTGAGTTCGTTCTCAAGCTTTTGATTGGTCAGATTTGAGCCAAAGGCTTGAGAACGAACTCAGACTCAACTAAAAGTTTTATAAGCATGGACCTGAAGCTAAAATAAAAAACCGAGAAGAAATGTTTATCTAGCTGGGTGAACTTATGGTCGTTATCACGTTGTGGCCATCACCGCGTACTCCTGATCTGCACTGTTACAGTAAACCAGTGCATTCCAACACATTAGTCCATCTTCATCAACTATGTATGAACATACTCGATAGTGTGCTCTCTCTAGAACACTGACTACTTCGTATTTACCCTTATCTCGCTATTATTGACTTGAGTTTCATTTGCAAACGGTTTGGCCCCAGATGAGACGCCGAGTAACTCGGCGTATCACCGGCATACATGCTGTTTGTCACTCGATCAATAGTTTCTCAAACGTTTAATAGAATCAGAAGTACATATAGTCAAGATTGCCCCCGATCCAAATTTGAGCAGAACTTAAATTCCACAGTGAGACAAGGGATAAACGGAACCAGCATTGCAGAGACGTACGCAGGTGTAACTAGATCGGACGAAACTTCATGGTGTTTTAACTTTAAAGAGACTTTACTTGAAGGAGCTGTAACTTTGATATGCATTTTTTTCCATATAAACGCCTTTTCACGCTTTTGCAAACAAGTAGATCCAGATCAGACGGATCCTGTAGGATCAGAGTCTGCTCTAGATCTGACTCTAGTTTCTATTAATACCAAAAAGACATCTTTACATATGCCATTATAAATATCAGCTAATAAATGATTATTCAACACGGAAAGGGTTAAGGAGACCGTTCTTGAAGGAGTGTAACTTTAAGGAGAAAGGTGTAACATTCAGGAGACCTTCCTTGAATGAATTCAACTTTATGGAGACATTAATTTAAAGAATTGTAACTTTAAGATCTTACTTGAAGGAGTTGTAACTTTAAGGAGACGTAACTTGAAGGAATTGTAACTTTATAGAGACCTTTCTTGAAGGAATTATAACTTTAAGGAGACCTTACTTGAAAGAGTTGGAACTTTACAGAGGTCTCACTTGAAGGAGTGGTAACTGTACGGAGGCCTGACATGGAGTTGTAACTTTAAAGTGACCTTACTTGAACTAGTGTAACATTAAAAAGACCTAACTTGAAGGATTGTAACTTCCAGGAGACTTAACTTTAAACAGTTACTAAAACATTACATGAATTTTAACGCCATGATTGCTTTTTTGAAACTTCACTTTATTTGGATTTCGACCGTAACATGCCTGAATAATTCCGATGTAGATTTCTTTCAGGAATTTCAGACTGGGATTCGGGCCAACAGGTCTTCGTGTGATCTTATCAAAACAGAGACAGAATATTGGAGGTGCTTAATAATGTGTCGAAGGAGGCCATCGTGCACAGCCGTGAGCTATCATGGAAACATGCATATCTGCTTTCTAAGCCACCAGCCAGATCCTGTGATGGTCGAGAGTAAGGGATTTATGTTTTCCAGAAAGTCCGACTGGCCACAGGTATTTTCAATGTCCTAACTTGTAAAAACTGATGGGACGTTTAGATTTACTCTAGCTAAGTTCTTCCATCTGTCCTCAGTTCTTCCGTCGATTCTGAGTTCCTTCGTCAGTCTTCAATTATCCGTCATTCCACGGTTCTTCCATCAGTCCTCAGTTCATACGCCCGCCCTAGGTCCATCCGTTGTCCCAGTTTTACCGTAAAATCCAAATTCTATCAGTCCTCAGTTCTTCTGTCAGTCCCCAGTTCTTCCGCCAGTCTTCAGTTCTTCCATCAGTCCTCGGTTTTCCGCTACTGCCAAGATCTTCGCTCAGTCCTCAGGTCTTACGCCAGTCCTCAGAGTTTCCGCCAATCTTCAGTTCTGTCAATCCGCACATCTTTCGTCATTCCACAGTCCTTCCATCAGCCATCATTTCTCCTATGAGTCTCCATTTCTTCCACCAGTCCCCAGTTCTTCCGTCATTCCTCAGTTCTTCCGTCAGTACCCAGTTCTTCCGTCAGTTCTTCCGTCATTCCTCAGCCGCTCCATTAGTTCTTCCGCCAGTCATCAGTTGTTCCTTCAGACCTCTGTTATTCCGTTAGTCCTCAGTTCTGCAATCTGTCTTCAGTTCTTCCATCAGTCCTCAGTTTTTTTCTGTCAGTACTTTCGTCAGTCCTAAGTTCTTCCGCTAGTCCCCAGTTCTTCCGTCCGCCCTCAGTTCTTCTTTCAGTCTTCAGTTCTTTCATCAGTCCTCAGTTCTTCCATCAATCCTGCCATTACAGATTTGGTTCATTTAGCTCATACATATAACTCAATATGAGCATGATCTGGGGTTATAAAACATTAGATTGAGTCTGAGCTCAAACTCTGCCCAATCAAATACTTGGGAATAAACTCAGACTCAGTGCAGTCAATATTGGGAATAAACTCCGACCCAGAGCCTAGAGACACGGAACGTGATAGGCTGCTCGATTGTTTTGTGTGCGCACATTTAGAATGAGAATTACCTCCAACCAGAGTTAATATCACTGGTATAAGTCAAACACACTCGTATATCCATACATGTATCAGACTAATTACAATAATTAATCCTTCACCTGATGACTATTCATGTAATAAATAAGGACGTCATGAATAGTAACCCTTTCCCAGTTCTTTATTGGTGTAAGAAACAATGTCAACACGATTATTTATTAGCTCGATTTTTATAATGTAATTTTTTAAGGGAATGTTTTTCGTTGACAAATATTGTAGAATCAAAATCTATATCACGTCAAAGGCAAGCAAAGCAGATCCTGATAAGACGGCTCCTGTATGAGCCGTCTGATCAAGATCTAGTATGTTTGTAAATGTGTGAATATGTGTTTATATGAAGGAAAGGGTTAGTTAGATGAACCATTTACATGTCATATGGACTAAGACTGTTTTGGCATGGTAACAGTACCATGCATTTATATTACCAAATAAGCAAACAGAAGAAACCCTGATCTGGGTTTACTCTGGCAAGGCGTTAAAGACTCCTCTACCAGACACGGGGTTAATATGACGTAACATATAGTGAATACTTATTATCAACCCTTTACTGAATGAATATTCATGTAAAAATTATGACATTGTAAATATTATTTATTATAAAATATATGAGATTTATAATACGTCATAATGAAGTAGAGCAAATCTGGATCAGACGGCTGATACTGAGTCCGTCTGATTTGTTTTTACGCTATCTTCAAATACGTGTCAAGGCTTTTTAATAAAAATAAAAGGGCTAAACCTTATTACAGTTTCAAATAAAACGGGCTTGAAACTATATGTTTGACATTTGACATTGAGGAATGACGCTGACATTCACAAAGTTACAGTTTCGTGAGATGCCAGCTACATCTCTATCTTTAATATTTCAAAGGTTTTGAATAAATAAATTGGTTACATTAAACCTTTACTCCATGAATATTCATGTAAGAAATAATGACGTCTTAAATATTAATTAAATTAATTGTTATCACATAGCACATGGACACAAGAAGTGTTGGTCATGGCAGAAACTGTACAATCATATCTATCATTATATAAGAAGCAAATAAAGCAGACCTGGGAGCAGACGGCCCCAACAGGAGTCGTTTGATCTGTGTCTATATTATATGAAAGGTGCAGAAAGTTGTATTTGTGGAGTAAAGGGTTAAATATTTTTTGTCCATATTTACAGGAGTATTACACGTGGTGCAACGATCGATGCGAAGCGGGGCAAGTGTGTCATTATGAAAGAGAGACATGTGGTATCAATGGTAAATATCCAGAATACCGTACGGGGTGAATATTTTATGCACACACAACGTCAAAACAACATCCGACTGATTGCGGCAATAAATAGTTAAATAAATGTGTAGCGGTGCGATGCAGAGCACTTAAACTGAACTTTTACAGAAGTGGCCTACGGGGGATTCTGACTGATCTGCTTGAATGCACGAATACTTCTATACTTCTAACAGAAATGTGAGATAGGTACTATAGCCACATATTCAATAGTTATAGGTTATGATGACTTTAGGACTATTGAATTATAGTTCGACTGTACTTTTCTATTTATAGAAATTGCAACCATTCTAATTTATGGGTAAGTCAGGATTTTGACACAGAAGGCACACTATCCTTATTATACCGTGATAGGTAGTTATTTCCAGAAAAAGCATGGTTTGTAACGCGTTTTACCTCTACGGATGGACTCGTCCTAAAGGTCACAGCTCACGGGTCAAAATCGAACCATAGTAGATGTTTATAATAACATTATGAAAAACGGAATTTGAGCCATGCGAGAAACTGTAGAGATAGCTCTACATGTATGTTAAATCACAAGCAAACAGAAGTGACCCTGTTCAGATATCGAATCTGTCGGATCTAGGTGTCGTTTGTTTGCAAACGTGTCCAAAAGGCTTCTCTATGAAATCAAGGTTTAAAACAGCTTTAGAGGGTTTCGTTTCTCCACGTTGGACATTGCTTTTGTTTGCTAATATGTAGAGGAATAGTTATGCCAATGATTAAACGATTCTAAACATGCGTGGAGTTGTATAAGCTGTGTTTACAATATTTACATAATGCAATATCTCATTTGCGATACTAAATGGTTTGTTAAAGAACAGTGATTCACAAAGCATTTCTGGCCACTTGGTTATAAATAAGATTTGAAACAAAAAAATGTATTAAAATAATTGTTGCACTTTAAATTACGAATTCATATCGACTCCAGTGAACCTGAAGTAGGAATCTTAAATGTGTATTCTATATGCAGTTATACAGTGTATTCTATATGCAGTTATACAGTGTATTCTATATGCAGTTATACAGTGTATTCTATATGCAGTTATACAGTGTATTCTATATGCAGTTATACAGTGTATTCTATATGCAGTTATACAGTGTATTCTATATGCAGTGTATTCTATATGCAGTTATACAGTGTATTCTATATGCAGGTATACAGTGTATTCTATATGCAGTTATACAGTGTATTCTATATGCAGTTATACAGTGTATTCTATATGCAGTTGAACGTCGACATTACTCGGTTAATATAAACTTCAAGATAACTCGAAGTAAAAGTTCCGTCCATCCAAAATTTACAATACAGAAATTGTTCTAAAATGTATACCCAGCATATCTAGAAATACATGGGACAGTTTAGTGCAGGTCAGAGGTAATGCTTAAAGGGCTCCTGCAAGAGTTCTAAAGTTTTTAAACCCATTTGCTCCCAGTGGATTCTTCCATGTTTATATATTGGATTAGTCCATTTTTTTAATCTAAGGGGTGTCTGGCCTAAATTTTCTATTTCGTTTTGTTTTATATTAAAATTCCTATCAGCAAACAGTGTAGACTCTGATCAGACGCCGCATTATGCGGGGGTCTCATCAGAGTCTACACTGTTTGCCTACGTCCCATATATGGGATCATGGGAGCAAATAGGTTAATATTACTGTAGACATGCATTAAGCTGTGAACTTGTAAAATTGTCCAGTTTAGGCGATTCGAAAGTATAGTCCCTTGAAGTTCGAGATATTGAAGTTCAAATGTGTTCGTCAAGTGACATTCAATCTATTCTATCGATGCAACTGTGAATGATCTTACATTTGCAATTGGGTAAAAACCCTGACAGAGACACGCCTAAAATTTGAGAACGATGTGAGATAAACACTGTGGTGCAAGCTGTACGGCCGCAAATGTTTCGACTTTTATAAGATGGCGGACAAAACGGAGGCTGAAAGGTAAGCATCACATTTTTACACTGTTTAAACTATGTAGATCTTTCTTTCAGTCATTTAATTGGTGCCATAACACACACAGAATTATAATGCCCGTCAACAGCGGCGTACCCCCTTATGGTTCATGTCTGTGTGTAAGGCTCAAAATCTTCGGCAAACTTTGCAGAAACTGAAAGTCAGAAATCGAATCGAGAAGGAGGTCATATTTTGCCTCATTGTAAGCTTACCAACTACGCTAAATATTTTCTAACACTGTGGATATATGTATCTGAGCCCGATATTAACGCTGAGTTACCTAGTTTGTGGCACAAATCTACATTTTGTCTTTTGGAGACGTTTGAAAATAATGTTAAGTGTACGGTTTAGCCATTAGAGGTAAAAGTGCACTGTACGGTTTAGACCCGATGTTTTTTGTACGGTTTAGCGACGATTTTCTTCCGAAAAACTGTACGGTTTAGACACAAAACAAATGCTACCATTTGAATATGCGTCGTAGGTCTATATAGTATAATCCAAACTATTTATTATGGATCTTCCTTCATGCAATGTATAAATTCTGAAGGGTGGTGATCCCCCGAAAGCAAAAATTGCAACACAAAAAGAGAAAATTGCAGACTCGGTTTTATTGAGTCTGTTCATGTGTTTGCAATTATGACAGCATATCACAAAAATTAGGATCGAGATCAGAAGCACAGTATATAATTGGTTTAAACGTATTTTATTTTTAAATATTTGCATGAATATTGTAATGATAACACAAAGGAAAAGAAAAGGATGGAAACGAAAACAAGACTGCTTATTGTGTTTCTCCCCCATCACCGTAACAACTGCACTCGCTTTATGCAGAAATGACTGCCCGTTATTGTACTATATTAATTGTACTGAACAACTAATTAAATTAATTTAGCAGGATATATCAGTTTATACAAAAACTTTTTGAGAAAGATACTTCAGAATAAAAAAAAATAAATAAATAAAAGAAAGAAACAAAAAAGAAAACAAAGGAAACAGCTTAAGAAGAAGTGCGATGCGTTCTCAACGAGGCCACATGTACACAAAGCAGTGTCAGATATGTTCTTTGAGAATAGGTCATGGTTCAAGAAACTGCAGTTTGTACGAAGCCTCTTGTGCAGGAGCTGCTGTTTTCTGACACCGTAATAAAATGTTTGGGAACAGTTAGCAGATTGATATTCAAAGACGTTTTGAATGCGTTTAGAGTAGAAGATTGGTTTTTTTTTCATTTTCGGAGAGGTTGTTCCATTCCTGTATTGTTGCAAGGAGGAAAGAGTTGCTATAATGGGTTGTGCGACAGGCCAGAGGTTGAATATCACCAGCGTTTCTTAATCTTAAATTGCATCGAGAAACACTTCCAGCCACTTCAGGTACCAGTTCTGTGAGATATTTTGGAGTTAAATGAAACACCATTTTATAAAGAGAATAAGTCTGTGTTTTACGTCTGGTTTCAAGGCGTTTCGATCCAACTTCATGCATTAATTTACCAACAGAAACCAAGTTAGTTGTCCCAGTTACTATACGGGTAGCTTCATATTGATTTTTTCAAAACTGTTAGATTCTCTGGCATTACAGTTATCAAATATAGTATCATCGTATTCTAAAATAGGTATCACGAAATATACGTAGATTGTTTCAAGGGAATATCTGTCCGAAGTGAATTTCTTGTCCATGCCTTAGTAGCGATATATTCGATATGACAGTGCCATGTTAGATCACGTGAGAGATGAACGCCAATGTGCTTATGTGAATCTACTTCATGAATTTGATGGTCTTGCATATATACGGATGAGACATTTTTCTCGAGATTATTAACGACTCGGTCTTCTTAGGATTGAATTCAACTAGCCATTTCTCTGCCTTTTTAATATATTATTATTGATATTTGTTGCCATATGTACGGGAGTAATACCTACACTTAACAAGCTAGTGTCGTTAGCAAACAAACGAATGTTCCATCCAATGTCTCTAACAATATCATTTATAAAAACAAGAAATAACAATGGACCTAACATATATCCTTGTGGAACACCAGCTTCATAGTATTCCAGTCAGAGAATTAGGTACCATGTAAAATTACACGCTGCATTCTTTCAGTAAGATAACTGGAAAACCAGAATAGAATTATGGGTAGAACATGACCTGGATATATACTGGTTATTAAACATTTAAGGACAATGTTTTACTTTAAAAATTGAAGTGAATTGGTTTTTAAGTTTAACTAACATGTTTTTTTTGACATGCCGGCAATTCATTTAGCGAACATAATGGTTAATCTGTAGCATCTGTCAGAAAAAAGAACCTACCCTCGGATTATGTTTTACAGGCATTTAGTTGAGTTGATGTAATTTAGCACTTGGTCGATATCTTGTCGGTTTCGCGATGACGGATCTGGGCTGAGTCTGTATGGAATGTCTAAATGCCATTTCGTAGGGCATACATGCATTTTAAAAGTGACATAAAAATAAACGTGAAATAATTATATAACAGAAAAGGTTAATGAGAAAAAAAACATATATTTATTGGACCAAATAAATTGCCAAGTCTAAAATCTTCGTCAATATATTGAATTTCAATGGTTTGCATTTCACCATTTAGAATTATTTTGCTTGTTTATTTCAAAACGTCTGGTATTACATTAAAAGTTAATGTACGTTGCCCCGACTTTCCCGATACATGTATATATGACTTAGCTCTTTTCTTCTAATTTTCATTAGATTTCTCGGATTGGCATCTACACAGTGGCTGATGGTTTCCTTTGTCTCGCAATAGTAACAAGCAAATAATCTGAAAAGATATGTAAAGTAATGTAAAGTAACAGGACAAAGTGCTTGACTTAATTTCAGACGCTCTGTATTATCATTAGGACTGAAACGGGTAAAACACTTTTACCCAAATACCCAATCAGTTAAACTTAAAAATCAATTCACTTCAACACTTTTTAAGTATAACATTGTCTTCAAATGTTAACTAGTATAGATCCAGATTATATGCTATGCTTTTGTTCTCGATCCTAATTGTTTGTAATATACTGTCAAAATCGCAAATAGGCATTGTGTGAAGGAATATCTAAACTAGTTAGTTGGGATTACACTATCTAGACCTACGACGCATATTCAAACGTTAGTATTTGTATGTGTCTAAACCGTACAGTTTTTTGTACGAAATTCGTGTCTAAACCGTACAAAATACATCGGGTCTAAACCGTACAGTGCACTTTTACCACTACGGGCTAAACCGTACACTCGACATTTTTTTCAACCCTCTCAAAAAGACAAAATGTAGATTTGTGCTTCAAACTAATTAACTCAACGTTAATATCGGACTCAAATGCATATACCCACAGTGTTAGAAAAGGCTTAGCGTTGTTGGTAAGCTTACAATGAGGCAAAATATGACCTCCTTCTCGATTCGATTTCTGATTTTCGGTTTCTGCATTGTTTACGGAAGATTTTGAGCCTTACACACCGACATGAACCATTTGGAGGTAAACCGCTGTTGACGGGCATTATAATTCTGTGTTATGACACCAACTAAAAGACGGAAAGAAAAATCTACATTGTTTAAAAAGTGTAAAAATGTGATGCTTACCTTTCAGCCTCCTGTTCGTCCGCCATCTTGGAAAAGTCTAAACATTCGCGACCGTACAGCTTGCACTACAGTGATAAATCTCTAGACTAAAGTGAATGAGATTGGAACATTTTGAAATGAGCATCTTCTTTGGACTGGCATTGCCAGTTATGAGGGTCAATCTGTATAAACAAGCAGCGAAACTGAATAAATTTTGTTTATCTGTTTGCCTTAAATTACAGTACACATGTTGAATTTTAACTTTTATATATTCCCATATTTATTAGCTCGTCTGTTTCGAGCTATTGTGATCACTTGGTCGTAGGCGTTGTCGTACTTGTAGGCGTTGGCGTCGTCGTCGTCGTCGCGCAAAAAAAACAACAATGTAGCTGATTAATCAAAAAGTATAAGAGGTATCAACATGAAACTTCATAGGTTGGTAGAGAAGTTAAGGAGAAGTGTATATAATGGACAGGCACCAAATCAGAAGAGCGTTGGCACCGCACGCGGCTCTTGTTTGGACAAACTGCTATAGCGTTGTTATAACCATCATATGTTAACCGGCATTACGTTTAACGCTGAATTTACATAAGTGTTTCATTGTAGAGTGCACACATTATGAAATAACAGTTTTTATGGTTATTAATTTTTATGCTTTCTTAAATGTATATTTGTGTATTACCGGATATATATCCTTTCTCGATTTTTATTTCTTTCTGATTTTATTTTTGTCAATGTACAACGCCTTTGAATGCATTATTTGCAAAAATAGGCTTTTAACCAAGTGATCAAGTTTCAAGAAATATGTAAACTTGCTAAAGAATTTTGAATGACAAACTCAGTTAATTAGTTCAGATGGCTTCTCTAATACCTGGGTGTACATTATTTGAAGATGCCAATGCATGCATACCCCGCATTCAGTGGGTTAATTTCTTCTAATATGCAAATTAATCTAAAGTCAAATTCGAATCACCTCTAAATAATGTTTTGGAATCTTGGGTTGTGTGGCATCACTGACATGTTATCTTGGTTGCCCAAATACGGCATATCTACACAGCTTGTATCGCATTATTAGTACCATCATATGTTAGCGGGGTAATAACTTGTGATACACCATTAAACCTTCATGGGATGTTCCTTGCCTGCTCCGCAGCAACGTCATTTAGAAAACTGCGACACTAAAAAGATCACGTGGTGCCAAAGGATGTAGAACATAAATGTACTCTACGATCACCGATTCATAACAAACGATGAACGCCCATACACACATCATACACACCCATACACACAACACACACAACCATACACACATCATACACACCCATACACACATCATACACACCCATACATACATAATACATATACACCATACACATATAACTTTTGGTTCTTTTGCATGTAACAACCAAAAACAAACAAATAAAACAAAAACACACACAGATAAAACCACCACCAACAAAATCCACAGAAAAGAAAACAAAACACATAACTATGCGCATGCGTATACACACATTTTAAACAATACACGTCGGTGAGGAAGTGGATGAAATTCGCTTTGAAAATATTGGAACAGTTACACTTAATAAAATTATAAAGCCTGAACTCCTTTCTTGATATCCTTTCCATACGTTAATAAGCTTGGGTCAAGAACGTCACTTTATATCCTTACTACCCCCTGTTGCATTCAATAATATGCCATAAAATTTTATGTCCCTCAACGCTATATATGTATTGCCTTTTACCGAACAGTCTTGTTTGTCGTTCTTGTTTTAGAATGCCCGTGGCCCGAAAACCCAGACAACGGAATCATTCTTGGAAACAACCGAGGTTTTCACGACAAAATCGCATATCTCTGCGACAGGGGATTCGTGGTACGTAAGCGTCCCAGTCGAAAATGTAAAAAAGGCTACTGGAAGGGTGCTGAACCAATCTGTAAAAATGTGTAGTAGAAGGGTGACAACCCAGTTTGTCAACTAATGTAGCAGAAAGGTGCAGTTACAGTTGGTCATATAATGTAGCAGAAATACGCACGCTCCTGGAGAAAATACAAGCGGATCATGCCAGCAAATTTTAGAAAGAAAAAAACTGCTTAGATATTGTCTTGTTTCATGATGTTATATACAACAACATATAATAATATATTTTTATAAAATGAGAGGAATGAATCTAACCACTGTTTCAACTGGACATATAATCTATATAAATATATACACATTGTAGCTAGATGCACTTTGCCTGATACAAGTACTCGTACATTGTAGTTAACCCATTACCTCATATCTTGTTTTAGACCCATTGCCTCATAGGCTATTTTAAAACATTCCTTCATGAAATAATTTTAGACCCAACCTCTTTCAAGAAATCTGCTGAAAATGAGCGTTTATTAGAAAAAGGAAACGTTTAGAAATGTGAAGTTTTGAAATCACTGTGATAAATAGAGCATTTGCTATATTTGCTCCCTGTTTATCACAGTGTTTTCAAATAGACTTTTACAGAGGCGTCAGAAAGCAGCAATATGAGGTAATGGGTTATGTCAGATATGTGTGTAACATTATAAATGCAGATAATGTTTACTGTTGTTTCATGGTTATTGTCAGATACTGTTATAATGCTATCGCAGCATATGGTCTGACTGGATTTAACATCTCTCATGTAAACAATATTGCCTCCTCTGAATTGCTGAAATTTACACTAAATTTCGATTCGTTAAATCATATTAGAAACCCATTGACCTAGTGTCAAACAGCCTTGGATCCTGATATGACACAGACTTACTCAGTGTTTAATCTGGATTCAAACTGTTTTCAAACTCCAGCCATTACGCGTTTATTATTAAAAGGGTTAATTGCAAATAAACGTTAATAGAATAATCTCTTAACTTGTAATGTGCGGAACTGAGTGTATAAGATCTTCGCAAACAGTGTAGACCCATATCAAAGAAATAATCCACCAACCTAATATGTATACCCAAACCATTAGTTCCCCTCTACCCTGTTTTCATACTCGTAAATTATACTCTCTAATACAGAGTGGAGACTTTCGTTAAATAATGAACGGATCATTCCATTTTGAAAATTACTGTGAATATACATCAGTACAGAAATATCGTAGAAACTGCATACAGCGATAAATATAGGGGTATATATGATCAATAGGTTGCGTAATGCAGGTCAACAATAATGTAGAACCCCTAGAGGAGCTTTCTGCGTGACGTCTGTCCTGTATATAAGGTAGCATCTGTCTAAAACCCAATGATTAAATTTATTTTTGTGTAGTCGCTGTTGACATGTTTTACTGTATGTATTCTTATAGCTGTTGGCATTTAACCCTTCGCTTGCTATTCACGTCAATATACGTATCGGTAAATAGTGAAGACCCAGATGAGACAGCTCCTGCAGGAGCTGTCTCATCAGGGTCTGCACTATTTACAAGTTGATTGTACAACCAGTGCACTTCACAGCAGTGATTGCACAGTGAAATATGTGTACACAGTGAAGATATATATAATTATACAACAGGGCATGGGTAAAGAAAGAGAAATATATTTTAAAATTCAGCAAGCGAAGGGTTAACACAATTGTGAAATCTTTAAAGCAGGAAAAATTATGTCCAACCGATCAACCTTTGAAATATGAATAATCAAAGAGGAATGGCCCATCAGTCTTAATCTGCATATACCTTCAGTGTGAAATACTTAAATGTTCAAGCGGGTTTGAATGACAAGCTGTTTAGACCATCCTCAGGGGGATCCACTAGGAACCCTCTGATCTAGGTCTTCATTGTTTGAAAATACTAGTACCCTCGATGGTTTAACTCGTTAATTAATTAGATGAAACAAAGTAACTGAAGCGTAGTGAGCAAAGTAAACATTGATCTTCACAGAAGTAATCAATTCTAAACTCAGCTTGTCTCTCTACACTTTTTGTTCATCAGCTATTTAAATAAATTACTCGTTTGTGACGTGAAAGTTTGTTGCTTGTTCTCCTTTTTAAAACGAAAATAACAAGAATAAAAATATGCCATAAATTCCAGGCAGTCACAGCTAAAAGTTATAATATATAATATTTAGCATACTATAACAGAATTTGTGATTACCCAAGCAAACCGACTGATACGAGATAAGATCCAGAGTGGCTTGGTAATTGATACACTGATTGGAAAATGACACAGATACACAGTGTGCAAACACCGTCTACTCAGTATGTTAACCCTTTCCTCCATAAATACGCCTTTCTATGCCACTGTAATAGTCACTTCTTAAAACCATTGTGATAAATAGAGCATGTTTTCCTATAGGAGCAAATGCTCTGTTTATCACAATGGTTTAAAACTAGGAAATTCTAAAATTTTCCTTTTCTGTAGTTAATGCTCCTTTCGGTAGATTAATTCAAAGAGGTTGGATCTAAAACAAAGCCTATGAGAGAAAAGGTTAAAGCCTAATTATACAACACAGTACAATACGTATTTATTGCATGATATATACATCCTATGCGTCAGACAAACAGTGCGCAATTCAAAGAAATAAAATCAGATATTATTAGACCTTCAAACATTAACCCTTACAACCCTGGATTGAAATGGACTATTCCAAACAGATCAAGCGTATGGTGAATATTTAGGGATTTGTCTAAAGAAATGTGTGACATGACAAACAGTGCATACCCTGATGGTTTCTTTATGGAGTAAACGGTTAAGCTGCCTAAAATACCTAAATTTACTAACTATCCAGTCTAGAGGCGGTTTACTGTATCATGTGACAGTCCCTACAATAAACTCATAGTTTCAGTAACATCATATAACTTGGTATTGTTATGTCCAATTATTATTATGACGATTATCAATTTGAACTTCTTTTAACTCATTCCCTCATAGGCTATATTTAGATCCAACCACTTTGAATAAATCTACCGAAAGGAGCACAAAATTAACTAGAAAAAAGGATTGTTTTTAGAATTTGCAGTTTGAAACCATTGTGATAAATAGAACATTTGCTCCTATAGGAACACATGCTCTATTTATCACAATGGCTTCTACAGATGACTTTTACAGAGGCGTAGAAAGGCGTATTAATGGAGGAAAGGGTTAAGCATATAACCAATTGATGTATGTACTTTCGAGATGTTTTTACAACGCTCTGCAAGTAGAGACTACCACTTAACACATTGTATATAATAACACTCAACAATTTAATATTTAATATGGACAGGATCATGCTCCATTTATTTTGAATTTCTGGGTTATAATCGAGCAAAATAGAAGCAATAAAAACAAGAAGTTGCAGAAAAGTTTTTAGCTGGATGAATTCATGGATGTCACGTGTTGACCTTCGCCATATACTCTTGGTCTGTATTGTACCGTTTGTTTAGAGTTATTGTTGGATTTGACGACTGTAAATCAGTACATTCCAACGTACCGGCTCATCTTCGTCGAGTGTGAACATTTTTACCATAACGCTTATGTCGTATTTGTCCTGATCTCGCTATTCTCGACATGGGTCTGAGATATAAAACTTCTGAGTCTGAGTTAATTCTCAAGTATCGGATTGGTCAGATTTTGAGCTTGCTCAAAATCTGACCAATCAGATGCTTGAGAATGTGTTATAACCTCAGGGTCAGATTAAACAGGATCCACGATGCTTGAAGCTTGGTCAGTAGCTTCTCAAAAGATTAATCGAGTTGGAAGTACATGTAGTCAAAACTGCCGAATCCAAAATTGAGCAACTGGATAAGGGTTAATTGAAAATGGCATTGTAGAGACTGTGTAACACAGGTGGCTACTGCATGTGTAACACAGGTGGCTGCTGTAACTAGTCAAAACTCGATAATCGAACACCCAAACACCTATCATTATTGATCTTTAACACAGGTTGCAGCTTAATGCAGGGTGAAAGTCATGCAGAAAGCTCCTAAAGGAGCTTTCTGCAAGACTTTCACTCTGCATTAAACAGTCATCTGCCTACAAATACATACATTCTTCATTACAAAAAGTTGGTAGTATCGAGTTTTTACTGTAGAACGGGCGAAACTTGGCGGAGTTGTATTACTTGAAAGAGGTGTAACGTTAAGGAGGCCTTAATTAAAGGCAATGTAACTTTAAGGAGGCATCACTTGAAGGAATCGGAACTTTCAGAAGTCTTTACTAGAAGGTGTGTTACTTGAAGAAGGCGTTACTTGAAGGTGTGTAACTTAAAGAGGGTATTGCTTAGAGGATGCCTTACTTGAAGGAATTTTAACTTTAAGGAGGCCTTACTTGAAGTAGTTTTAACTTTATGGGACATTATTTGAAGGAAATGTAACTTTAAAGAGACGATTACTAGAAGGAGTTGTAACTTTAAGGAAGCATTACCTGAAGGAATTGTAGCATTAAGGAGACATTACTTGAAGAAGTAACGTTATGGTGGTTTCACTTTAACCAGTTATATAAACACATAACATGAATTTTAACGCCACGATTGTTTGTTTGAAACTTCAACTTACTTGGATTTCGATCGTAACAGGCCTAACTAACCCTAATGAAGTGTACAAACATCAGAGTTTTCAGGCTGGGATTCGGGTTAACATATCTTCGAGTGATCTTATCAAATTGAACACAGAATATTGGAGGTGCATATTCAAATGTCAAAAGAGACCATCGTGTACAGCCGTGAGCTATCATGGAACACTTCATCTCTGCTATCTAAGTCACCAGCTAGATCTTCCGGTAGTGGAGAGCAAAGGATATGTGTTTTCCAGAAAGTCCGACTGGCCACAGGTATTTTCAGTTCTTGTTATGCCCCAACTTGTGAACACGAATGAGGCGTTTAGATTTACCCTTAGTTCTTCCTTCAGTCCTCAGCTCTTCAATTTCCTCCGTCAGTTCACATTTCATCCGTTAGACCTAGCTATTGAAATAATAGCCATTCAAATAATACTATTTGCACTAGTAATGTCTTGTTCTAGAACAAAATATTATTGCGATATAGCGAACATGTACAGAACCAATCGGAAAGGTGTCTGATCTAACAGACTATGACAAAATTTACTTCTTTTGTGTTTCACATCATGCATGTCAATTAGTTAAACTTCAACATCCCAACCAGTTTTGCAATAAAATTGTTTCATTCTCAACAATGTCTCTGACTGCACAGACTTCGACAAATTCTACGTTCTGTCTTCATTTGATAATTTCTGTCAAGTTTCCAAATATATAGGTTTAAAACACGCTGCTTTTTGGGCAATGTCATAGTTGGCTGATACGCCTATTAGGCTTCCATATCACTCGAATAAGCTTTAAAAGATGTTTGCGACTACCTTCGAAACAAACAAACATATTAGCGACTATAGTCTATCCTTGGTTTCAGCCCATTTGGGCTTTGTTTTTATCCGAGTATGGCCTTTAGAGATTTTTGCAACTACTAGCAACTACCCGAAATGCAACTTATTTATTTCATCTTGAAAATGTTATTGCAATTCTTGTTTTTACTGCAAAAGTGGTTGTCAAGTAATTTCAATACAAATTTGGACATATTTTATACCCCAACCAGTTTCGCAATAAATTTATTGCAAAAGTGGTACCGACTACTCTTTCAATGCCCTATTTTTAAACATAGAAACAGACAATGTATGGTTGGTTTCGTAATTCGCTGAAAATCCCATTTAGGCTTTGTTGGCACTCGGATGTGTCCTATCAAGATGTTCACATCTACTAACAACGGTCTCAAATGCACAAATAACTCATGTCTATCATGTAGAAAATGTTATTTGAATTCTGGGTTTAATTGCGAAACTGGTTGGCAAGTAATTGCAATACAAATTTGTTCACGTTTTACATCCCAACAAGTTTTGCAAAAACATGTTTTCAATTCTTGTCTGATCTAACAGACTATGTCAAATTGTTCTCCTTTTGTGCTTCGCAGCATGTATGTCAATCGTTAAACTGTTCACAATTAATGATTAAAACATTCGGGTGAGCCTAATTATGTGTTTAATTATAAAGCAATTGAAGAGACAGTTTCAACTGTTTGAACATCCCAACCACTTTTGCAATAAAATTGTTTCATGTCTCAACGATGTCTCTGATTGCACCGACTTCGACACATTCTATGTACTGTCTTCATTGTTATAATTCCTGTCAAATTTCAAATAAATAAGTTCGAATCTGGGTGCAGTTTGGACAATTTCGTATATTGCTGATAAGCCTATTTAGACTTCCACATCATCAGAATTAGCTGCGAAAAGATGTTTTCAACTATTCCTAATGTACTGATATGCCCATTTAGGCTTTGTTTTCATCCGGGTATGTCCTACCAGGATGTTTGCAACTACTGGCAAATACACAAAATTTAAGAGTAACTCATTTCTTTCATATAGACAATTTTATTGCAATACTGTTTTTTATTGCAAAACTGGTTGTCAGGTAATTGCAATACAAATTTTGGACACTTTAACATCCCAACCAGTTGTGTTTTTTTTAAATTATTGCAATTCTGTTTCAGAATATATGTACTTCACTACAGCAGATGTTAGTGCTTGTGTGGCGGCCGTAAAAAGTCGGCCCGTTCTTCATTCTCAGTGTTGTTGTATTTTCTGGTCCTTCGGGATCATTAGTTTTGATGTTATTGGTTTTGAAAATTGAATACTGCTTAAGCCGGTGCTAGGAGGCGTGAGTAGTGTTGCACTTTTAATCACTACCCATGAACAGACTCGATAAAACCGAGTCTGCATTTCTACGTTTGCTTTCGATGGATCACCCATTTTCAGAATTTATTATTGCAAAAGTGGTTGTAACATAGAGCTATATCACAAATATGTACAATGTACATGTATATTTCAAAAGATCCAAATCATTTTTTTTATATTGGTCCGGGATTTGAAGTATGTTTTAACCCCCCCACACACGTATTTTATGTATGGATAGAGGTTGATGAGAGGTTGTGCAGTTATTAAGGGTTGTGACTCTAAATTCATTTAAGGTAGTTAATCCCCTTAGTTACTTTTCAGAAGCATTTTTTGTCTGGAGCATAATTTCTCAAATATTGTAGGCACAACTGTGAAACTTTATATATGGATAGAGGGTGATTAGAGGATGTGCAGTCTACAAGGACTGTAACTCTACATTCATTTTTGAAGGGTTTATTCTCATTTGTTACTTTTCATAAGTAATATTTTGTCTAGAGCATAACTTCTCAAGTACTAGTTGTACATTTCTCCACCAATGATTCCCAATGCACCTCAAATTTTGCATTCAAAATGATGTGTTGGTGTGTTAGACATACTTTTCATGTGAGACATCCCTTGATTCTAAGTGTGGATGAAAGGATTATTGAGCTATTGTATTGAAGTCATTGTATCTTTTGAAAGGGTGGTGGGTGGGGCTTCAATCACCTTCAGTAATAGTTCTAGTTCCCTAATTGGTTATATTGAAGAGATTTCGTGTATATTTGCAGGAGTCATACACGTGGTGCAGCGATCGATGTGAAGCTGGACATGCGTGCGATGCACAAAGAGAGACATGTGACAGAAATGGTAAATATCCATCATACCGCATGGGGTGAATATATTTTGTACATGTGAGGTCAATACAATAACCGACCCATTACGTCAATTAATAGTTAAATATATGAGCAACAGTGCGATGCAGAGCACTTAAACTAATCGTTTACAGGAGACTGGATTTCCATAGACGTACAGGGTTTTCTGATGGATCTGCTTGAATGCACAGCCATTACTATAGTTCCGCTAGAAGTGTTTGGTTAAACCCTTTACTCCATGAATATATGTCATAATGAATTTAGGATCATTAACCCATTTCCTCATATTGACGCCATTGGCACCTCTGTAAAAGTCACTTTCTGAAACAATTGTGATAAATAGAGCATTTGCTCCATAGGAGCAGATGCTTTATTTATCACAATGGTTTAAAAACTACACAATTCTAAAATGTCCCTTTTCTCTAGTAAATGATCCTTTTCGATAGATTTATTCAAAGAGTTTGGGTATATAAGTAGGCTATGTGGTAATGGCTTAATTAGTTCACTTATGTAACGACATTATGAACAAGGGAATTCTTATAATGACAGAAACTGTAGAGATATATCTATGTTATTTCATAAGTAAAGTAGAAGTATGGATCATGCAGGAAACACCACTGAGGGGACCCGATCAGATACAGAAGCCGTCTGATCTGGGTCTACTCTGGTTGCTTAAGTGCCAAACGGCGTCTCTATGAAGTAAAGGGTTAAACAAATCGTAACGAATTTCGTTTTTCCGTGTTGGAACATGATATGAGTTTTGCCAGTATGTAGAATACCAGTGATGTCAAATAATTAACGACTGAGGACACTCATGAAATTATATGAGATGTGCTTACAATATTTACAAAAACAGTGTATTATTTCTATCGCATTTGCAATACTACATGTTGTCAGTTTTTGTTAGAGAGCAGTGCTGAACAAGCATTTCTGACCGCTTAGTGGTAATATTTAAAACAAATAAAGTTGGTTCTCAAATTCTTCACTTAGAATTATATTCCCATATTAACTCAAGTGACCTTGCAATGTATTTTTTAATGTCTATTATGTGTACACATTCGTAGTTTTCAATCTATTCCATTGTCCATTGATGCAAACGTGTGTTGCCTTATATACATGTATATTATTGCAAATTGTTAGACAGGGATAGCCTAACATTTGAGACCAATGAGACATAAATCTCTTGACTATAGTGAATGAGATGGTTTGAAAACTTGTGAGATGATCATCCTTTTTAGACGATATCATTGCATATTTGATTTTTGAGGGTTAATATGTATACACAAATGGAAAAGTAGTAAAGTCAAGCAGGCAAAGCCACATGCAAGACGAAACCACCACCAAAACACCGATAGACAGCATGACACACACACACACAACCACACACCCAAACGCACACACACACACACACACACACACACACACACACACACACACACACACACACACACACACACACACACACACACACACACACACACACACACACACACACACACACACACACACACACACACACACACACACACACACACACACACACACACACACACACACACACACACACACACACACACACACACACACACACACACACACACACACACACACACACACACACACACACACACACACACACACACACACACACACACACACACACACACACACACACACACACACACACACACACACACACACACACACACACACACACACACACACACACACACACACACACACACACACACACACACACACACACACACACACACACACACACACACACACACACACACACACACACACACACACACACACACACACACACACACACACACACACGAAATGAACATAGAAAACACCAAAAGAGACACAAGAACCAGGGACAAACGTTCCACAACATGAACAAACCACAAGCACAAAGACGCAAGGCAAACAAAAGGAAGGGTGACAAAGAGAGTACCGCCTTGGCACGGTCAGCAGCAAAAACACCACTGGGGGTTTAAACCGGTTTACGGACGTCCTAACCTCGCACTTCTCTCAAAGTCACCTTAGCTTTACAAATATTGTAAATAAAGGTATCCCCGCTGGACTTACCCACAACATAGACGACGGTGAACACAGGACAACATGTAAAACATAGCATAATAACTGTGACAATCCGTCAAATATGTACTCAATGACTTTGCTGAAGTCAGAGCACCTGCAGGTAAGCCGTTAAGGGCACGACAGGGAAAAAATAATACATGAGTCTGGTAAGCTCCTCCTGTATCCAAGTTTAAGAGTATACCATCATAGAGTACTACCCTCGGCCTGTCATCGCGCAAGCAAAGAGGGAAGCGTAGCTACCGACTGTAAAAGGAATGAAATTGAATAAAGTTTTATATCTATTGGCCTTAAATTGTGTAGTACACTGGTAGACTTTATCAGTAGTTTGCCTTGTTATAATTTAAACGGCCTTACTTTTCGCTATTTCAACGCCGAATTTTCAGAGTGTAAAACCCCAGCTCAGTGTTTCATTGTAGATTCCATTCAATGTGAAAGGCACGTACTAGAGGAACTTGAATGACAAACTGTGTAGAATATGATCAGAGGGAGGGTTCGTACGGTAACCCTCTGATTTTGGGTATTTGCTGTTTGCTACTGTCACATGTCCAACATTTAATGTACACAATATATAGATAAATCTAAAGTCAAATTATCAATGACTATCAGTACCATCATCTGTTAGGAGGGTTATAAACTGGTGATTTACTATCAGTACCATCATCTGTTAGGAGGGTTATAAACTGGTGATGTACTATCAGTACCATCATCTGTTAGGATGGTTATAAACTGGTGATGTACTATCAGTACCATCATCTGTTAGGATGGTTATAAACTGGTGATGTACTATCAGTATCATCATCTGTTAGGAGGGTTATAAACTGGTGATGTACTACCAGCACCATCATCTGTTAGGAGGGTTATAAACTGGTGATGTACTACCAGTATCATCATCTGTTAGGAGGGTTATAACTGGTGATGTACTATCAGTACCATCGTCTGTTAAGAGGGTTATAAACTGGTGATGTACTATCAGTACCATAATCTATTAGGAGGGTTATAAACTGGTGATGTACTATTAGTACCATTAACTGTTAGGAGGGTTATAATTGGTGATGTACTATTGGTACCATTAACTGTTAGGAGGGTTATAAACTTGCTATGTACTATTAGTAACACCATCTATAAGGGGGGTTATAACTGGTGATGTACTATTAATACCATCATCTGTTAGGAGGTTATAATTTGTAATGCCCGATTTACTCTCCTCTTAATGGTTTGACTGGTGATAGCTAGACAAATCCAACTGTCCAACTTATATAGATGAACGCTTGTGCCATTCACATCCCCATTGATTATATTGATGTTCAACGTGCTTTCCAGTATAACTGATAATATCCCATAGTATATATGTAGCACTGGTTATAAAACTTCTGAGTATGAGTCTGATTTCATTCTCATGTACGTGTATCTGATCGGTCAGAATTGGAGCTTGTTCAAAATTTGACCATTCACATGTTTGAGAGTGAACTCAGACCCAAGCAAAACGTTTTACAACCCCGGGGTCTGATACTAAATAAATTTATCTTTTCAAAATGTGACGATTGTTTTCGCTAGATTTCCATATAAAGTATACAATAATTATTAATGTCACTAAAGCTTCAAATTTATTAAAGGGAACTTTACACATTTTCCTTTGTGGTCAACAAAAGTATCAAACAATATATCAGAAATGTCTCCAGAGTCAGACTTAACCACAACATAGTCAAATGCCTGACGACTGACTTCTCTTGAAAGTGTCGATATTTCGTAATTTCGAACTAAATTTCATTGGCCATACTTTGACACTAACTTGTCATCACATGTTGTATTGTTGCAACGTTGTTTTAATAGTTCATTAGAACTTAATACTTTCGGCGCCAAATTTCTAATTGTTGTCTGTAATCTAAGTTTATTAAATCATTCAGTAAAATAAGGAAATGGGATAAATAAATACAAATTTCAAAGGAATAAAGCACATATATAGAAATAGAGATTGAGACAAATAGTGAAGTCCCTGATCAGACGCCGCTTTGAAAAGGCGGCGTTTGATCTGGGACTGCACTATTTGTCGTGGTGCATTTATGCGACTGCAGCGATGAAAGGGTTAACTATAAAGGCCACTTAATGAATGGCTTAAACTTGCTAGAGGGTATTGAATGAACAAAATATTAGTGCATCAAACATACCTCCTTCCTCACGTAGGAGCCTAGCTCTGATCTAGGTCTACATTATTTGCAAATAACAGTGCATATGTGTAGAAAGAGATAATTATTTTTAACTTAAAACCAAAAGGATGCGTGACGACGTTTAAATTTCTTTCTTCGGTGGCACTTCTTACGCCGATAAAGTGAACATCTGTACATTTGACACCGTTTGCAACAAGCGCGTTATTAGGCTTTAACCCATTCGGTGCCAAATTTCTAATTGTCGTCTGCAATTCAATTTGTTAAATCATTCGGTAAAAATAAGGAAATGAGATACATAAATGCAAATTTCAAAGGAATAAAGCACATATATAGAAATAGAAAGACAAAAAATGAAGTCCCTAATCAGACGCCGCCTTGAAAAGGCGACGTCTGATCTGGGACTGCACTATTTGTCGTGGTGCATTTTGCGACATTGGCAGTGAAAGGGCTAACTTTCAGCATGCTGAGTAATTTATTTTAGCACAATTATTCGTCCATTACATTTTCAAGATTCAGTCTGTACTCGATTAGCCTACCTAAATCCAGACAGTGTATCTAATACATGTAGTTTGTATCCTGATGAGCCGCTAACCGAGTTACTCGGCGTTTCAGCAGGATCTAAACGGCTTGTGTAGGTAAACACTCATTCATCCGCTGTACGGTAAAGGCTAATTTGTAAACAATAAAAAACCCTAAGCCTCTAGTTGAGACGAAATTAGATACTTTTAGGAAGATGGTTGCTTAATGCATGATGCAAGTCATGCAGAAAGCTCCTAGAGGAGCTTTCTGCATGCCTTTCACCCTGTATTTAAGCTGCCACATGTGTCAAAGGCTAATATTTATATTAAATAGTACGTCCGGTTTAGAGGGACTTTACTCTTTTACTAATCATTCATATAAATCAGTCAATGCCAAAAAGTGTACACATATCCATATAGCACGACAAACGTTACATAATTCTATTTAAAAAAATCAATAAAATAATTTGTATTCAATAATTGTTAATGTTCCGTTTGATTAGTAGAATTAACTGGTATGTACAAAATTGTTCTTGTTAAATGAGTAATTGCTTGTACATGTGAATGTATGGATTGGACAAATTAGTATTTTAGTCCCCAGTGCCGTACGGTGATATGTAACGGTCTGACATTTTTTTTCAAATAAATAATTTTCTACGACTTTTCGGAGAACACTGGCATCCACTATATTACTTTGTACCTACCAGCGCTGTTTGTCTTTCTTGTTTTAGAATGTCCGTGGCCTGAAAGCCCAAATAACGGAGCCATTCTTGGAAACAACAGACGTCGTGGCGATAAAATCGCGTATCTCTGCAACAAGGGATTCATGGTACATAAGCTTTCCAGTAGAAAATGTAAAGGTGGCGATTGGCAAGGTGTCGACCCAGTCTGCCAGCAGAAACAGTCAACGCTCTTAGAAATGGACTATTCAAACAGTTTTTAGAACGTAAACAATTCTGCTCAGATACTCTCTTGTTTCATGGTGATATATATAAATAACAACATAAAATAATAGAATCACCAATCTCACCACTTTTTCTATTGGACCGATAAAGTAAATACACGTATATACATAGTAGCTAGATGTACTTTGTCACATGCGTGCACTCATGAATATATTGTAGTAAGGTCAGTTATGTATGTAACATTATAAAGACAGATCATATTTACTGCTTCAGTGTTTCGTGTATATTGTAAGATATTGTTAACTATGATGCTATCACAGCATGTAGTTCGGGACTTGATAGATTTAACATGCCTCGTGCTAAAACAATATTGTCTACTCAATCTCTAATTCGCTAAACATTACACTCACTTTCGATTAGCTAAATCATATGAGAAACCCATTGACCGAGTGTCAAACAGTTTGGATCCTGATGAGACGCCGAATTACCCTGCGTCTCATCTGGGTCCAAACTGTTTCATGTCAGCCAAGAAAGGTTAATTGTAACTAAATTAACCCATTTGCTCCCAGTAGGTTCTCGATCCCATGTTTATATATTGGATTAGTCCATTTTTTTTATCTAAGAGGTGCCTGGCCTTAATTTTCAACTTCGTTTTTTTATATATTGAATTTCCTATCAGCAAACAGTGTAGACTCTGATCAGACGCCGCATTATGCAGCGTCTGATCAGAGTCTACACTGTTTGCCTACAACCCATATATGGGATCGTAGGAGCAAATGGGATAACGTGAATAGAAATAATCCCGAGACCCTAATGTGTATACCCCAACTTTAGGCTCACTTCTATCATGTTTGCCATTCAAAAATCGTCTTGCAAATTATACTTTCTCATACAGAATGGAATCTATCGTTAAATAATGACGGTTCATTCCATTTGGAAAATGTTTGATCACAATCATTGTGTATATACATCAGTACAGAAATATTGTAGAAACTATACACAGTGACCATATCATGAATAAACATGGCGATATTAAATATCAAACACAAATTCGAAATGTATGGAAAAATCAAGTAGTGAAAAAGATGTAGGTGTAATTATTGACAATAAATTAAGTTTTGAAAAAACATGTAATAGAGAATTGGTGTTATTAGTCTTGTACGACCACACGTAGAATATGCTAATTCGGTTTGGCGACCATACAAAAAGAAAAATATTATAATGTTAGAAAATATTCAGAGAAGAGCTACAAAACTTGTTCCTAGAGGAGCTATCTGCGTAACATCTCTCCTGTATTAAGCTAGCATCAGTCATGTCATTAAGCTAGTGTAGAAACTGCATATAGCGGCCATGTAATGAAAAAACATAGGGATGTATAAAAGCAGTTGAGTGCTTAATGCAGGACAAAACCCATGCGGAAAGCTTCTAGAGGGGGGTTGTTGCATACCATTCGTCCTATATTAAGCTATCATCAATCTAAAACTAAAGGATTATATCTATTTTTGGCTGGTCACTGTTGGCATGTTTTCCTGTGTGCATTCTTATAGCAGTTGGCAGTTTCCACAATTATGAACATTTAAAGCAGAGGAATAGGTTCAACCTTTGAATTCTGAATAACCCAGGTGTCTTCGGGTACATACACTTTAAATATAAACTACATAAATGTTCAAGCGTGTTTTGAATGATTAGCTGTGCAAACCCTCATCAGAGGACTCAGCAATGAGCCTCCTGATCTGGGTCTACACTGTTTACATATACTAGCGCCCTTGATTGTCGCATTCAAAGGTTTAACTCGTGAATTGATTAGATGAAACAAAACAACTGAAGCGGAATTAGCACAGTAAACATTGATCTTGACAGAAGTACATGTAATCGTTTTTAAACTCAGTTTGTCTCTGTGTACATTTTATTAATAAGTAATACTTTGGCTTTTTAGATAAAATTACTCGTTTGTGATATGAACGTTTGTTGTTTCTTCTTCCTTTTTAAAAACAAAGTGCAACAATTTCTAGGCAGCCACATTAAAGGGAATACAATATAATGTTAAGCACATATGACGGAATTTGTGATTACTCCTGCAAACCGACCGCTACGAGATAAGCACTAGAGTGACGTGATGTTTGATACACTGACTGTGCTTTATACTGTAGAACCTGTCTTTAGCAGTCATTCATTTAGTGATCATAAGGGTTTAAAAAGCAGGTGGTTGCTTAATGTAGGGCAAACGGGATGCAGAAAGCTTATGTAGGAGCTTTCTGCATTACTTTTGATCGGCATTAAGCTACCACCTGCCATACAGACCCATAAGTATACATCTTGTTGATAGCCACTTAAGACAGGTTCAACTGTAGTTTGGCTAATTATACAACTGAGTACAATACGTCTTTATTGCATGTCGCCTACAAGGTATTAATGTTACCTAATGAATGTTATCTAATGAATATTCATGTAAGAAATAATGACCGTATAAATATGAATGATTTTGCGATGGCATATGAACACGTGCATTTTGGCAATGGCAACACTTGTAGCTTCAGATTATTTCTATTTGCTACTCAAAACAAAATCAAACTCTAATTAGACAGCTCCCACAAGAGCAGTTTGATTTAGGGTGTGCTCTGTTCGCAAATGCATAAAACATATTCATCTATCAGGTAATGGGTTATGGGACTTGTTTTACCATTTCTTGTAAGCAACAGAACGACAACAATAACAGTAAATGGGAGTCACACAGGTATATTCCTTGTTATTCGATTGGTCACTCAATGTCTCGCCGGAATCCAAATGTTTTGCAAATGTCATCACAAATCGGTGCATAGTGTTGTTCGGTTTCACATGGCCATATATTACAAATGCCACGGGACGTCTATGGAACTTCTATTTAACAGTATTGCAAATGGTATTGTGAATTAGTTCAAGGCCGTTGTTTGTACCACGGTGCAGCTTAAACATTTACTTATAAATGCGCCTTTTAACACCTTTGCAAACAGAGTAGACCCAGTTCATAGGATGCTATAGGAACTGTTCGATCAGTGTCTGTCCTGTTTGCTTAGGACGAATTTAAGCCACCCATGGGCAAACGGGTGTCTTCAAAGCTTTAATCCTCATAGAAATGCATTTGAGTGCATTTACAGACAGAGCAGATCCCGATCAGACGAATCATATAATATATACGTTTTCTATAGTTTCTGCTTTGTTCATAATCTACTTTATTTGCAGGGTTGATGCTATTATAAAAGTCAAATACGTGTACATACGTATAATTAAGATGCATATATTCGTTATATGTTACATGGATATCCACGGAATAAAGGATTAACACGGGCACTGTTTAGTGGAACATTTATGATTATCTATGCAAACAGTTTGGATCCAGATGAGACGCATAGTAACACGGTATCTCACCAGGATCAAAACTGTTTGTTTGATTGTTTTAGAAACATAAAAATGAATATTTGCAGCAGACGACAAAGGTAGCAGACGACAAATTTGGCAGCAAAAAGAGTTTAAACTAGAATAGTTTTTAATACAAAAACTGATGTCTCCCCAGCGTGTGGACACTTTTTTCCTAAAGTCCCATAACTCTGCAGAAAATCGTCGAACCGGGAAAGGAATAAAATATGCACACCTAGGCATGGCGCTGATCAATCCTATGAAGTTTCATGAAAATCCAATAAAAGATTTTTTGGGAAACCCCGCGGACAAAAGTTTCCATGTAATCATTTCAAAGTCCTATAACTAAAATCATCAAACCGGAACAGGAATTAGATAAGCACAACTAGGCCTAATGCTAATCACTCCTATGAAAATTAATGAATATCCAATTAAAGTTTTGGAGAAACCCTGCAGACAATATTTCCAGGTAAAAATTTCAAAGTCCCATAAATCTGCAGAAAATGGGAGGCAATAACTCCAATAATATTATTGAAGCCACAGTTATGATATGTGTGCATAAAACTTCCTTCCATCATGCTCTTTCCATACATGAAATGTCATTCCAATAGCACCAGTAGAGCAGGAGTTATTGATCGAGGGAAACTGTAACAAAGGGCAATAACTCAAAAAGTATTGAATCTAGAGTTATGGCATTTATACATGACACTTCCTCTCATAACCTCATCATGCTCTGTCAATGTATGAAATTTCAATCAAATGGCATTAGCCATGTAGGAGTTATCGTCCGGACAAGAAAGTGTGAATAATTGACCTTGATTTGTAAACATGACCTTGAATTGTGACCCTGACCTTTGAAGAAAGTGCCTGAATCCTGATGTCTGCACATCGCCTTGTTATGGAGAACATTTGTGCCACATCATTTTGAAATCCTCCCAAGGGTTTAAGAGATATGGAGCGGATACGACGGGTATGGCTAAAAACATTTGATATTGAAGTGTGACCTTGACCTTTGACCCACATGCCTGAATCGAACGCTCTGCACATCGTCTTGTTGAGTCGAACATTTGTGCCGAAGCATTTTGAAATCCTTACATATTTGTGAGATATATGGAGCGGACACGAGTGTGAGAGATAGACGGACAGACGGACAACTCGACTAAAAACAATATGTCTCACCATTAGTGGAACATCCCCTCGCAACAGTAGTCATATTAAACTGGTATATACTAAAGCATGTTCCTAATACAGTGATTATTGTCGAGGAGAGAGTATTTACCATACAAAGTATGTTTCATTTATTAGCATACACCTAAGGGATTTAATTTACCTTATATTTAAGATCCATTTCATCATTATCAATGATAATATTTGGGTTAACAGTACCATCTTGGCAAGTTTCTTTCAAGATCTGCCTCGTGTGGCCTTGAACCTTGATTTATGATCTTGACAATCCTATCATAAACTCATCATGAAGAACAAATATCAATAGGTTACATCAGCATAATGCAACAAGCATGCAAGGTAGAATGAGTCCATGTGTTATTGTTTCATATCATATTCTTAATGTTCTTACGTTGAATGCAGGATTCTCATTGGAATGAGAGCCTGAGGGCTAATCTATAAAAAAAAGCGTTTCACCGGGAAAAGACAGCTTTCAAATCCTTTGGCCATCAACCAAAAACATCCGAAATTAACATTCAAGAATTCCAGAACCCAAATATAGCAAGTGCCGTCCAACATTTATTCTAGAATAGACCTAGGAATAAATAAAGGCCATTTAACTGCGCTGTACTGTATTGTGATCGGTTCGCCCCATACTGTTATATTAACATAAGCGAGAAGAGCGAAGATCGCGTTACAACAGGATTCCGTTTAACATGCAATTCACTAAGTACTGTATTTGCCATCGCGGTTGTCATAGAAAAGTCGGAGAGGAGATACGTTTATTTACACTGTCTTTTAGGGAGGGTGGAATAAGTATGAGTTTGGAAACCCCTAAAACTTGTCACTGGCAGTTCCAATGCGGTACTTTATCTTACCCCTAGTTTTTGTTTGTTATATCTTTGTGAGTCTGTTTTTATCTTTTGATAGGTATTATACATTTACTGTTCTTTTTGTCATGTTGCTGTTCGTTCCGGGTGATGTTTAAGATACTGTGAGTTCTGTCCGTGGTGTGTTCCTGTATGACTCGTGCATTTACTTGCAAAATTTCCCATGGTTTGTCCTGTATCGTGTTCACAATTAGTTTAAAGATCCCTCTACTGTAACTGACATGTGATCTTGAAAATCAATAGGAACCAAATATATCTTTATGTACAACAAACGTGTACAGTAAACCCCTTCTAAACCGGACGTTCAGGTTACTATAAATATCGACATTGGAGACAGGTGGCAGCTTAATGCAGGGTGAATGTCATGCAGAAAGCTCCTATAGGAGCTTTCTGCACAACTTTCACCCTGCATTAAGCAGCCACCTGCCTTTAAGTACCTAAATTCTTCTCCAATAGAATTCTGGTTTAGATGGGTTTTACTGTACTATGATGGTTTTTTGCGCAGCGTTTGTTCTGTACTGTGATTTGTCAATATACGAACACGTGGATAAGCGAACACACGCTCAATCCCTCCATAACTTTGTTGTAATGGTGATTATATATCATAACAGCTCATCTTGAAATTTCATGTCATATGCTGTGGTTAGAGGACTCGTGAATTCGTCAGGTTTTATGTTGGGGTATCAGAATTGAATGCGATTCATAGGTAAAGCTATTAGGAGGGATGGCGTTTGTTATCAATTATAAATTTGAATATTCACATTACAAATATCTACGGGAAATCAGCAACGGCAGGTGAATTTTATGAAATTCAAAAGAAAATAATCATCAAATCTCGTAATCGCTATATATATATATTATTTTTGTCAGATGTACCCCATCTCGTTGACTTGGCATGTTAGAGGGACAAAGAAAGAAAATTAAAAAAAAACAGTGAATGGATTTACATTGTATTTATGGTGACAATGAAATTCATGTGCGCGTCATGTGACCTCTCTTTGGGACGTCTAATTAGCCCATAGTGAGCACAAACACAAACAAACAAAACCTTTGCAACCGAGCAACTCGACGTCTAATCAGGATCCAAACTACATTTGTATTTAATATTCGGATGGTAAATAGGGAAAGTAATGGAAGAAAAATAATTGTTTTCAGAATAAGAGAAGATGACAATATGTTATAAAAGAATGCTAATGTAGTTACAATGGTTTTGTGCTAAGCCTTCTAGCTTTGAGTATAACACTTTGGAACGTTCGATTATTAAAGCCCTTTCTTATGTGACTACCAAAAAGAGTCTTAATAGTGGGTTGTAGAGACATGTGGTAGCTAAATAACAGGGCGAAAGTGTTGCAGAAGGATCCTGCAGGAACTTTCTTAATTACTTTTGTCCTACATTAAGCAACCACATGTTTTCATAAAATGTTTTAGAAGTCAGGTCTATGTACATGTATTGCTTGATCGCTTTATAGGGTTTATACTGTATTTGAAATATGCTTCTTATCTTTCTGCATTTCTGTAAGAAAGTGGTTTAGATTTAACAGGGTTCCCACAAATTATAGAAAGTAAAATTACCTGACCTTTCCCTGACCAATTTCAAATGTCCCTGACCAAAAACCCGGAAAAAAGAAACACGTTTGAAGGCAAGAGACGCATATTCCTTTCAGTTTTCTCTTATACCCGAAGCACGCATAGTCGTATACTTTTATTAAAAATAATTCATAAGCTTTTGGATAAATGAGAATGAAGCCTTTAGCCTCTTTTTCATTTTATTTTCTTTTCGTTTTCAAAACAGATTCCTACACACTTGACTTCTGATTTAAAATTTCCATGACTTGCCAAAACTTTCTTACCTTAATTAAAAAGTCCCTGACTTTTCCATGGCCATGATTTTTTTCTTCAATTTTCCCTGACCATGGGAACCCTGTAGAAATTAATATGTTGATCCCTCTGATCTGGATCTACACTGTTTGTATATAAGTCCCCCTTTGTAACCCATTCCTTCAGAGGCTATTTTAGATACATCCTCTTTGAATAAATCTACCGAAAAGGAGCATTTACTAGAGAAAAGGATTTTTTTTGGAAGTTTTTAGTTTTGAGACCACTGTGACCTCTCCATATCAGCAAATGCTCTATTTATCACATTGGTTTGAAAAAGTGACTTTTACAGAAGCGTAGAAAGGCGTCAATATGCAGGGCTGGGTTTAAAGGGTGCTAGACAAACAAATGCGCATTTTTCGTTTGATTTTTTTCACTCTTCCCTTAGATATCATGTAATTGTAGCAATATGTAGGAACACATACAAAGAAAAGAACAAAAGTCTAAGAATTTCTAGGTATTTATTTGCGTTTCCACCCAGGACAGACGAAATAAACAGCAATTATAAAAGTCAGTCCAGCAATAATACATGAGCCATGCAACCGGAATACATGTATTTTCTGGGTTTCAGAGGCACTGTAGAACACGACTAAAAGGCATTTGTCTGACAACAGTAGACATGGTTTAACACTTTACTCCATGAATATTCATGTGAGGAATAATGACATCATGAATGTTAATTAGATCATTTTTATAATGGCATATAAACACATGTTTGGCATGGTAGAAACTCTCGAATCTGTATTATTCCATAAGCAAACAGAGCTGGCCCTGACCAGACGGCTCCCATATGACTGGAACCATCTGATCTGGGTCTAATGTATTTGCAAGAGTGTCAAATGATGTATCTATGGAGAACAGTAATTATTCTGATCTGATACTGCATACAAAGTCACTAGTCTGGGATTACAGTATTTTAAAACTAATACCTGCCTTAACCCTTTCCTCCATAAATAAGCCTTTTCCACACCTCTGTAATAGTCACTTCTTGAAACCATTGTGATAAATAGAGCATTTGCTCCTATAGGAGCAAATGCTTTATTTATCACAATGGTTTCAAACTACAAAATTCTAAAAATTTGCTTTTCTCTAATTAATGCTCCTTTTTGGTAGATTTACTCAATGAGGCTGGAATTAAAAGTAGCCCATGAGGGAAAGGGTTAAGGCAGGTTGTAGCTAAATGCAGGACAAATCTAGTTTTAAAGTTCTGAACAGAGTGTTCTGCATAACCTTTGACCTGCATTAATCAACAGTTTCCTCCATGATTGTCAAGTTAAGAATTTATTAAGGCATGAATATTCTGATTTCTTATGGAACTATATATATTTGACTCTACACTTTCTGCCATAGACAAACTTTCCAGTGTTGATGTGAAAAAATTATAAAATCAATATAATTAATACTCAGGATATCCTTATTTCTAACAGTAACATTCTAGGTTATAACAAATTTTACTGTATACAAAACTCTGAAGACGAGTTTTCTCGTAAATAGGCTAACACATACTAGGATATGTAAACAAAGTTCGTGCAATACTGTACACTAAGAGTTTTAACTACTATCAGTAATTTTTCATTACTATGCCACACAGATTTTTAAACCTCTCTAAACTGGACATTCAATTTAGTATAAATATCAGTCTTTAAGACAGGTGGCAGTTTAATGCAGGGTGAAAGTCATACAGAAAGCTCCTCTAGGAGCTTTCTGCCTGACTTTCACCCAGCATTAAGCAGCCACCTCCCTAAAGGTATCTAAATTCTTCATAACTAGAATTCTGGTTTAGATAGCTTCTATTGTATATCATAGGCAAACATTTATAACATTTCAGTAAGCTTGTAACACCTGCCTTTAACCCTTTCTCCGATAGAAACACCTTTTTGTGCCTTTGAAAACAGAGCAGTCTCAGATCTGATCCTATTGCAGCCGTCTGATTAGGGTTGCTCTGTTTGTTTATGGGAGAATAAAGATCTGATTCTTCAGTTTATGACATAAACAAAAAGTTCTTTTATTGTACGCCATTATAAAAAAAATAGCTCATAAATATTCATGGTTTCGTTATCTTTTTTTACATGTACATATGTATACTCATCAAGAAATAGGTTAATAGCTGAGCACTGTGAGCAGCCATTTTATATTTTAACATGAAATCGGCATTCAGTATTGCCTGTCAGCTTAACAACACTTTATTCCATAAATATGCCTTTTACCCTTTATTCCATAAATACCCCTTTCTACACCTTTGCAAACAGAGTAGACCCAGCTCAGACGGCTCCTATAGGAGCCGTCTGATCAGGGTCTGCTCTGTTTGCTTATGATATAATATAGATATGTTTCTTAAGTTTCTGCTGCGACCAAAGATGTCTTTGTTTATACATGTAATACCATAGTAAGAATTCAACTTACATGTATTTATATGTATGATGTCATTATTTCTTGTTGCCTCTTCTTGGAGTAAAAGGTAAATGCATTTGCAAGCAGAGTAGACCCATATCAGATGGCTTCTATTGGATCTGATCAGGGTCTGCTCTGTTTGCTTATGTTTTGTTTGTATCAGGGTTTTACATCACCTCATCAGTATTTCACTCATATCACACTAGGTGATTACAGGTGGAGGAAGACCCTAGAAGATTTTCCATGTATGGAACAACACCTGGGTGCTGACCTACTGCAAGCCAGCTCAAAGACTTCCTCACATCAAAAAATGGAAATGCTTCGGCTGGGATTTGAACCACAGCACTGAGGGGTTAAACATTCCTTTACTCCTAGTGCAAAGATTAAGCTAATGAATATTCATGCTACTGATATAGGAACGGAAAGCATAATGTAGGATGAAAGTTATACAGAAAACTGTCTAAGCAGCTTTTTGCTTTAATTTCATTTTGCATTTAGAAGCCGTCAGTTACCTTTACTCCATGTATGTCTTTCTGCACCTTTGCAAACAGAGTAGACCCAGATCAGGGTCTGGTCTGTTTGTTTACAAAATAATATAGATTTGTTTCTACAGTTCCTGCCATGGCCAAATATTCCCGTTTTCATGTTATTCTCAATACATATAAAAATCTAATTAATATTCATAATGTCATTATTTCGTACGTGATTATTCATGGAATAAAGGTGTTTCACAACAATCCATAGTAACTATTTAATGTTTATTTCATGTACAAAGACCCCTTATAAGGTCAAACTCCTTGACTTTGACCTCTTATTCCATGAACATTCATGTCTAATGCAAAGTCTTTAACCCTTTCCTCCATCAATACACCTTTCTATCCTTCTTTAAAAGTCACTTTTTGAATCCATAGGAGCAAATGCTCTATTTATCACAATGGTTTCAAAATACTCCAATACTAAAAATTTCCTTTTCTCTAGTAAATGCTCCTTTTCGGTATATTTATTAAAAAAGCGGTCGGGTCTAAAACAGCCTTTGAGGGAATGGGTTATGGAAGAACAAAAGTTACGTAGACAAAAGCTTTTTTCATTTCCTTTCATTCTGCATTAACCGTTTCCCTGTTGAGTATTTATGTAAGACATATTGACATCATGAATATTTATGAGCTTAACTGTTATAATGGAATACACAGAGAGGCTGTTTTGGTATTGGTAGAAACTGTAGAGTCAGATCTATGATTACAAGCAAAAAGAGTAGACCTTGATCAGCTGGCTCCTGCAGGAGCCTATCCTGGTTGCTAAGGTGTGAAAACACGTTTATATGAGGGAATGGGTTAAGGAAGGTAGAAGCTTAATACAGGTAAAAATTTGTGCAGACATAATTATTAAGATCTACATTCAGCATTAAGCAGTTGTTTTCTCTTAACTCTTTTGGCTGCCAAACTTGGTCGTCTGCTGCAATTTTTATTTGTTATCTTTCTTCTTATTTTTTTTAAAAAACCATTGTCACAGTAACAAATGGTTTAGATCCTGATGAGACACTGAATTACTCAGCGTCTCATCTAGATCCAAACTGTTTGCGTAGGTAATCATAGTTGTGACATTGGCAGCGAAAGAGTTAAAGACAATGGTATCTATAAATGTAAGTACATTGTATATTCATGTAAAAAATAGACAGAGTATACGTATTAGATTAATTAATTTGTATACCAACACATGATTTTTTGGCCATGGTAGAAACTGTGGAATCATAATAGTAAACAGGGGAAAGAACAAATCAAACATAAAATTGTTTCTCTGTCTTAAGGGAAATAACCAATCAAACACAAAATCTCTGCTCCAAAGGGAGGCAATTGATGTTTCAATTGATGAACCATTTCTGATTTTGTTTCTAGCCATTTCACTGTATGTTTTTTTGTTTCATTTTTGGAATACATTATTTACTTTACTATGATCTTATGACTGCTTGGGGCTTCTTACCAAGCCATATCAAACTCTGTTCCAGAAACTAGTTGCCCCTTTTCTTGATAGAGATGCCTTTTCGTGACTTTGCAAACAGAATAGATCTGCAAGATCTGTCTGATCAGGGTCTGCACTGTTTGCTTATGAAATAATATAGATATAATTCTATAGTTTCTGTCTAGAATATAATTCCTGCCCATATGCTGATTATGAAAATGCATCCAATTAATATGCATGATGTCATTATTTCTTATATGAATATTCATGGATTAAAAGATTAAATGAATATTGAACAGGTACAGTGTTAAGTCAAGAATACAGGATCACATAGCAATCCATCATGCAAAATATACAAGCAATTTCTATCACTCCAACTCAATAATATCCTAACAGTCTCTTCATATTTTTTTATAATTAATTTAGTTGTAAAACTAGTACATGAACTTCTAATGACAAACATGCATTTGTGTAAACCTTTTCCCTCATATAAACACCTTTTCATGCATTTGCAAACAGAATAGAACCAGGTCAGACAGCTCATATAGGACTGTATGACATTGATGATATTATTATTTCTTACATGAATATTCAATAGGGAAAGGGTTAACTGAAATTGAACTTATCCCTTAACTCTACAGGGACCTTCTGGCCCCTTTGCTAACAGAGTTGACCTACATCAGACAGCTCCTGTAGGAACAGCTTAATCAGGGTCTACTCTGTTTGCTTATGAAATAACACAGATCTATTTCTACAATCATTGTAGTACAATGTCTGCCTTGGTAAAAAATTCCCTTTTTCATAATGTCATTATAAGAGTGTAGATAATTAAGCCTTTACCCCATGAATATTCATGTAAGCAATAATGACATCATGAATATTAATGATAGTATGGACACAATAGGTTTTAGTCATGGCAGAAACTGTAGAACCATATCTACCAGAATATTATATCACAAGCAAACAGAGCAGACCCTGATCAGACGGCTCTTATAGGAGCCATCTGATCTGGGTCTACTCTCTTTGCAAAAGTGTAGAAAGGCGTATTTATGGAGTAAAGGGTTTATATTCATACAATTACATATGTATTACTTCTGACAGTATAAATATACCGAAAAGGAACAGTATAACATTTCTTTACTGAGCTCTTATGATTTCTCTACACTCTATACTACTCTACCTCACCATCTTATAAAGTATAAACTTATTAAATTAATAGGAAAAACCTTTGCCAGAGAAAACAAAATGTTCATTGCTTGTAATGTTCAACGTTCATTCTTTTCGAATTCATAAGTTGAACATTACACAATGTGGACTTGCCTTGATGTTTGTAGATCTCTTACATTTCTTTTAGATAATATATTTGTGCGTTATGGGGATACCATATATCGTCAAGTTGTTGGTATACCCATGGGTACAAATTGTGCCCCTCTTGTTGCAGATTTGTTTTTGTATTGCTACGAGAGGGATTTTATGCTTAGCTTAAAACCTGATACTCAGACAGATATTGTTAATGCTTTTAATAAAACTTCAAGGTATTTAGACGATATTTTGAATTTAGATAATCCTTATTTTGATACTATGATTTCTTCAATTTACCCAAAATAACTATCTGTAAACAAACCTAAACAATCTGACATTAATGCTTCATTTTTAGATTTGAATCTTTCAATTACAAATGATAAATTCTGAAGGGTGGTGATCCCCCGAAAGCAAAATTGCAACACAAAAAGAGAAAATTGCAGACTCGGTTTTATTGAGTCTGTTCATGAGCAGTAATTGAAAGTGCAACACTGCTCACGCCCCCTAGCACTGGCTTAAGCGGTATTCAATTTTCAGAACAAGAAGTACTGAAATTCATGATCTCGAAGTTTCGTCCGAAGTATACGATAAAAGAGAAGATTTTAATTTTAAATTTGTTAATTATCCTTTTCTAGATGGAGATGTGCCACGTTCTACATCTTATGGGGTTTATATTTCTCAACTTATTAGGTTTGCCAGAGCCTGTTCTTTGCTTGAAGATTTTAACAGACGTAATTTAGTTATAACTGATAAACTTCTAGCAAGGTTACAGATATCACAAACTTCGGAAAACTTTTTCTAAATTTTATTATCGAAATTTACCTCTCAAATAATAAATATAATTGCAATCTAGGAAAATTCGGGGTCATATCCATTTTCATGATTTGTTTATAAAACGCATTAAAACATTTAAAAAGAAAGGTTATGATCCTATTATATTGCAACGCACTGCATGTTTGGTTATCGACCCTTTTACAGTCGGTAACTACGCTTCCCTCTTTGCTTGCGCGATGACAGGCCGAGGGTATTACTCTATGATGGTATACTCTTAAACTTGGATACTGGATGAGCTTACCAGACTCATGTATTACTATTTCCCTGTCGTGCCCTTAACGGCTTACCTGCAGGTGCTCTGACTTCAGCAAAGTCATTGAGTACATATTTGACGGATTGTCACAGTTATTATGCTATGTTTTACATGTTGCCCTGTGTTCACCGTCGTCTATGTTGAAAGTAAGTCCAGCGGGGATACCTTTATTTACAATATTTGTAAAGCTAGGGTGACTTTGAGAGAAGTGTGACGTCCGTAAACCGGTTTAAACCCCCAGTGGTGTTTTTGCTACTGACCGTGCCAAGGCGGTACTCTCTTTGTCACCCTTCCTTTTGTTTGCCTTGCGTCTTTGTGCTCGTGATTTTGTTCAAGTGTGGAACGTTTGTTTCTGGTTCTTGTGTGTCTTTTGGTGTTTTCTGTGTTCATTTCGCGTGTGTGTGTGCGTTTGGGTGTGTGGTTGTGTGTGTGTGTCTCATGCTGTCTATCGGTGTTTTGGTGGTGGTTGCGTCTTGTATGTGGCTTTGCCTGCTTGACTCTACTACTTTTCCATAGATATGCATGGAGTAAAGGGTTAATATTTCTCGTTTTTTAAAATAACATTTATAATTCTCATTAACAATCAGTTAGTCAAGCTAGAAACTGGGACACAATGTTTAACTCTTTACTATATAAATATGCATTTCTACGCCTTTAATATGATCAGGGTCTGTCCTGTTTTCTTATGACATAGATATGATTCTACAGCTTTTATGTGTTCATGTGACATTATGAAAATTAGACTAATAAATATTCATGATTATATTATTTCCTTCATGAATATCCATGGAGTAAAGGGTTAAAGAGTATTTTGAAACCTTATTGTTCTGAAAACATATTACATGTATGATTTAAAGTATATCTGCTAGTAACGTGAACTAACCTTGTACTCCATATGTACACCTTTTCACGCCTTTACAAACAGAGTAGACCCAGATCAGACGGCTCCTACTGGCAGTCTTGATTTCAAATCCATATGCGGTTAGACAGATCAACAGCCTGACTGACCGACCAATGAACCCCTTCAGGGTATAAATGTTGGGGTATAATTAACCCTTTCCTCTATAAATACGCCTTTCTACGTCTCTAAAAATCACCTATTTAAACCATTGTGATAAATAGAGCATTGCTTCTATAGGAGCAAATGCTCTATTTATCACAATGATTTCAAACTACAAAATTCTAAAATTTTCCTTTTCCCTAGTTAATGCTCCTTTTCGGTAGATTTATTCAAAGTGATTGGATATAAAAATAGCCTATGAGGGAATGGGTTAAGTGAAATTCTATAATGCACAATGGAACCAGAGTAATTTTGCCATGGCTGACAGTGCAGACAGAGTAGACCCAGATCACTTATAATAAGGTCTGTCTAATTAAGATGTATTGATTGCAAAGGCAAAAAAGTGGAATTATTGAGTTAAAGGTTTAACCCTTTCCTCCATAAATACGCCTTTCTACGCCTCTGTAATAACCAAATTTTGAAACCATTTTGACATTTATCACAATGGTTTCAAACTACAAAATTCTAAAAGTTAACTTTTCTCTTGTAAATGCTCCTTGTGGGTAGATTTATTCAAACAGGTTGGGTCTAAAAACAGCCTATGGAGGAAAGGGTTAAGTGGTATAAAATGGTGCTGAATATACAATTTCAGTTTAGGAATATGTGGACTGTAGAGAGGAATTCATCTAATACCATAGTAAAATGTATCAAATTATTGTTATCAAACTAAATCCTTTCTTCTTGTAAAGGTTTTGTAAACTCAACTAGATAGCTTTTAGATCGATCTTTAATAATTTTTATAAACCGAGTTACGGAAACAGAACCTGTGTGTTCCTTTTCACTTCGTTTAGAATGGCAGACGAACATGAAATCATACCATATATAAAAGGCAAAGCTCCAGTGTGGGATCACTTTGGATTCAAAAAGAAGTACGAAGAAAAAGACAAAACGAAAGTTGAGTGCTTGAACTGCAACCTTGTATGTAAGTACAGTGGCAACACTTCTAATCTTATAGACATATCTGTCAATCACAATTACCATGACAGACTCAGTCACAGCTATCAAAACATTGAGTCATATGCAATAATTTTCATAACACAAATATTTATAATCTTTTTTTAAAAAATTAGTGGAAAAAACTTTTATTTTCAATTTTCCCTAAGAAATATTTCTATTTTGCAAAATTATTACCAAACAGAATACATGTTGACCCTAATCAGAGAGCTCATCTAACAAGACCTCTGATTTGAGGCTATTTGCAAAGATATGAAAACATGTTTATATAATTTAAAGAATTAAATGACATGTACATGTATTTGTGTTGCTTGAAGCAGACAAAGTGATCTTACGAACAGATCCTTTATATAATACAGCTTCTTTCATTCAGAACTACACTCGGCATGTTCTTCGACCACACGTTGACTCAGTGTCTGCCCATAAAAGATATTTTTTGAAAATTCCTTTTGTTAATAAAGGTATAGATTTTATCGATCTACAATCAATATTTCGCGATAAAAACGTAATTAATACCATCCCAGCCTATTTCAAAAACTTAGAATCTCCAATTATCTGCTATAAGTACAAAATACCTATTAGGAATACTATTTTTAATTACAATAAAATTGTATCGGACCTTAATATTGTAAATAATACTCCTGTTAGTTGAAATTGTAATTCTTCTAAGTTCTGTTACGCCGAGGCTGGTCATGTTATTACAGGCAATTTTGTCATTATCGAAAACAAACGTCTCCGTACTTTACTAACTAAGGGGCCTAAATACAGACTACCTTCTTTGATAGATTTCGAAATCTGCCGTAGCAAAATTATAGAATCTTTGTTAGACTTCAGTGTAAAATGGTGTCGCCGAGAACATGCAGACAATAGTGCCCTTACAAAATGGATAAAACAAATTTCAAATATAATGGATACACGTATCGCGTTTTACAAATCTAACATTCACCTTCTTCCACCTAAACCTAAGACTTCAGTTCGCTTCTTAAAAAATAGTATACAAGAATTTTACTCTAAATGCGTGTTTGTCCCAGCTGATAAAGCGTCAAACAATGTAATTATCGTTTGACGACTTTATTATGTGGATGTTTTAGAACAAGAACTAACTAAGACAAAGTCATATATTGTGGTCTCTAAGTCTGAAAACGACATAATATCTGAACATGTTAATAAATGTAAACAGTTCAATGCTGATATATTAATCACACATCATAAACTTCCGACGATGTACTGGATACCTAAACTCCATAAAACGCCATATAAATCACGCTTCATAGCAAATTCTGTCTCGTGCACAACAACTGCACTATCCAAACTAATTACATCGTGTCTAACAGCGGTCAAAGAACATGTCAAGCGTTACTGCTATAAAGCTTATGAGAATTCAGGAATTAACCTTATTTGGTCTATAAAAAACTCCAATGAGGTTTTAACTAAATTAAAAATCAAGCAACACCAAGCTAACACTATAAGCACCTATGATTTTTCTACACTTTATACCACATTACCACACGATCTAATTAAGATCAAACTTACTAATCTTATAAATAAAACATTTGCCAGAGAAAAAGTATCATTTATTGCCTGTAATTCTAGACATGCGTTCTTTACCAATGACGTTACAAATAAATATACCTTATGGACATGTTTAGATCTTTGTGACGCTATTACGTTTCTGTTAGACAATATATTTGTTCGTTTTAGTAATTCTGTTTATCGCCAGGTCATTGGTATTCCCATGGGAACCAATTGTGCTCCTTTAATTGCAGACTTGTTTTTGTTTTCTTATGAACGGGATTTTATGCTTAACCTTAACAGCGATTCACAGGCGGATGTCATCAATGCCTTTAACAATACAGCTCGTTATTTAGACGACATTTTTAATATTGAAAACCCATACTTTGATTCTATGATAACCTCAATTTACCCTAGGGAGCTCAAGCTTAATAAAGCAAATAGTTCTGACATATCTGCAGCCTTTTTAGATTTAGATTTATCTATAAACAATGGAACAATTTCTTCTGGAATTTATGACAAAAGGGATGACTTTTTTTTAAAATAGTTAACTATCCTCATTTGGGTGGGGATGTTCTCCGAGCTACATGTTACGGTGTATACATTTCTCAGCTTATTCGTTTTGCTAGAGCTTGTTCCTCTGTTGATGATTGTAACAATCGTAACCTTATTATCACCGAAAAACTACTAAAACAGGGGTACAGGTATGACAAACTTCGTAAAACATTCTCAAAATTTTACCACCGTAATAGTCTACTCATCAGCAAATACAATTGTAATTTACGTACATTTCTAAAGTTAGGTATTTCACATCCGGAGTTTTACGGTGATGTCATTTACAAACTTCGAAAAATTATTGGACACACATATTTTGATACTTTGTTTGTCAAACGTATAAAACAATTCATTAAAAAGGGATATGACCCCTCTATATTGCAGCACACTACATGCTTGGTGGTCGACCCCTTTACAGTTGGTCATTATGCTTTCCTCTTTGCTTGTGCGACGACGGAAAAGGCTTAATATGAAGATTCCCTCTGAAACCCGTTTACGGAGGGATGAAATTACATATTTGTATTTTGCCAGTTCTGTCGTACCCCAAATGACTACTCCACAGCTGCTCTGACCTGAATAGTCATCGAGTACATGTCTACGATGTCAAGTTTATTCTTTTTCAAACAAAACAGTTTTGCATGCTTAATATCCACTAGTAATTGTATCTTCTTGCGATTTATCTTCAATTAAATGTCAGTGTAGAAGTGTTTCAAATAGTTTTTCCCGTACTTTTAAATTATGACGTCATTTACGTGATGATGTCGCTTGTTTACCTCTAACGTTTATTTTTAAATCATTTTCATTTGGCAGACATCGTTATGCATGTTGTGGTGTTGTCTGGAGGGGGAATTTTATTTACATTTTGACTTTGGTGAAAGTGGGATAAGGACGAGGTTGGGTACCCGTAAACCAGGTTTAAGTCCCCCAGTAGCCCTTTTTTATTGTTTTTGGCTGCTGGCCGTTCCAAGGCGGCACTCCTGCTTTCAGCCTACGGTCAATTTTGTTGTTTAATATGCTTAATGTTTAATGTGTTTCGTCTTGATGTGCGTCCTGTTATGTTTTGTCTTGTGGCATTACCGTTTCTTGTTAGATGGTGTTTGGTGCGATGTCATTTCGTGTGTGGCTCTCCCTGTTTGACTATTTTTCCATATTGGTGTGGTTTTTTTTATACTTATAGAGATAAGTAGTCTGATCTAAGTGTTAATCTGGTCAGTTTGACTTGCTACTCCTCCCTTAAATGTTTGGGAAGAAAACTATTGTGATAGTATTGCAATAGTTTTTAAACTACAGTATAACGGCGTTATTTCGACTCTCGTTTTTCCGAGATACCCTCTTATTCCGAGGGAATGTTGAGGTCCCGGCTCAAATTCTATCAAATCTAATACCTGCACTAATCCGAATAGCGATAATCCGAAAATTCGAGCATGTGTGCTGGTCCCGCGGATCATTCTGGTTCCTTTTATTGATTGTTTAATTCGAGCACCGTGTTTTCCCACCTCCGAGCTAATTATTCACACCTTCTCGATACGTTGTCGTGACCTTTTGAAAGATCCGTCTATGGGACATTAGATCTTCCAAATGTGTGAATAACACATTCCTTGAATGCAGACTTTACTTTGGTGTAAATAATGATGAGAATTTAGTAGACTGAAGTCTTAATAAACAAAGAGTCACAATCATAATTTGCATACGTTCGCAAACGTGTTGTGATTTTTCGGTACCGCTGAAAGGGTGCCATATAACGTCTTTCTGCTTTAACTTTAGACATAGTGCAGTGCTTTTCGTGTAGTGCTTTGAAATTCGCAATATTTTGTTACTTTTAGACAGTCTCGTTTATGCAGACTCTTGCTACGAGAGATGAACGAGAATAACTATGTCAGACGAAAAAAGCCGAGTGTTCCGATTATTAATTAATTTGGTCACTCGTCCTGATTTTCCTTACTACGAAACAGCACGGGAACGAAACGAAAATGTTTGTTTGTGCCAACAACTAAAGTAATGTCGATAAATGGAAAATATGCAAAACAAGGGCATGTTGTATTGCTATGCAAGACATGAGTCCCCCACCGGACTGAAAAAAACCTCCACTCTCCCAACCCCACCCACCCATGGTGTGGTTGACCATGGTATATACATGACCACCTGAATGGTATTAATACCTACTTTCATACATTGAATCAGTAAATAAAAAGTTATTGTCCCGACAAGAAAATATGAAAAAGGGGAGTAACTCCAAAAATATTGATGCTAGAGTTATTGCCCTTGTGCATGACACTACTTCTCATCACGCTTGTTCCATATGAGAAGTTTCAAATCAATTGAACCAGTACATAAAGAGTTATTAACTGGACAAGAAAATATGAAAAGGGGAATAACTCCAACAATATAGATGCTAGAGTTATGGCCCTTGTGCATGACACTACCCCTCATCATGATTGTTCCATATGTGAAGTTTCAAATCAATTGAACCAGTAGATAAAGAGTTATTGTCCGGACAAAAAAATATGTAAAAGGGGAATAACTCCAAAAATATTGGTGCTAGAATTATGGCCCTTGTGCATGACACTACTCCTGATCATGCTTCCTCAATGTGTGAATTTATAATGAATTTGGCCTAACTTTGTAGGAGAAATTGCCCGGACACGAAGTGTGACAGACGGACTGACAAGAAAATATGAAAAAGGGGAATAACTCCAAAAATATTGATGCTAGAGTTATGGCCCTTGTGTATGACACTACCCCTCATCATGATTGTTCCATATGTGAAGTTTCAAATCAATTGAACCAGTAGATAAAGAGTTATTGTCCGGACAAAAAAATATGTAAAAGGGGAATAACTCCAAAAATATTGGTGCTAGAGTTATGACCCTTGTGAATGACACTAGCCCTCATCATGCTTCTTCAATGTGTGAAGTTATAATGAATTTGGCATAACATTGTAGGAGATATGGCCCGGACAAAAAGCGTGACAGACGGACAGACGGACAGACGGACGGACAGACGGACGGACAGACGGACGGACAGACGGACAGACAGACGGAATCGAGCAAACCTATAGTCCCCCAACCGGTAACCGGTGGGGGACTAATAAACGACATAACGCTATATGCCACGACTGTTCAAGGGATATGTCGAAATGGTTTGAAACAAGTTTTGAGTTTATTTTGAAGGGTCCGTTGAACGGATCCATACAAATTATACTGTTCAAAACTTCGGTCGCCGATGTAAATGGTGTTTTCTATTATCACTTATATAAGGAAAGAATCGATGAATTATATACGCATTGAAGTTTATGATAATGTTAAAAAGTTTACTGTGAAGAAATATGCTTCCTTTGTCGTCAAACAATGCTCTTGAAAATGACACAAAATGCTAGAGATCGGTTATTTCGAGCATTGCGATAATCCGAGGTTTTTGCCGATTCCCGACGGTGCTCGAAATATCGCCAATATACTGTACTGCAATAGTATCATGATAATATTTGAGCTATATCGTGATACTATTGTAATAGTCAATATGGCCTCAATAGTCACCCTATAGATCAGGGTTTGCTCTGTTTGCTTATGACATTATATAGATCTTATTCTACAGTTTCATCATTGGTATTATAAATCACTTGTTAATAATGACATTATAATAATTCAGCTAATTAACTTTCATGGTCATGCTGCATAATTATTCACAAGGGAAAGAGTTAATATCTTTGCATGCTCCCTAATCCGTAATGTAGTCGCACACTCAAAATGTTTAGAATTACACTTTTTCTGATAAATATTTACTCCTATAGGAGACGTCTGATCTGGGTCTACTATGTTTGCAAAGGTGTAGAATGCGTACATATGGAATAACAGGATAAATAAGGCTTTCAACCCTTTACTCAATGACTATTCATGTCAGAAATAATGACATCATAAATTATGATAAGAATGATTCTTATTACGGCATATGGACACAGGAATGTCTATAGTCAGAATCTGTAGTATCTACACTATTTCATATTAAAACAAATTTCCTACTTCGTACAGGAGCCATCTGATCTGGGTCTACCCTGTTTGCAAAGGTGTAGCAAGTTAATACCTCCACAATTTACAGAGAAGATCCTGTTGGAGTCATTTGATCAGTGTGTGCTCTGTTTGCTCATGAAATAATATATATCTGATTCTACAGTTTCTGCAATGGCAAAAAAAATCCTCATTCATGAAGCCATTATATAAATTACTTAATGTTCAATAATTAAATGACCACTTAAGACAAGCTGTACTGTACTTCATTCATCTAGGTCTTCACTTACTCACCATTACAGTGTAGGTACCATACTTTGCACTAAGTCCATGAGCAATAAAATTTATCTTTATTCAGTATACAAGCTCCTTACCAAGACTTCCATACTGGGAGGCTGCACGAATATGTATCTACCATTCAGGTCGGTCTGCTTAGTAATTTTTCACACCATTGGCCTCAAGGTCCAGTATACAGATCCTGCCTGAATTCTGAACATTCTCCACAGCCGTCTTGCTGAGGAACAAAGAGAATATAAGAATCCACCATGAGTATTCATGAAGGATAGAAATACACGTATCTCACTCGAGGGTCAACTAGAACTATCAATAAAGGTGATGAATACCCCCACACGGCAGCCTTGATTGCAAATCCAAGTTTTGAACATGTAACAGGACCAAATAACAAAAATACTCAAAGTTCAAATAGAGAAAATTCTGTAACGGCTAACACTGAACACAGGAAAATTTTGTCTTGCATATGTACTATTCGTGTTTAGTATGTATGGCAAGTATCAATTTAATAAGTTTCAAAATGAAGGAGGAGTTTGCGACACCAACTCCCCATGTTTCATGCAAAAATGACGAAAAATATTCAAAGTTCAGGGGGGGGGGGTGGTAATTCTACAATGGCTAACCGTAAATACATGAAAATTGTGTCTTACGCATCTGCTATTTGTGACTATTACGTATCCCAAATATAAATTCAGTAACTTTAAAACTGAAGGAGGAGTTTGCGACACCAACTCCCCATATTACAAGCCAAAACAAGTATCAAGTGAATCAGGTTGAAAGTGAAGGAGGAGTTCAAAGTACAGGATTCTGCCTGCCAATTTCAAGGACAAGGGTCAAGGTCAAGGTCACAGAGACCTGAAATTTGTATCTTGCACATATACTACTCCTGAGTAATATTTATGCCAAGTATCAAGTGAATCAGGTTAAAATTGAAGGAGGAGTTCAAAGTACTAGATTTTGCCTACCAATTTCAAGGCCAAAGGTCAAGGTCAAGGTCACAGAGACCTGAAATGTGTGGCTTGCACTTCTACTACTCCTGAGTAATATTTATGCCAAGTATCAAGTAAATCAGGTTGAAAATGAAGGAGGAGTTCGCCGTACAATATTTTGCCTGCCAATTTCAAGACCAATTTCAAGGACAAAGGTGGGTCAAGGTCACAGAGACCTGAAATTTGTGTTTTGCACATCTACTACTCTTGAGTAACATTTATGCCAAATATCAAGTGAATCCGGTTGAAAGTGAAGGAGGAGTTCAAAGTACAAGATTTTGCCTGCCAATTTCAAGACCAATTTCAAGGACAAAGGTCAAGGTCAAAGTCACAGAAAACCTGAAATTTGTGTCTTGCACATCTACTACTTATATTATATATAGTAATATTTATGCCAAGTATCAAGTGAATCCGGTTGAAAGTGAAGGAGGAGTTCAAAGTAAAAGATTTTGCCTGCCAATTTTAAGACCAATTTCAAGGACAAAGGTCAAGGTCACAGAGATTTGAAATTTGTGTCTTGCACATCTACTACTCATGAGTAACATTTATGCCAAGTATCAAGTGAATCAGGTTGAAAATGAAGGAGAAGTTCGCCGTACAAGATTTTGACTGCCAATTTCAAGACCGATTTCAAGGCCAAAGGTCAAGGTCACAGATACCTGAAATTTGTGTCTTGCACATCTACTAATCCTGAGTAACATTTATGACACGTATCAAGTGAATCAGGTTGAAATTGAAGGAGGAGTTCAAAGTACAAGATTTTGCCTGCCAATTTCAAGACCAATTTCAAGTCCAAAGGTCAAGGTCACAGATAACAGAAATTTGTGTATTGCACATCTACTAATCCTGAGTAACATTTATGACACGTATCAAGTGAATCAGGTTGAAATTGAAGAAGGAGTTCAAAGTACAAGATTTTGCCTGCCAATTTCAAGACCAATTTCAAGGACAAAGGTCAAGGTCAAAGTCACAGAGACCTGAAATTTGTGTCTTGCACATCTACTACTTATATTATATATAGTAATATTTATGCCAAGTATCAAGTGAATCCGGTTGAAAGTGAAGGAGGAGTTCGCCGTACAATATTTTGACTGCCAATTTCAAGACCAATTTTAAGGCCAAAGGTCAAGGTCACAGAGACCTGAAATTTGTGTCTTACACATCTACTACTCAGACTGGCTGATTCCAGTATACCCCCTCAAACTCTGTTTGTGGGGGTATAATAATAATCACGGAAGCCGAGGCCTTTCTTGAATTTCTGATCCCGAAGGTAAGATATTTCTATCCTTCATGAATTACCAAATGGTGTGGGGTTTTTTTTCTCACTAAATAAAGATTTACGAGAAGATCTTGATAGCGTCTTAACTCATTTCCTCCTAGGCTATTTTTAGACTCAACGTCTTTGAATAAATCTAGAGAAAAGGAGTATTTACTAGAGAAAAGGCAAATTTTGTAGTTCTGAAACCATTGTGATAAATTGAGCATTTGCTCCTTTTAATAGGAGCAAATGCTCTATTTATCACAATGGTTTCAAAAAGTGACTTTAAAAGAGTCGTAGAAAGGCGTATTTATGGAGGAAAGGGCTAATGACCCTTCATATATAACAAAGTTGGCATTTTAAAGTACATACGAAGAATGTACCGAAAAATGAAAGTATGTCAGCCATTGGAATCCTGTTTGCTCAAAAAAGAAAGCTAAAATTACAGAGCGTCCTTCAACTTATGTATGATTACAATTTAACCCTTGAATTTGAGTAATTGGGTCGCTGTATTCCTTGAGAAGAAAGACAATATTAAAAACCGCTTAACTTTATCTGATGAGACAATTCCACTATTTTTCTTGAATCTATAAATAAATGGCTCAGATGATTGAGACAACACAAAAATAACGGTGACAACTAACAAATTCATTTATTTTTTGGCGTTATCTTCTGCATGAAACTACACAGCATAAGCATATGCTGATGTCATTATGAATATCACGTGGCATGGAAGATACGTGTATCTTCTATTTCATATGACAGCTTTCTTACATTAGCCGTATGCCGAAATTGAGGGTGGGAGAAAAAAGAAATCTCTTGGGGATAAAACCTCTTAATCAGTCATAATCCATTACTCCATGAATATTCATGTAAGAAATAATGACATCATAAATATCATTTAGATTCATTTTTATTATGGCAAAAGAGCATAGGATTACTTGGGCATTGCAGAAATGTAGAATGCAGAATATGTAGAATCATATCTATTTTATTTCATAAGTAAACAGAACAGACCCTGGTCAGATGGCTCTTACAGGAGCTATCTGATCTGTGTCTACTCTGTTTGTAAAGGCATAGAAAGGCATATATATGGAGTATTTTTTACCCTTTATTAGAAAAAATAGAATATTTGACCCTTTACCTGATTATTTCCTATAAGAAATAATGAGATCATGACTTTTCATTAGATGATTTTTTTATAATAGCAAATGAACACACAACATCTTTAGGCCATCACAGAAACTGTAGAATCAAATATTTAATATCCCATAAGCAAACAGAGCAAATTGTTAATATGTGTCTCTTCAAAAGGTTAACCCTTTCCTCCACAAATACGCCTTTCTACGCCTCTGTAAAAGTCACTTTTAAGAAACCATTATGATAAATAGAGCATAAAATTTTGCTCCTAAGGAGCAAATGCTCTATTTATCACAATGGTTTCAGAACTACAAAATTCTAAAATGTTCCTTTTCTGAAGTTAATGCTCCTTTTCGGTATATTTATTCAAGGAAGTTAGATCTAAAAATAGCCTATGAGGGAAAGGGTTAAAGTCTGTTTGAGCCGTTATTAGAAACTATAAGAAGATTTAACCCTTTTCTTCATACAAATGTTTTTTCATGCCTCTGCAAACACAGGTGACCCAGATCAGATGGCTTCTATAAGAGCCGTCTGATCAGAGTCTGTTCTGTTTGCTTATGAATTATAATAGATCTGACTCTACAGATAAAGTTTCTACCAATACCAAACCACTCATGTGTACAAATACCACGATAAAAACATTCACAATGTCATTATTTCTTACATGTCAATGCCGGATGAAATAATCCGGATGAAATAATCATCTTTCTTTGAATCCTTCAACATGCAACTAAACAAATGTAGATGCCCTTTGGAGTGCATTGACCCTATTGGCTACTCAATATACATGTACACCTTTTGGCATGTTTGCAAACATAGCAGACACAGATAGGATAGCTCCAATAGGGGCTGTTTGATCAAGGTGTGCTCTGTTTGTATCTTAGATCTGATTCTATACTATTTATTACAGCTGAGAATTCACTTGTTTTATATAACATTATAACATACACGTACTTAGTTAATGAATGTTCATACTGGATGGAGTCTGCCATGAATATTCATGGAGTAAAACGTCAACATATACAGTAAACCCTCTCTATAACGGCCACTAAATACAGCATACTATAACAGAATTTGTGATTACCCAAGCAAACCGACAGATACGAGATAAGACCCAGAGTGGCTTGGTAATTGATACACTGATTGGAAAATGAAACCGACAATCATTGTACAAATACCGTCTACTCAGTATGTTAAAGCCTAATTATACAACCAGTACAATACAGTAAAACCTCTCTTTACAGGTCACCAAATTGTGTTATTTTTTGGTATTTAGGGCAGGCGCCTGTTTAAAGCAAGGTGAAAGTAAAACAGAACGCTCCTATAGGAGCGTTCTGTTATACTTTCACCTTGTTTTAAGCAGCCACCTGCATTTACCACAAAATACTTGATGTAATTTAGTGGCCGTTACAGAGAGGTTTTACTGTAAAAGGGTCCTCTAAAACACATAAATTGCATTTTGTTGATATATCTGTGACATATTCAACCAAAAGTCTTTGAAAATTTCTGAACTATTATCCAATCTCAGTGAAAAAATCTAAACTAGCACATGGTAAATATAACTTTCATTGTAGTGTTTGTAAAAGAAGCAGTCTTGTCCAGCAGAACTTTAAAGCATAACATAATGCATTTCGTAAATTGACTGCACCGACACTAAAACATGATTTTGTAGGAATATCTTCCACGAAATGGTATACATTGTCATTCTATGCAGATATTCAGAATTGTCATGTATTTTCGTGACTGTCCTGTTGATCAATTTTGGGTTGTTGAGATAGGATTAAAATGCTTAGTTACCTTGTTCCATAGAGATTGGCTGAAAACTGGGCATGTTCCAAAAACCCTCCATCCTTAATCATCTTCTCAAAGGTCTTTCTCTCAACAAAAGATTAGTCTGAAATTCCCGGAAAATTCACTTTGCAGTTTTTATAAGAGAGAAAACCAACAAAGCATGTCACTGATCTGTATACATCACAAGTATTTACTGCTACCCAGATCTCAAGTAGGCAACAAGTTAGATATCAACCTTTTACCTGATAGAGGCGCCTTGATATAGATCGGATTCTACAGTTTCAGATTCCGTTCTTCATAATGCCATTATAAAAGGTTAGTTTAATGATACTGATGTTGACATTATTTCTTACAGGAATATTCATGAATCAAAGAATTAATTGTACACTGGAGTAAAATAGTTATAGTAGTCTGACCTAAGAAAAACATATGGGTGAACAGATATCATGAAAGTTTGCGGGGGTATAATAATAAAGATATAATTCTACAGTTTCTGCCATGACCACAAATTCTTGTGTTCATATGCCATTATAAAACTTAACATTCATGATGTAATTATTTCTAACATGAGTATTCATGGACATATATATGTTATTTCTTATTGGTGTGAGGTGAAAAAGTGTGTGAAGGGATATCTCTACGGATGTTTAAACTGTAACAAAATGCACAATGCCCATGGCAACACCAAGGCTATGGAAACAACTGGTCTTTTTGCTTCTTCCAAAAACAGACCAGCTGGAAAATCCAATTTCATAGGAAACAAATAAATAATTATTTAGTACCAACCTTTTCCACCTGTCTCCCCTGGTCTTGGCTTTCTTGTAGTATCTTGATAAAGAGAGTATTCAAACTGTATACAAGAGTATTCATATAATAAAGATGTCATTTTCCCACAAAACCATATGTTGTGACCACTTTTTATAATTGGTTCAATGAGACGATTTTAAATAGTGGTCGCAACATTCTAAGGGTTTTGTAGAGAGTAAAAGGAGCTAGTCTTGAACATATTTTTTTCTTTTTTACATATTCATGAAAATTATTCTTTGCTTTATTTGCCTCTTATGAACTGATTTTCATTCCATACATCTTCCAAATACATGTATGTCATCTTATCTCAAAACAAAATGTTTGCAAGGGTTGTCAAAAACATTACCATAATGTAGATAAATTAATCATATTGCATTTAGTAGGGGATACGAGTCACTAATGCATTTTTCAAACAGTGTAGACCCCGATGAGAGAGTACCTAGAGGAGACCTCTCATCAGGATCTGCATTGTTGTCATGTTACACTCTTCTTAAAAAACATCCCTGAATATTCACGGTAAGCCTGACCTGTTTAGTGTTTCAATTTGGAATAATCCATTTGAAAATGGGCATTGAAAGGGTCAAGGTAACTTAAAGCATTAGTTAAACCACTGTAATATAAAAATTACATACGTGAAACGCTGAACTCAAAGCATCCTGGGTATTCTTTAAATAATTCTGAAGCAGAGTACTTTTACCGCTTCCTGGCGGACCGCTGATTACAATAGGTCGGTACTTCAGCATGGCTTCAGCTGAAACAAGTCAATAAAACATACATAAACACTCTTTCACAGTCTTGATACCTACATAATCTCTAAATTAATAGTGTATTCCAAATGTGATGTGTTACCCAATAATTCCATTCATTAAATGAATTTGCAAAAGAGAGTAGACCCAAATCAGTCAGCTCCTGATTCTTTACTGTTTACCATAGGAAACAGGTACACAATGTACCAGTACCTTATTGTATATGTTCAATACTAAAACTCTTGACACTTCACACACTAATAACAAGCATCATTATCGGTTTTTAAGCTTTCTGCATGCCTTTCACCCTGCATTAAACCTTTACTCCAAGAATTTTCTTGTAAGAAATGATGACACCATTGGAATTAGATGTAATATCTATAATGGCACATAACATAAGAATGTTTGGCCATGGCAGAAACTGTACAACTATATCTATATTATGTCAAAGCAAACAGAGCAGACCCTGATCAGATGGTTCCTACAGGAGCCACTCTATTTGCAAAGGCATAGAAAGGTGTATTTATGGAGTACAGGGTTTTAAGCAGCCACCTGCCTAAAAAAGCATAAATTCTTCAAAATTTCATATCATTGAGGTTTACTGTAAGGATAAAAATCAAATAATTTTCAGAATGGACAGAGTATAGCATGAATATTCAAATGAAGTAAAACATTAATCTTTGTCTTGTCTTCATATAGATTTTATTTTATGCCTTTGCAAACAGAGTAGACAAGATCAGATGACTCCTGTAGGAGCCGTCTGATCAGGATCTGCTGTTTCCTTATGAAATTGTAATAGATATGACTCTGCAGCTTTTACCTAGAATTTAGATAAAAACAAGATGTGTTTGTGAAACATTAGCCCCTGATATGACCTTACACCCTGAAGGATGGCATTCACCCAGCTGCCTGAGAAAAGGGGTCTTACTGTTGTCTGGTAGTGCACTTAGTGTAGACCCAGATCAGACATCATATCTATGATAAGATGTCTGATCAAATTTTACACTGTACAGCTGTTCTGTGTGCTTATGAAATTATAACAGATTGGACTATACATTTTCTACCAATACCAAAAACACATGAGTAACATATACCATTATAATATATAAACGCAGCTAGTAAATATTCATGATGTCTTTATTTCTCACATGAATATTCTACAGAACAAGAGGGCCAGAATGGCCCTGACATCGCTCACCAGACAATAAGAGGAGAAGATTTTCAAAGTTTTCACTAAATGTTTCTATTGAAAACTTAACACCCCAGGGGCGGTGCCAATTTTGACCCCAGAGACACAATTTATATAACTTTTGTAGATGACCCGAACATGATGCTAAAAGAATGTAGTGAAAGAATGGATATAGCATTAGGCCACTGGAACTTGTATTAATTTTTTGGATGCTAGAGGCGGATTCTCCCAGCACTAATGACCTATGCAAACAGTTTGGATCCAGATCAGGGCCTGATCTGATACCCAAATTGTTTGTAAATGAGACTGAACTTCTGAAAAAATTAGAAAGAAAGTGTGTAGTTATGATAACTTGTGAATATGCTGCACACAACAATTTAGCAGATGACAAAATTACCCAGCATGCAAAGAGATGAGCTGAAATTCACAACAGATATGCTCTATATTGGTAGTTGGTAGCTTAATGCAGGGCATAGGTATGAAAAAAAACTTTAAGAGTGTTCTGCATTTTGAGAATTATCCACAGTTTTCTCAATCTTAAATAAGTGTGTGTTATTTGTCTAAACACAATTTCTACTCTACTGATCAGGCTAAGACTGATTATGTAAGAACTCCCACTGACAGGTCTCAGCTAAGAGTGATATTAAGGAGAAACCTTTAGAATATAGTTTGTGATGTAAAGAAGTCTATACACACGGGACAGGACCAATTTTAACCCCAGAACTATGATACTTACAAAACTCATAAAGTTATACTAAATGAATCTATACACCGAATATCTAAGCTCTGGGACATGAAGTTTCTGACAAGAGTATTTTTAAAGTTTTTCCTATGCATAACTAGTGATCCCATAGGCTGTTTAAGCAGTCAGCTACAAAAAACTGACAATCCCTGGGGTGGGGCCAATTTTGACCATAGGGGCATAATTTATATAACTTTTGTAGAAGTCCTGAAGTTGAAGCTATATGCCAAATATGAAAGCTGAGGACCTTCTAGTTTTAGAGGAGATGATGTTCAAAGTTTTCTATTGAAAACTGAAAACCCCTGGGGCAGGGCCAATTTTGACCCCAGGGGTATAATTTATATAACTTTTGTAGAGGATCTACAGATGATGCTATGTGCCAAAGATGAAAGCTGATACCCCTGTAGATTCAGAGGAGAAGAACTTTTAGGTTCAAATTGTTGACGACGCACGACGCACGCCGACGGACGACGGACATCAGGCGATCACAAAAGCTCACCATGAGCACTTTGTGCTCTGGTGAGCTAAAAAGGCTTAACCCTTACTGTGTGGGACATGGGTCACTAATGTCCATTGCAAACAGTGTAGACCCAGATGAGAGGCCTCCTAGTGGAGCCCTCTCAACAGGGTATGCACCGTTTGCCATGTTACAATTTTCTTTAGAAAAATCCCTAAATATTCACCATACGGTTGGCCTGTTTGAACTTTGGAATAGTCCATTTGAAAAGCCAGGGTTGTGAGGGTTAATGAATATTCATAGAGATATTGGTTAATTCTGACACTAGACATCTTTGGCCAAAATCAATTGAACATAACTCTCATTAGCAACATAGATAAGACCTGTAAATTGAACATTTATACAATTATAGCTCTTTCATTACTCCATTAGCAAACGCCATGTTGTGAAGAGTGTTGCAACATAGGGATTGATAGAGAAATGACCATTTTAGCACTTAAGATATACCCCTTGTCTATGACTGATTATTCAGTTTATCCATAAACTCACTGTTGTAAACATTTAACCCTTTCTTTCACACAAACAGTATTTCACGCCTTTGCAAACAGTGCATGCAGATCAGACAGCTCTTCTAGGAGATCAGGGTCTGCTCTGTTTTTACCAATACAAAAACTTCATGTGTACATACGCCATTATATTAGCAAGAAGGAGTGACATGTCATTTTTATTTATAGATGATCCGTAGATTGGGATAATACCACTATTGTATTAGGTGACCTCAGCATTGCACTATTTGGTTTAATTACTACAATGTTTAGGCAATCAGACTTCGGGTCTAATCAACTGCCGGAGCTTCACGAGAAATTGGCTCGTCAATTTAAGCAAAACCCTCTTGTATAGAATGGAATAGTTTGGAAAAAACCAAATATATAAATAAAAACGACATGTCACTCCTACTTGCTAATAACTAGAGGTTTGTTTTTGTCAAACCCCCCAGATGTCTCCCCATCCATCCTTGTTCCAATAAACAAGTGTTATGTCTGTAATTTCTGTAACTCCAAAGTTATCTGGGACAGACAATGAAAAAACCCAGGAGCACAACAAATCATCCTGGTCAACATTCCAGTGAAGTTTGGTGACTCTAGCCCTAGCAGTTCCAGAGATACGGGCAACATAAAGTTTGTCAAACGTTATTGGGGAAACAATTCAAAAATGCCAACAGCCCATACTGGTCAACATTTCTATGAAGTTTGGTGACTCTAGCCCTACTGCTTTCAGTTGAAATAGGAAATTACTGAAAGTCTCAAAGTCACTGTTGACATGTATCATTATAGGTCCAAGGAAAATGGGATTGTCGTCAGTCCGATTATGTTCAACTGTCAGCTGTTTGTAACATGTCACCGTCACGTGCATTTTGCATAACATAAAGGTCTTGTCAATACCCAAAACAGTCCGACCAGTGCAGCATAACGTCTTTAAGTCCGTAATTTGTTCGTCAGTAAACAGAATTATAACGAGAGTCCGTCCGCCTTTCCGTATAATTGTCCTAACAAAGGGGTGGTTGTCCGTGACTAAATTTTCTAAATGCCTTATTTGGTCCGCGAAATTGTCCGTGTGTCCGTCCACAGATTTTTCTCTCTGTCTGTCTCTGTATTGTCTGTCATGTATTTGTCTCAGTAAGGTTGGTTGCGTCAATTCGTCGTACTTGTCAGCCGGTTTATTTAATATTTGATGATGTTTTAACTTGCCAGTCAGTTTACAAGACGCGTTTCAACCCATTCCTCCATAAATACACCTTTCTATGCAAGTGCATACAAAGTAGACCCACATCAGACGGCTCCTATAGGAACCGTCTGATCAGGATCTAATATATTTGCTAATGGAATAGAAATATCTACAATGTTCCATCTTCCACATTTCATTATCACTGTTGTGCCCATGAATATTCAGTACATACTGGAATTTGGAATAAATAGAACAGGGAAAGGGTCAACAGATTACACATATTCTGTTTTCATTTGGATTTTTTGTATATCGTCATTTTTCAATGGCTGATTTATGTGCTTAATGCAATTCTATATTTTGTTTCTGTTATGATATTTAAATAAGGTTCTGGTCCAATATATATTTTATCAATTTTACAAGTAGCGTTTGACGAACAATTAATCGGTTACAAGCTGATAGGATTATGACAACGATACCCCCCAAGGGTCGTATACGATAACATGTGGCATGCACAGTAGCTTTGCTTTAACTCTTTTCCTGTTAACCATTTCCCTCAATATAAAGGTGTTTTTTACCTTTTTATGCAAACAGGGTAGACTTTCTAAAATGGCCACAATGTTCCACCTTTCATTTATTGTGGTAACTATTTTGCCATGAATATTCAGTAGGTAATAAAACGAGGAATAAACGTATACTAGGGACATTTCGAAATAAACGTATACTAAGGACATTTCGAATAACAGTAGAACAGGTGTCGTTGGACAATACCTAGGAAATTTAAACTGTCACTTTGTGCGATTTATATAAATATTTTACAGGGATACTTTATCACTTTTAAAAGGCCAACAACTTACACGCATTTGCAATCAGAGTAGGCCGAGATCAGTTGACTCCGAAAAGAGTCGTCTAATGTGGATCTGCCCTGTTTCCTTATGAAATGATACAGTTCTGATATTATGTTTTATTGAATATCCAGTATGATTGTATTTTGGAATAAAATGGAAAAGGAAAAGGGCTAAAGTATGTCTGGTTTACGCTCACGGTTTAGTTTTATTAAAAGTGTACGAACCTGACAAGTGCTGCATTGACGTCGTACTTTCCCCCATTGAATGCACAAGTCCTGCAAACAAATCTGAGATGTGCTGGCTTCCAACATAGAGCTATGTCCTCATTAAGTCCATGGCACTCATAGTGTACAGAGGATATACAATAAAAACACTGAAGCAATTCACTCTTCACACTCCTCAAAGAACAGTCAGAACAAGTATCCATGATTGAATTGTAATAAAAAATAGTATATAGTATGATATAATTGTTAATATGGGAAGAAGTGAAGTTATGTCTTCCATTTTAAACGTTTTTGATACCCAAAGTTTGCTCATTAACGTTTGTACTATTAAAAACCGGTTCGTTTCAAACTATCTATCAACTAATTAGTAATTAACCGATCCAAAACAAACGGATTATTACAACCCGGGTATAAAAACAAAAGGTTTGAAAACACAGAAGTGTGAAGTGATTGCATGTGATAGGTGTTCCAAACTGATAATCGATTTTAAAAATCAAACAGATATTGTGATATTGTCTGCCTTTAATTTGGATTGGCAAAGTATTAATTATCTCGGCATGCAGGTGATAATAGAAAAGTAATCATCTTCTTTGTAATAAAAAAACCGCCTTTCTTTGTTTTTCAATTACATTTTCTGCCAAACAAATAACCACATTTTCACAGAATCGGTATTCTGCATTACGCGAAAATTAACACATATTTTAATATATATATTAACATTTGTTTTAAATTTTGAATACATGGTAATTATATTAATTTAACGAGGTATTAGTTAATAATAACTTTAGATAAGCCTTTGCGTGTATCTTCATCAACACATTAAGAAAGAAGGTTAAACTCGCGCACAGTTATTAGTCTAATGTCGATTCTGGTTACGATCATGACTACGTACGCTTCTAGTTACTGAACTTCGATGTCATTTCCGCTTTTTTTTTATTTATAAAAACCGTACAAGTGAATTAATATTTTCTGGGTTAATCATAGAATTGTGATTATTTATACGAATTGGATCCACATGGAGAGCTTTCACTGTTGATTCTATGAGCGCACGGTAAGAGCACGGCCGAGGCCGAGGAAAATATATAACAGATCGAAAAACATTCAGCATTAAGTCATATAACTGTTACATTTTCACATTTACATGATTTGTTTTGTTCAGATTTCAATCAGTCTTACTTGAAATTATGAATATACATCAAATGAAAGCTGAAACAGTTCTTAATGAAGCCGATTCTGGTAATTGCATCTCGATTCCGACCGATTCCGGCCGATTCCTGTAAATCCGGCCGATTCCTGTAAATCGTGTGACCGCTTTCAGAGATACTGGTGACACAAAGTTTCTCTAATGTTAAATTATCATATCGGGGGTAATAACTATACAATTATCATGGGGAGATAATTAAAAAAAACATGTTGAGCTCATGCTGGTCAACATTCTTGTGAAGTTTGGTGACTCTATCCCTAAGCGGTTTCAGAGATGCGTGCGACACAAGTAAAGTTTGTCTAATTCTAAATCATCATGGACAATAATTCCAATGTTATCAGGGGCAGACAATTAAAAATCCCAGATGCACAATAACTTTAGCTGGTGAACATTCCTGTGAAGTTTGGTGACTCTAGCCCAACTGGTTTCAGAGATATGCGCAACACAAAGTTTGTCTAATTTTATCTATGTTATCATATCTGGGACAGTAACTCCACACTTATCAGGGGGAGACATTCCAAAAACTCCAGGTGCACAACAACTGTCGTGGTAAACAGTCCTGTGAAGTTTGGCGACTCTAGCCCTAGCGGTTTCAGGGATATGCAAGACACAAATTTTGTTTAATTTTAAATCATCAGGGGCAATAACTCCAAAGTTATCAAGGGGGGACAATTCAACCCCCAGGTGCAATACAACTCATTCTGTTGAACATTCCTGTGAAGTATGGTAACTCTAGCCCTACTGGTTTCAGAGATATGTGTGACACAAGTTTGTGACAGAAAGACAGACAACACTGGCAAAAACAATATGTCTCCCCCATTTATTTCTTACATGAATATTCAGCTTGGAAAGGGCTAAGACAAATTTGTTGTGAATGTGTAAATGCAAACAGGACAATTTCTAAATGAGCAAATGGCCAATATTTCTCTGTGCATGCTAAAGCTAAAAGGTCATCTGGGAGAAAAAGACCCCCTTACCCTGATTACCCTTACCCTTACTTTTCCCCGTTTTGAGCTGAGGGAGACGTTTAAATATAAAGAACAAATAGGGAGATACAAAATCGGGACCCAAACTTCTCCCTGAGCCCCACTAAACTTCTCCCTCATGGAGAGATGCAGCTTGAGCCCTGCCTTCATATAAACACTTTTTCACGGCTTTGCGAACAGAGTAGACCAAGATCAGATGACTCATATAGGAGATGTCTGATTAGGGTCTACTCTGTTTGCTGATGAAATATGATAGACCTGTTTATTTAGTTT